>CM050164.1:206922200-207356780 GCA_027410445.1 Discoglossus pictus
AGAACCGGGAGATGGAAAAAGATGCTTGGTTGGTCGTATCACTTCAATTTTGGGGCACGGCACGTGCAATCAAAGGTGCCACCATATACGAGTGGCGTATTTGTAAGTACTACTCTTTTCAGTTTAATACCTATTACAGCACCTATCAGGGGGCGTGTATAAGGCCTGGATTTTTAGAACCAGGAGATGGAAAAAGATGCTTGGTTGGTTGTATCACTTCAATTTTGGGGCACGGCACGTGCAATCAAAGGTGCCACCATATACGAGTGGCGTATTTGTAAGTACTACTCTTATCAGTTTAATACCTATTACAGCACCTATCAGGGGGCGTGTATAAGGCCTGGATTTTTAGAACCGGGAGATGGAAAAAGATGCTTGGTTGGTCGTATCACTTCAATTTTGGGGCACGGCAGGTGCAATCAAAGGTGCCACCAGATAGGAGTGGCGTGTTTGTAAGTACTACTCTTATCAGTTTAATACCTGTTACAGCATCTATCAGGGGGCGTGTATAAGGCCTGGATTTTTAGAACCGGGAGATGGAAAAAGATGCTTGTTTGGACGTATCACTTCAATTTTGGGGCACGGCACGTGCAATCAAAGGTGCCACCAGATAGGAGTGGCGTGTTTGTAAGTACTACTCTTATCAGTTTAATACTTGTTACGTCACCTATCAGGGGCCGTGTATAAGGCCTGGATTTTTAGAACCGGGAGATGGAAAAAGATGCTTGGTTGGTCGTATCACTTCAATTTTGGGGCACGGCACGTACAATCAAAGGTGCCACCAGATAGGAGTGGCGTGTTTGTAAGTACTACTCTTATCAGTTTAATACTTGCTACAGCACCTATCAGGGGCCGTGTATAAGGCCTGGATTTTTAGAACCGAGAGATGGAAAAAGATGCTTGGTTGGTCTTATCATTTCAATTTTGGGGCACGGCACGTGCAATCAAAGGTGCCACCAGATGGGAGTGGCGTGTTTGTAAGTACTACTCTTATCAGTTTAATACTTGTTACGTCACCTATCAGGGGGCGTGTATAAGGCCTGGATTTTTAGAACCGGGAGATGGAAAATGATGCTTGGTTGGTCGTATCACTTAAATTTTGGCCCACGGCACATGCAATCAAAGGTGCCACCAGATAGGAATGGCGTGTTTGTAAATACTACTCTTATCAGTTTAATACTTGTTACGTCACCTATCAGGGGGCGTGTATAAGGCCTGGATTTTTAGAACCAGGAGATGGAAAAAGATGCTTGGTTGGTCGTATCACTTTAATTTTGAGGCACGGCACGTGCAATCAAAGGTGCCAACAGATAGGAGTGGCGTGTTTGTAAGTACTACTCTTATCAGTTTAATACTTGTTACGTCACCTATCAGGGGGCGTGTATAAGGCCTGGATTTTTAGAACCGGGAGATGGAAAAAGATGCTTGGTTGGTCGTATCACTTCAATTTTGGGGCACGGCACGTGCAATCAAAGGTGCCACCAGATAGGAGTGGCGTGTTTGTAAGTACTACTCTTATCAGTTTAATACTTGTTACGTCACCTATCAGGGGTCGTGTACAAGGCCTGGATTTTTAGAACCGGGAGATGGAAAAAGATGCTTGGTTGGTCGTATCACTTCAATTTTGGGGCACGGCACGTGCAATCAAAGGTGCCACCAGATAGGAGTGGCGTGTTTGTAAGTACTACTCTTATCAGTTTAATACTTGTTACGTCACCTATCAGGGGGCGTGTATAAGGCCTGGATTTTTAGAACCGGGAGATGGAAAATGATGCTTGGTTGGTCGTATCACTTCAATTTTGGCGCACGGCACATGCAATCAAAGGTGCCACCAGATAGGAATGGCGTGTTTGTAAATACTACTCTTATCAGTTTAATACTTGTTACGTCACCTATCAGGGGGCGTGTATAAGGCCTGGATTTTTAGAACCAGGAGATGGAAAAAGATGCTTGGTTGGTCGTATCACTTCAATTTTGGGGCACGGCACGTGCAATCAAAGGTGCCACCATATAGGAGTGGCGTGTTTGTAAGTACTACTCTTATCAGTTTAATACATGTTACGTCGCCTATCAGGGGGCGTCTATAAGGCCTGGATTTTTAGAACCGGGAGATGGAAAAAGATGCTTGGTTGGTCGTATCACTTCAATTTTGGGGCACGGCACGTGCAATCAAAGGTGCCACCAGATAGGAGTGGCGTGTTTGTAAGTACTACTCTTATCAGTTTAATACTTGTTATGTCACCTATCAGGGGGCGTGTATAAGGCCTGGATTTTTAGAACCAAGAGATGGAAAATGATGTTTGGTTGGTCTTATCATTTCAATTTTGGGGCATGGCACGTGCAATCAAAGGTGCCACCAGATAGGAGTGGCGTGTTTGTAAGTACTACTCTTATCAGTTTAATACTTGTTACGTCACCTATCAGGGCGCGTGTATAAGGCCTGGATTTTTAGAACCGGGAGATGGAAAAAGATGCTTGGTTGGTCGTATCACTTCAATTTTGGCCCACTGCACGTGCAATCAAAGGTGCCACCAGATAGGAATGGCGTGTTTGTAAGTACTACTCCTATCAGTTTAATACTTGTTACAGCACCTATCAGGGGGTGTGTATAAGGTCTGGATTTTTAGAACCGGGAGATGGAAAAAGTTGCTTGGTTGGTCGTATCACTTCAATTTTGGGGCACAGCACTTGCAATCAAAGGTGCCATCAGATAGGAGTGGCGTGTTTGTAAGTACTACTCTTATCAGTTTAATACTTGTTACGTCACCTATCAGGGGGCGTGTATAAGGCCTGGATTTTTAGAACCGGGAGATGGAAAAAGATGCTTGGTTGGTCGTATCAGTTCAATTTTGGGGCACGGCACGTGCAATCAAAGGTGCCACCAGATAGGAGTGGCGTGTTTGTAAGTACTACTCTTATCAGTTTAATACTTGTTATGTCACCTATCAGGGGGCGTGTATAAGGCCTGGATTTTTAGAACCGGGAGATGGAAAAAGATGCTTGGTTGGTCGTATCACTTCAATTTTGGGGCACGGCACGTGCAATCAAAGGTGCCACCAGATAGGAGTGGCGTGTTTGTAAGTACTACTCTTATCGGTTTAATACTGGTTACGTCACCTATCAGGGGGCGTGTATAAGGCCTGGATTTTTAGAACCGGGAGATGGAAAAAGATGCTTGGTTGGTCGTATCACTTCAATTTTGGGGCACGGCACGTGCAATCAAAGGTGCCACCAGATAGGAGTGGCGTGTTTGTAAGTACTACTCTTATCAGTTTAATACTTGTTACGTCACCTATCAGGGGGCGTGTATAAGGCCTGGATTTTTAGAACCGGGAGATGGAAAAAGATGCTTGGTTGGTCGTATCACTTCAATTTTGGGGCACGGCACGTGCAATCAAAGGTGCCACCAGATAGGAGTGGCGTGTTTGTAAGGACTACTCTTATCAGTTTAATACTTGTTACGTCACCTATCAGGGGGCGTGTATAAGGCCTGGATTTTTAGAACCGGGAGATGGAAAAAGATGCTTGGTTGGTCGTATCTCTTCAATTTTGGGGCACGGCACGTGCAATCAAAGGTACCACCAGATAGGAGTGGCGTGTTTGTAAGTACTACTCTTATCAGTTTAATACTTGTTACGTCACCTATCAGGGGGCGTGTATAAGGCCTGGATTTTTTGAACCGGGAGATGGAAAAAGATGCTTGGTTGGTCATATCACTTCAATTTTGGGGCACGGCGTGTGCAATCAAAGGTGCCACCAGATAGGAGTGGCGTGTTTGTAAGTTCTACTCTTATCAGTTTAATACCTGTTACAGCACCTATCAGGGGGCGTGTATAAGGCCTGGATTTTTAGAACCGGGAGATGGAAAAAGATGCTTGTTTGGATGTATCACTTCAATTTTGGGGCACGGCATGTGCAATCAAAGGTGCCACCAGATAGGAGTGGCGTGTTTGTAAGTACTACTCTTATCAGTTTAATACTTGTTACGTCACCTATCAGGGGCCGTGTATAAGGCCTGGATTTTTAGAACCGGGAGATGAAAAAAGATGCTTGGTTGGTCGTATCACTTCAATTTTGGGGCACGGCACGTGCAATCAAAGGTGCCACCATATAGGAGTGGCGTGTTTGTAAGTACTACTCTTATCAGTTTAATACATGTTACGTCGCCTATCAGGGGGCGTCTATAAGGCCTGGATTTTTAGAACCGGGAGATGGAAAAAGATGCTTGGTTGGTCGTATCACTTCAATTTTGGAGCACGGCACGTGCAATCAAAGGTGCCACCAGATAGGAGTGGCGTGTTTGTAAGTACTACTCTTATCAGTTTAATACTTGTTATGTCATCTATCAGGGGGCGTGTATAAGGCCTGGATTTTTAGAACCAGGAGATGGAAAAAGATGCTTGGTTGGTTGTATCACTTCAATTTTGGGGCACGGCACGTGCAATCAAAGGTGCCACCAGATAGGAGTGGCGTGTTTGTAAGTACTACTCTTATCAGTTTAATACTTGTTACGTCATCTATCAGTGCGCGTGTATAAGGCCTGGATTTTTAGAACCGGGAGATGGAAAAAGATGCTTGGTTGGTCGTATCACTTCAATTTTGGGGCACGGCACGTGCAATCAAAGGTGCCACCATATAGGAGTGGCGTGTTTGTAAGTACTACTCTTATCAGTTTAATACATGTTACGTCGCCTATCAGGGGGCGTCTATAAGGCCTGGATTTTTAGAACCGGAAGATGGAAAAAGATGCTTGGTTGGTCGTATCACTTCAATTTTGGAGCACGGCACGTGCAATCAAAGGTGCCACCAGATAGGAGTGGCGTGTTTGTAAGTACTACTCTTATCAGTTTAATACTTGTTACGTCACCTATCAGGGGGCGTGTATAAGGCCTGGATTTTTAGAACCGGGAGATGGAAAATGATGCTTGGTTGGTCGTATCACTTAAATTTTGGCCCACGGCACATGCAATCAAAGGTGCCACCAGATAGGAATGGCGTGTTTGTAAATACTACTCTTATCAGTTTAATACTTGTTACGTCACCTATCAGGGGGCGTGTATAAGGCCTGGATTTTTAGAACCAGGAGATGGAAAAAGATGCTTGGTTGGTCGTATCACTTTAATTTTGAGGCACGGCACGTGCAATCAAAGGTGCCAACAGATAGGAGTGGCGTGTTTGTAAGTACTACTCTTATCAGTTTAATACTTGTTACGTCACCTATCAGGGGGCGTGTATAAGGCCTGGATTTTTAGAACCGGGAGATGGAAAAAGATGCTTGGTTGGTCGTATCACTTCAATTTTGGGGCACGGCACGTGCAATCAAAGGTGCCACCAGATAGGAGTGGCGTGTTTGTAAGTACTACTCTTATCAGTTTAATACTTGTTACGTCACCTATCAGGGGTCGTGTATAAGGCCTGGATTTTTAGAACCGGGAGATGGAAAAAGATGCTTGGTTGGTCGTATCACTTCAATTTTGGGGCACGGCACGTGCAATCAAAGGTGCCACCAGATAGGAGTGGCGTGTTTGTAAGTACTACTCTTATCAGTTTAATACTTGTTACGTCACCTATCAGGGGGCGTGTATAAGGCCTGGATTTTTAGAACCGGGAGATGGAAAATGATGCTTGGTTGGTCGTATCACTTCAATTTTGGCCCACGGCACATGCAATCAAAGGTGCCACCAGATAGGAATGGCGTGTTTGTAAATACTACTCTTATCAGTTTAATACTTGTTACGTCACCTATCAGGGGGCGTGTATAAGGCCTGGATTTTTAGAACCAGGAGATGGAAAAAGATGCCTGGTTGGTCGTATCACTTCAATTTTGAGGCACGGCACGTGCAATCAAAGGTGCCAACAGATAGGAGTGGCGTGTTTGTAAGTACTACTCTTATCAGTTTAATACTTGTTACGTCACCTATCAGGGGGCGTGTATAAGGCCTGGATTTTTAGAACCGGGAGATGGAAAAAGATGCTTGGTTGGTCGTATCACTTCAATTTTGGGGCACGGCACGTGCAATCAAAGGTGCCACCAGATAGGAGTGGCGTGTTTGTAAGTACTACTCTTATCAGTTTAATACTTGTTACGTCACCTATCAGGGGCCGTGTATAAGGCCTGGATTTTTAGAACCGGGAGATGGAAAAAGATGCTTGGTTGGTCGTATCACTTCAATTTTGGGGCACGGCACGTGCAATCAAAGGTGCCACCAGATAGGAGTGGCGTGTTTGTAAGTACTACTCTTATCAGTTTAATACTTGTTATGTCACCTATCAGGCGGCGTGTATAAGGCCTGGATTTTTAGAACCAGGAGATGGAAAAAGATGCTTGGTTGGTTGTATCACTTCAATTTTGGGGCACGGCACGTGCAATCAAAGGTGCCACCAGATAGGAGTGTCGTGTTTGTAAGTACTACTCTTATCATTTAAATACTTGTTACGTCATCTATCAGTGCGCGTGTATAAGGTCTGGATTTTTAGAACCGGGAGATGGAAAAAGATGCTTGGTTGGTCGTATCACTTCAATTTTGGCCCACGGCAGGTGCAATCAAAGATGCCACCAGATAGGAGTAGCGTGTTTGTAAGTACTACTCTTATCAGTTTAATACCTGTTACAGCACCTATCAGGGGGCATGTAAAAGGCCTGGATTTTTAGAACCGGGAGATGGAAAAAGATGCTTGTTTGGATGTATCACTTCAATTTTGGGGCACGGCATGTGCAATCAAAGGTGCCACCAGATAGGAGTGGCGTGTTTGTAAGTACTACTCTTATCAGTTTAATACTTGTTACGTCACCTATCAGGGGCCGTGTATAAGGCCTGGATTTTTAGAACCGGGAGATGGAAAAAGATGCTTGGTTGGTCGTATCACTTCAATTTTGGGGCACGGCACGTGCAATCAAAGGTGCCACCATATAGGAGTGGCGTGTTTGTAAGTACTACTCTTATCAGTTTAATACATGTTACGTCGCCTATCAGGGGGCGTCTATAAGGCCTGGATTTTTAGAACCGGGAGATGGAAAAATATGCTTGGTTGGTCGTATCACTTCAATTTTGGAGCACGGCACGTGCAATCAAAGGTGCCACCAGATAGGAGTGGCGTGTTTGTAAGTACTACTCTTATCAGTTTAATACTTGTTATGTCACCTATCAGGGGGCGTGTATAAGGCCTGGATTTTTAGAACCATGAGATGGAAAAAGATGCTTGGTTGGTTGTATCACTTCAATTTTGGGGCACGGCACGTGCAATCAAAGGTGCCACCAGATAGGAGTGGCGTGTTTGTAAGTACTACTCTTATCAGTTTAATACTTGTTACGTCATCTATCAGTGCGCGTGTATAAGGCCTGGATTTTTAGAACCGGGAGATGGAAAAAGATGCTTGGTTGGTCGTATCACTTCAATTTTGGGGCACGGCACGTGCAATCAAAGGTGCCACCATATACGAGTGGCGTATTTGTAAGTACTACTCTTATCAGTTTAATACCTATTACAGCACCTATCAGGGGGCGTGTATAAGGCCTGGATTTTTAGAACCAGGAGATGGAAAAAGATGCTTGGTTGGTTGTATCACTTCAATTTTGGGGCACGGCACGTGCAATCAAAGGTGCCACCATATACGAGTGGCGTATTTGTAAGTACTACTCTTATCAGTTTAATACCTATTACAGCACCTATCAGGGGGCGTGTATAAGGCCTGGATTTTTAGAACCGGGAGATGGAAAAAGATGCTTGGTTGGTCGTATCACTTCAATTTTGGGGCACGGCAGGTGCAATCAAAGGTGCCACCAGATAGGAGTGGCGTGTTTGTAAGTACTACTCTTATCAGTTTAATACCTGTTACAGCATCTATCAGGGGGCGTGTATAAGGCCTGGATTTTTAGAACCGGGAGATGGAAAAAGATGCTTGTTTGGACGTATCACTTCAATTTTGGGGCACGGCACGTGCAATCAAAGGTGCCACCAGATAGGAGTGGCGTGTTTGTAAGTACTACTCTTATCAGT
This sequence comes from Discoglossus pictus, assembly GCA_027410445.1. NCBI lineage: Eukaryota > Metazoa > Chordata > Amphibia > Anura > Alytidae > Discoglossus > Discoglossus pictus. The sequence continues at coordinate 206,930,199 of CM050164.1, forward strand.
TTAATACTTGTTACGTCACCTATCAGGGGGCATGTATAAGGCCTGGATTTTTAGAACCGGGAGATGGAAAAAGATGCTTGGTTGGTCGTATCACTTCAATTTTGGGGCACGGCACGTACAATCAAAGGTGCCACCAGATAGGAGTGGCGTGTTTGTAAGTACTACTCTTATCAGTTTAATACTTGCTACAGCACCTATCAGGGGCCGTGTATAAGGCCTGGATTTTTAGAACCAAGAGATGGAAAATGATGCTTGGTTGGTCTTATCATTTCAATTTTGGGGCACGGCACGTGCAATCAAAGGTGCCACCAGATGGGAGTGGCGTGTTTGTAAGTACTACTCTTATCAGTTTAATACTTGTTACGTCACCTATCAGGGGGCGTGTATAAGGCCTGGATTTTTAGAACCGGGAGATGGAAAATGATGCTTGGTTGGTCGTATCACTTAAATTTTGGCCCACGGCACATGCAATCAAAGGTGCCACCAGATAGGAATGGCGTGTTTGTAAATACTACTCTTATCAGTTTAATACTTGTTACGTCACCTATCAGGGGGCGTGTATAAGGCCTGGATTTTTAGAACCAGGAGATGGAAAAAGATGCTTGGTTGGTCGTATCACTTTAATTTTGAGGCACGGCACGTGCAATCAAAGGTGCCAACAGATAGGAGTGGCGTGTTTGTAAGTACTACTCTTATCAGTTTAATACTTGTTACGTCACCTATCAGGGGGCGTGTATAAGGCCTGGATTTTTAGAACCGGGAGATGGAAAAAGATGCTTGGTTGGTCGTATCACTTCAATTTTGGGGCACGGCACGTGCAATCAAAGGTGCCACCAGATAGGAGTGGCGTGTTTGTAAGTACTACTCTTATCAGTTTAATACTTGTTACGTCACCTATCAGGGGTCGTGTACAAGGCCTGGATTTTTAGAACCGGGAGATGGAAAAAGATGCTTGGTTGGTCGTATCACTTCAATTTTGGGGCACGGCACGTGCAATCAAAGGTGCCACCAGATAGGAGTGGCGTGTTTGTAAGTACTACTCTTATCAGTTTAATACTTGTTACGTCACCTATCAGGGGGCGTGTATAAGGCCTGGATTTTTAGAACCGGGAGATGGAAAATGATGCTTGGTTGGTCGTATCACTTCAATTTTGGCGCACGGCACATGCAATCAAAGGTGCCACCAGATAGGAATGGCGTGTTTGTAAATACTACTCTTATCAGTTTAATACTTGTTACGTCACCTATCAGGGGGCGTGTATAAGGCCTGGATTTTTAGAATCAGGAGATGGAAAAAGATGCTTGGTTGGTCGTATCACTTCAATTTTGAGGCACGGCACGTGCAATCAAAGGTGCCAACAGATAGGAGTGGCGTGTTTGTAAGTACTACTCTTATCAGTTTAATACTTGTTACGTCACCTATCAGGGGCCGTGTATAAGGCCTGGATTTTTAGAACCGGGAGATGGAAAAAGATGCTTGGTTGGTCGTATCACTTCAATTTTGGGGCACGGCACGTGCAATCAAAGGTGCCACCAGATAGGAGTGGCGTGTTTGTAAGTACTACTCTTATCAGTTTAATACTTGTTATGTCACCTATCAGGCGGCGTGTATAAGGCCTGGATTTTTAGAACCAGGAGATGGAAAAAGATGCTTGGTTGGTTGTATCACTTCAATTTTGGGGCACGGCACGTGCAATCAAAGGTGCCACCAGATAGGAGTGTCGTGTTTGTAAGTACTACTCTTATCATTTAAATACTTGTTACGTCATCTATCAGTGCGCGTGTATAAGGTCTGGATTTTTAGAACCGGGAGATGGAAAAAGATGCTTGGTTGGTCGTATCACTTCAATTTTGGGGCACGGCACGTGCAATCAAAGGTGCCACCAGATAGGAGTGGCGTGTTTGTAAGTACTACTCTTATCAGTTTAATACTTGTTACGTCACCTATCAGGGGCCGTGTATAAGGCCTGGATTTTTAGAACCGGGAGATGGAAAAAGATGCTTGGTTGGTCGTATCACTTCAATTTTGGGGCACGGCACGTGCAATCAAAGGTGCCACCAGATAGGAGTGGCGTGTTTGTAAGTACTACTCTTATCAGTTTAATACTTGTTATGTCACCTATCAGGCGGCGTGTATAAGGCCTGGATTTTTAGAACCAGGAGATGGAAAAAGATGCTTGGTTGGTTGTATCACTTCAATTTTGGGGCACGGCACGTGCAATCAAAGGTGCCACCAGATAGGAGTGTCGTGTTTGTAAGTACTACTCTTATCATTTAAATACTTGTTACGTCATCTATCAGTGCGCGTGTATAAGGTCTGGATTTTTAGAACCGGGAGATGGAAAAAGATGCTTGGTTGGTCGTATCACTTCAATTTTGGCCCACGGCAGGTGCAATCAAAGATGCCACCAGATAGGAGTAGCGTGTTTGTAAGTACTACTCTTATCAGTTTAATACCTGTTACAGCACCTATCAGGGGGCATGTAAAAGGCCTGGATTTTTAGAACCGGGAGATGGAAAAAGATGCTTGTTTGGATGTATCACTTCAATTTTGGGGCACGGCATGTGCAATCAAAGGTGCCACCAGATAGGAGTGGCGTGTTTGTAAGTACTACTCTTATCAGTTTAATACTTGTTACGTCACCTATCAGGGGCCGTGTATAAGGCCTGGATTTTTAGAACCGGGAGATGGAAAAAGATGCTTGGTTGGTCGTATCACTTCAATTTTGGGGCACGGCACGTGCAATCAAAGGTGCCACCATATAGGAGTGGCGTGTTTGTAAGTACTACTCTTATCAGTTTAATACATGTTACGTCGCCTATCAGGGGGCGTCTATAAGGCCTGGATTTTTAGAACCGGGAGATGGAAAAATATGCTTGGTTGGTCGTATCACTTCAATTTTGGAGCACGGCACGTGCAATCAAAGGTGCCACCAGATAGGAGTGGCGTGTTTGTAAGTACTACTCTTATCAGTTTAATACTTGTTATGTCACCTATCAGGGGGCGTGTATAAGGCCTGGATTTTTAGAACCAGGAGATGGAAAAAGATGCTTGGTTGGTTGTATCACTTCAATTTTGGGGCACGGCACGTGCAATCAAAGGTGCCACCAGATAGGAGTGGCGTGTTTGTAAGTACTACTCTTATCAGTTTAATACTTGTTACGTCATCTATCAGTGCGCGTGTATAAGGCCTGGATTTTTAGAACCGGGAGATGGAAAAAGATGCTTGGTTGGTCGTATCACTTCAATTTTGGGGCACGGCACGTGCAATCAAAGGTGCCACAAGATAGGAGTGGCGTGTTTGTAAGTACTACTCTTATCAGTTTAATACTTGTTACGTCACCTATCAGGGGGCGTGTATAAGGCCTGTATTTTTAGATCCGGAAGATGGAAAAAGATGCTTGGATGGTTGTATCACTTCAATTTTGGGGCACGGCACGTGCAATCAAAGGTGCCACCATATACGAGTGGCGTATTTGTAAGTACTACTCTTACCAGTTTAATACCTATTACAGCACCTATCAGGGGGCGTGTATAAGGCCTGGATTTTTAGAACCGGGAGATGGAAAAAGATGCTTGTTTGGACGTATCACTTCAATTTTGGGGCACGGCACGTGCAATCAAAGGTGCCACCAGATAGGAGTGGCGTGTTTGTAAGTACTACTCTTATCAGTTTAATACTTGTTACGTCACCTATCAGGGGCCGTGTATAAGGCCTGGATTTTTAGAACCGGGAGATGGAAAAAGATGCTTGGTTGGTCTTATCACTTCAATTTTGGGGCACGGCACGTGCAATCAAAGGTGCCACCAGATAGGAGTGGCGTGTTTGTAAGTACTACTCTTATCAGTTTAATACTTGCTACAGCACCTATCAGGGGGCGTGTATAAGGCCTGGATTTTTAGAACCGTGAGTTGGAAAAAGATGCTTGGTTGGTCGTATCACTTAAATTTTGGGGCACGGCACGTGCAATCAAAGGTGCCACCAGATAGGAGTGGCGTGTTTGTAAGTACTACTCTTATCAGTTTAATACTTGTTATGTCACCTATCAGGGGGCGTGTATAAGGCCTGGATTTTTAGAACCAAGAGATGGAAAATGATGCTTGGTTGGTCTTATCATTTCAATTTTGGGGCACGGCACGTGCAATCAAAGGTGCCACCAGATAGGAGTGGCGTGTTTGTAAGTACTACTCTTATCAGTTTAATACATGTTACGTCACCTATCAGGGGGCGTGTATAAGGCCTGGATTTTTAGAACCGGGAGATTGAAAATGATGCTTGGTTGGTCGTATCACTTCAATTTTGGCCCACGGCACATGCAATCAAAGGTGCCACCAGATAGGAATGGCGTGTTTGTAAATACTACTCTTATCAGTTTAATACTTGTTACGTCACCTATCAGGGGGCGTGTATAAGGCCTGGATTTTTAGAACCAGGAGATGGAAAAAGATGCTTGGTTGGTCGTATCACTTCAATTTTGAGGCACGGCACGTGCAATCAAAGGTGCCAACAGATAGGAGTGGCGTGTTTGTAAGTACTACTCTTATCAGTTTAATACTTGTTACGTCACCTATCAGGGGCCGTGTATAAGGCCTGGATTTTTAGAACCGGGAGATGGAAAAAGATGCTTGGTTGGTCGTATCACTTCAATTTTGGGGCACGGCACGTGCAATCAAAGGTGCCACCAGATAGGAGTGGCGTGTTTGTAAGTACTACTTTTATCAGTTTAATACTTGTTATGTCACCTATCAGGCGGCGTGTATAAGGCCTGGATTTTTAGAACCAGGAGATGGAAAAAGATGCTTGGTTGGTTGTATCACTTCAATTTTGGGGCACGGCACGTGCAATCAAAGGTGCCACCAGATAGGAGTGTCGTGTTTGTAAGTACTACTCTTATCATTTAAATACTTGTTACGTCATCTATCAGTGCGCGTGTATAAGGCCTGGATTTTTAGAACCGGGAGATGGAAAAAGATGCTTGGTTGGTCGTATCACTTCAATTTTGGCCCACGGCAGGTGCAATCAAAGGTGCCACCAGATAGGAGTAGCGTGTTTGTAAGTACTACTCTTATCAGTTTAATACCTGTTACAGCACCTATCAGGGGGCATGTAAAAGGCCTGGATTTTTAGAACCGGGAGATGGAAAAAGATGCTTGGTTGGTCGTATCACTTCAATTTTGGGGCACGGCATGTGCAATCAAAGGTGCCACCAGATAGGAGTGGCGTGTTTGTAAGTACTACTCTTATCAGTTTAATACTTGTTACGTCACCTATCAGGGGGCGTGTATAAGGCCTGGATTTTTAGAACCGGGAGATGGAAAAAGATGCCTGTTTGGTCGTATCACTTCAATTTTGGGGCACGGCACGTGCAATCAAAGGTGCCACCAGATAGGAGTGGCGTGTTTGTAAGTACTACTCTTATCAGTTTAATACTTGTTACGTCACCTATCAGGGGGCGTGTATAAGGCCTGGATTTTTAGAACCTGGAGATGGAAAAAGATGCTTGGTTGGTCGTATCACTTCAATTTTGGGGCACGGCACGTGCAATCAAAGGTGCCACAAGATAGGAGTGGCGTGTTTGTAAGTACTACTCTTATCAGTTTAATACTTGTTACGTCACCTATCAGGGGCCGTGTATAAGGCCTGGATTTTTAGAACCGGGAGATGGAAAAAGATGCTTGGTTGGTCGTATCACTTCAATTTTGGGGCACGGCACGTGCAATCAAAGGTGCCACCAGATAGGAGTGGCGTGTTTGTAAGTACTACTCTTATCAGTTTAATACTTGTTACAGCACCTATCAGGTGGCGTGTATAAGGCCTGGATTTTTAGAACCGGGAGATGGAAAAAGTTGCTTGGCTGGTCGTATAACTTCAATTTTGGGGCACGGCACGTGCAATCAAAGGTGCCACCAGATAGGAGTGGCGTGTTTGTAAGTACTACTCTTATCAGTTTAATACTTGCTACAGCACCTATCAGGGGGCATGTATAAGGCCTGGATTTTTAGAACCTGGAGATGGAAAAAGATGCTTGGTTGGTCGTATCACTTCAATTTTGGGGCACGGCACGTGCAATCAAAGGTGCCACCAGATAGGAGTGGCGTGTTTGTAAGTACTACTCTTATCAGTTTAATACTTGTTACGTCACCTATCAGGGGGCGTGTATAAGGCCTGTATTTTTAGATCCGGAAGATGGAAAAAGATGCTTGGTTGGTCGTATCACTTCAATTTTGGAGCACGGCACGTGCAATCAAAGGTGCCACCAGATAGGAGTGGCGTGTTTGTAAGTACTACTCTTATCAGTTTAATACTTGCTACAGCACCTATCAGGGGGCGTGTATAAGGCCTGGATTTTTAGAACCTGGAGATGGAAAAAGATGCTTGGTTGGTCATATCACTTCAATTTTGGGGCACGGCGTGTGCAATCAAAGGTGCCACCAGATAGGAGTGGCGTGTTTGTAAGTACTACTCTTATCAGCTTAATACTTGTTACATCACCTATCAGGGGGCGTGTATAAGGCCTGGATTTTTAGAACCGGGAAATGGAAAAAGATGCTTGGTTGGTCGTATCACTTCAATTTTGGGGCACGGCACGTGCAATCAAAGGTGCCACCAGATAGGAGTGTCGTGTTTGTAAGTACTACTCTTATCAGTTTAATACTTGTTACGTCACCTATCAGGGGGCGTGTATAAGGCCTGGATTTTTAGAACCGGGAGATGGAAAAAGATGCTTGGTTGGTCGTATCACTTAAATTTTGTGGGCACGGCACGTGCAATCAAAGGTGCCACCATACAGGAGTGGCGTGTTTGTAAGTACTACGTGTATAAGGCCTGGATTTTTTGGGACCGGAAGATGGAAAAAGATGCTTCATTGGTCGTATCACTTCAAATTTGGGGCACTTTGTGACATTAGCTTCTTTCGCTCAAACATGTCCTTTACAGGCACCTGACTATGGGCAGATGAGCAGGAACTGCTCAAGGCGAGAGACGGAGTGGCGGATGGTTGAGAGGGGGCAAGTAGGACAGCAGTGGTTTGGAGTCACCCAAACATTAGGTCTCAACCTGTAAAGGATAAGGGAACCAGGCTACTCAAGACCTTATTCATCATTACAGGTTTTGACAGATTGGTGACAACAGATATGAGTGGCACTGTGCACTTGCAGAAGTTGGCAGAGTAGACGCTGTAGGTCTGACACACACGCTTGCAGACAACTAACTGCTATGCAATCTATTACAGTAGAATTTTTTGTTTTGTTTTAAATGTTACACCAGATATGAGTGGTGTGTTAAGTAGTACTACTCCTATCAGTTTAATCCCTGTTATGTGCCTTTTTTGGGGGTTTGGTTGTTGAAGCCACAGTGCAGCACCAGAGGCCAGAAAAATTGGGCATGTTCACATGCCTGAAAAATTAGGTATTGTTGATCTTGCAGCGAGCAGAGAAGAAGGTAGGCCTGATTCAACGCCCAAGCCCCGCATACCCACACTCAGAGATTGAGGGGGGGACCTGAGAAGGTCACGGGCCGGAGATATAAAGGGGGTAATCCCAAATAAGCACACAAGCGGGGACAAAGGTAGTGAAGGGGACATAGAGGCCCATGGACTGACGGTCGCCATCTTGGCAGGAAAAGGGCCCAGCAATTAAGCCAAACTGACCCAGCACAGGCAGCTACTTGAGTCAAACGCTGTACAATTACACCTTAATAAAGCTGAAACATGCAGCAGCAGGGATTCTAAACGGCCACGTGGGGACAAGGAGGCTAACAGCCCCCATAGTCTCTGCACCACTCTTTTTAACAGATAACCCAAGGGGCTAACCAGGGACCTTGCCCACATAAAAAACAGAATTTTATTGGAGGAATTATTATCCTAAAATACGCCATTACCTTACACAAGACACTACTAAGATTCTAATACACTCTCTCATCATTTCTCGTCTTGACTATTGCAACTCGCTCCTTGTTGGCCTGCCCATCACTCGCCTCTCCCCACTTCAATCCATAATAAATGCCTCCGCCAGACTCATCTTCAGTACACATCGTTCAGTGTCGGCAGCTCCTCTTTGTCAATCACTTCACTGGCTTCCCTTAGCCTCCAGAATAAAGTTTAAAATCTTGACCCTAACTTATAAAGCCCTCAACAACAGCACACCCCCATACATCTCTGCTCTCATCTCCAAATACTCCCCCACATGCCCTCTTTGTTCTGCTAACGACCTTCTTCTTTCTACCACTCTTGTCACCTCCTCTCACTCCCGCCTCCAGGACTTTTCTCGCGCTGCCCCTATTCTCTGGAACTCCCTGCCTCGCTTCACCAGACTATCCTCCTGCCTTAAATCCTTCAAAACATCAATAAAAATGCACCTCTTTAAAGAAGCCTATACCCTTCCTCCCTAATATGCTCAGCACTACTCTCTCCCTACTGTACCACATAACACTTTAACCTTTAGATTGTAAGTCTGCGAGTTTCAATCCTGCGCAGTGCTTTAGGGAAAGCACTATGGACACTGGATTCCAAGCTCAAAGACAGGGCCACCCACTCTTTGCAATGTATGAATCTTTAACTTGTCATTGCCTGTAACTTAACTTATGTATAGCGCTACGGAATATGTTGGCGCGTTACAAATAAACGATAATAATAATAAAATAATAATTATTAGTGTCTTTACCCCCCAAGAGAGGACATAATATACGGTATCTTTAGACTACCTGATGGCCAAACCTCCTTTAGCCCCAATGCTATCCAAGAAACATTTCAAAACTTCTATCAGACCATATATTCATCCCAATCCTGCTGCAGCGGATCTGACATAGAGTCCTTCCTACTACAGCAAGAAGTCCACAAAATACCTGTACCTCAATTGGACAGCTTGAACCTAGACATATCCCAAGAGGAAGTTAAATCTACAATCCAAGATCTTAAATTTGGCAAGTCCCCAGGGCCAGACGGTTTTACTCATCTGTACTATACGAAATTTGAGCCCTTGCTTACCCCGCAACATCTTTGTTTAACGCTATACTAAATGGAGAACCTATGCCCCCTTAATTGAATCAGGCCGACCTCATAGTCTTTCCAAAAGAGGGTAGGGACCCTTTAGAGGTTAAAAATTATCGCCCCATACCCCTGATAAATGTGGATGTCAAGATCCTAGCTAAAATTATGGCCAAACGAATATCTAACTTTTTACTGGACTAAATACACAAGGACTAAACGGGGTTCATTCCTTTCAGAGAGGCAGGAGATAATGTTAGGAGGGTTCTGAACGCCCAGTTCTAGGCTCAACACTATAACAACCCAGTTTGCCCTCTAGCCCTAGACATAGAGAAGGATTTTGATACGGTGGAATGGCCATATATGTACAAAATGCTAGATAAGTTTGGATTTGAGGGACTCTTTCTCAACCTGCTCAGAAGGTTCTACGACTCACCAGTAGCTAACTTAAAGATACCAGGGGACCATAAGGCCAAAATCCAAGTACAGAGACGGACCAGGCAGGGATGCCCACTCTCCCCACTGCTCTTTGCTCTTGCCATTGAACCCCTACCGCAGGCAATCAGAACCAACCATGCCATCCAGGGGGTTCAAGTAGGGCACCATCAGTTTAAGTGTTCACTTTTTGCGGACGATATGCTTTGCACCCTGACCAAGCCCCTTCTCTCTATACCAGCAGTCATGTCCACTATAAAAGACTTCAGCTAAATCTCGGGCCTCCAATCCTTGCAAAAGGATATTTCACTTTCAATGGAATCCTGCTTACTGGGGATACACATAAAAAAACTTATCTCAATCCTAGAACAAGCTATTCCAATTAATGGCTTTAGCATTCAAAATACACATAGCTACCCGGGCCCGGATCGATTTACAAATCTCTATTACCAAACTTTTATAGACTTGTTATTACCCCACTTAGCCACACTTTTCAATCAAATTTTAGAAGGCTCTCCCATGCCACAAGAACTAAACCATGCAAATATGATATGTTTCCCGAAAGATCGACGAGACCCATTAGAACTTAAAAATTACTGCCCCATATCACTCCTAAAAGGGATATAAAAATTTTGTCCAAATAAATGGCAAACAGGATTTCGCGATTTCTCCCCTCCATAATCCTTAAAGAACAAACAGGGTTTATCCCCCATAGACAAATGGGGGACAATATCAGACGGACACAAAATTTAATCTCATGGTCATCCCAACATCAAATACCCACATGCCTTTTGGCGTTAGATATAGAAAAGGCCTTTGATACGTTGGAATGGCCTTATTTAAAAGCAGTATTACAGAAATTTGGGTTTGCAGGCAAATTTATGAACTTGATAGATACATACTACAAATCCCCGTCAGCCAGATTAAAACTCCCAGGAAAAAACACATTTTTAGATTTATTTGGAATCATAAAGCCCAGAGGATCTCAAAAAATAATATGTATAGACCAAAAGGGAAAGGGGGCCTATCGTGCCCGAATCTCAAACTGTATTACAAGGCAGCGCAGCTGGCTTTCATTCCTCTAGTGTATTCTCCCACACATCAGCCGCTCTGGGTATTTATGGAAAATGTAAGCATGTCACCTTATACATGAGATACAGTAATATGGATTCCAGGCCTGTATACTTTTTTGAGAAACTTGAAAAACCCGTTGATTAAGCACTCATTAAAAATATGGACGGAGATGAACTGGACACAAAAACTGGACACTCGGGTATCAGATCTTACCCCTATCGTACCCAATCCCCACTTTAAGATACATCTTCCGGAAAGCTCTCTCAGTTGGTGGAAGTCTCAGAACCTACTAAGGGTTGGTCCATGGTGGCATGACGAAAAAATAATGACCTTTGAGTGAGTGAGAGATAGATACAATTTACCCCTGGCTGAACACTATAATTTTTGCAGGATACTTCATTTTATATATACGATAAGTGGTAGGGGAACCCCCCAAAGAAACACCTGGCTACTCAAAAAATGTAGGGATTCCCCCTTTCAGCCTGGTATTATTAGCCTCATGTATGAACTATTTAATGAAAACTCATGGGCAAACAAACCAGACTATACCAAAGCCTGGGAGAGGGATTTGGGCACCGAGTTGGCAGACAGCACATGGGATAAAAGTTGGCGAGGCTTAAGTAGGGGATCTTTAAATTATAGTCTGCTTGAGACTTCAATAAAGGTTCTACACAGGACATATATTACTCCTTTTAAGCTAAATAAATGGGATCCAAAACGGAGCAGCTCATGTTTTAGGAACAGTGGTAACATTTATTCATGTCTGGTGGGAGTGTTCGGCAGTCATAAGACTAAGGGAAGAAACATGCTTACTAGCTTCTAAAATGTTTAAGATTCAGATTTCTGCTAATATGAAAACTGCATGCTGGGTGTTCCGCATGTCTGTCTCTCGCCCGCTCAAAATAGGCTATTAAAGTTCATCATGTTGGCCACAAAGAACCATATATCCAGACAATGGAAATCGGATACCCTACACTTTCAGGTGGTTAAAAATAAATTAAACTTTATCCTTATAAATGAACACCTTACCCATTTAGTAGACATTTTGAGATATATGGTCTCCGTGGCTGCAATTAAGGCATAGCATATCATCTGGAGACATTTAAAGAAATTTTGGTCCGGAATAGGGGCTCCCCTGAATGGGAGAGGATATTCTCAAGAGAACGGGATGGATGGAGGTGTGTGTGGATCCTTAGAGGGGCAGAGGACGGAGGTAAGTGCTATATTTTACATCATATTTATGTAAAAAAGGAGGATGTTTGTGGACCTTTCCCTTTCCCAACATGTTAAATGTTAAAACTAGTTATTTTTTTTCCTAATTATAGTTGGATTCAAGACTTAAAGGGAATCAACTTAAAACAAACTGAATTAAAGCTATATTAATAACTGAAAAGTAAAAATATATATATATATATATTTTTAGGCTACAGGTACAACCGAATCTAGATAACATACTAGCCCTGGATATGGTATAAGCTCCAAGATTATGGAATGGAAAGGGGTAAACAGAGTATTAATAGAGATAAGGTAACTCAGTGATGTATTAACATGTATGGACATATATGTAACATGGAAATGGTTGTTTGAATATGATATATTACCTGACCTAATAAAATATTTTTTGAAAGAAAAAATACACCTCGCTTGTAGTTGGAAAACCCCAAATTAAAACTTTTAGGAATTAATTAAAAAAATCAACTAGCGGTCAGGCAATCAACTGCTCAACGAGAGATTAAACCATGTATTCTTGGATAGAATCACCCAGTTCCAGACAATTTGGGATCCCTGGATAACATCCCCATTTAGTGCCCCCCTAATATAATAAAACATTTGTTAATGGTTGAAGCGACTCGGGGGAAAGGACTGGAGTGGGTGAGCCCTGGAGGAGACCCTTCAGAAGCAACCAGCGGCAAAATCATCCGAGGAAAGGAGAGGTCGCCTACTGAAGCCTGCCCTAGGGTAACCCAAGGGCGATTGCGCAGGTTAGATATTGTAAATAATAAGCTACTGCTGGAGAGATGATAGATAATAGGACTTTGGTGTTAACTGCTGATATACTCTTTACTATTGTCTGTTTTACCATGTCTTAGGTTTCTCTTAAAAATTGCAATCACAGTAAAAAAAAGAAAATTTATTAACCAAAAAAGTAAAAATAAGAAGGCCTAGCCAGCTAATTTTAACAAAATGTCTTCATTGTAAATATGTATTTTTGCACAACTATTGTGTTATGCAAGACTGTTCAATTTGCTTTATTTTTCATTACATGCCGTACGCCTTCTGACATAAAAATTTAAATTAAAAAATTAGGTATTGTTGCAGCCGCTGCTGTTGCAGCGGCCAGAAAAATTGACCTTTGTTCCCCAGGCAGAAAGTGCCATAAAACATTGCGTCTTCTTGAACCCTAGTTGGTGGTGGATAACTCACGCAAGTCATCTGGCATTCACAGATAACATACAGCAGCGTGTGGACCATTTTTAGCCGAAGGCAGCTCATCTTATCAGGCCTTTTTCAGTCGAATGTATCGCCCAGTGTCAGTCCCTTCGGGATCCATCCCTCATTCATCTTTATAAAGGTGAGGCAATCTAGACTTTTTTGCCCTAGGCGACTTCTCTTCTCGGTGACAAAACCTCCTGCTGCACTGAAGGTCCTTTCTGACAGGACACTTGGAGCGGAGCAGACCAGAAGTTCAATTGCAAATTGGGATAGCTGAGGCCACAGGTCTAGCCTGCATACCCAGTAGTCAAGGGGTTCATCGCTCCTCAGAATGTCGATATCTGCAGTTAAGGCGAGGTAGTCTGCTACCTGACGGTCAAGTCGTTCTCTGAGGGTGGATCCCGAAGGGCTGTTGCGATGCGTAGGACTGAAAAAGGTCCGCATGTCCTCCATCAACAATAAGTCTTTTAAACGTCCTGTCCTTGCCGGCGTGGTCGTGGGAGGAGGATTACTTTCACCTCTTCCCCTGTTATATTGCCCTTGTGCTGTGACATCACCCTTATATGCTGTGTAAAGCATACTTGTTAATTTGTTTTGGACCTGCTGCATCCTTTCTGACTTGCGGTAATTTGGTAACATTTCAGGCACTTTCTGCTTATACCGGGGGTCTAGTAGCGTGCACACCCAGTACAGGTCGTTCCCCTTCAGCCTTTTTATACGAGGGTCCTGCGACAGGCACGACAGCATAAAAGACCCCATTTGCACAAGGTTGGATGCCGAGCTACCCATGTCCAGTTCCTCGTCCTCAGTGATCTCGATGAAGATATGTTCTTCCCCCCAGCCACGTACAACACCACGGGTACCAGATAGGTGACAACAAGCACCCTGGGATGCCTGTTGTGATTGGTCTTCCTCCTCCCCCTCAAAGCCACATTCCTCCTCTGACTCCTCTTCCTCACAATCCTCTTCCAGCGTTGCCGCAGGTCCAGCAAGCGATGCTGATAAGGCTGTTTCTGGTGGTGATGGTGACCACAACTCTTCCTCTTCCTCGTCACGCTCATCTACGGCCTGATCCAGCACTCTTCTCAGGGCACGCTCCAGGAAGAAAACAAATGGTATGATGTTGCTGATGGTGCCTTCGGTGCGACTGACAAGGTTTGTCACCTCCTCAAAAGGACGCATCAGCCTACAGGCAAAAAAATCCCCAGCTCTGCAGAGGCTGTCCTAGCACCCCGTCATACAAATACTTGTTAATGGCTTTTTCTTGTTGGAGCAGGCGGTCGAACATTAGGAGTGTTGAATTCCAACGTGTGGGGCTGTCACAAATCAAGCGCCTCACTGGCATGTTGTTTCGCCGCTGGATATCTGAAAAGTGCGCCATGGCCGTGTAGGAACACCTGAAATGGCCACACACCTTTCTGGCCTGCTTTAGGACATCCTGTAAGCCTGGATACTTTTGGACAAAGCGTTGTACGATCAGATTACACACATGTGCCATGCACGGCACATGCGTCAACTTGCCCAAATTCAATGCCCCCAACAAATTTCTTCCGTTGTCACAAACCACTATGCCAATCTCCAGTTGGTGAGGAGTCAGCCATTGATCCACCTGTGCGTTCAGGGCGGACAGGAGTGCTGGCCCGGTGTGACTCTCTGCTTTAAGGCAAGTCAACCCCAAGACGGCATGACACTGCCGTATCCGGGATGTGGAATAGTATCTGGGGAGCTGGGGTGGTGCCGTTGATGTGGAGCAAGACGCAGCAGAAGAGGACTCAGCTGAGGAGGTTATGGAAGAGGATGGAGTAGGAGGAGTAGAGGAGGTGGCAGCAGGCCTGCCTGCAAGTCGTGGCGGTGTCACCAACTCCTCTGCAGAGCCACTCATTCCATGATTGGCAGGCATTATCAGGTTTACTTAATGCGCAGTGTAGGTGATATACCTGCCCTGACCATGCTTTGCAGACCAGGTATCAGTGGTCATATGGACCCTTGCCCCAACACTGTGTGCCAGAGATGCCATTACTTCCTTTTGCACAATCGAGTACAGGTTGGGGATTGCCTTTTGGGCAAAGAAATTTCGGCCGAGTACCTTCCACTGCGGTGTCCCAATCGCTACAAAATTGTTGAACGCCTCAGACTCCACCAGCTTGTATGGTAAAAGCTGGCGGGCTAAGAGTTCAGACAAGCCAGCTGTCAGACGCTGGGCAAGGGGGTGACTTTGTGGCATTGGATTCTTACGCTCAAACATGCCCTTGACAGACACCTGACTGTGGGGAGATGAGCAGGAACAGCAAGAGGCAAGAGACGGAGTGGCGGATGGTTGAGAGGGGGCAAGGAGGACAGCAGTGGTTGACGTGGATGAAGATGCTGGACCAGGAGGAGGATGGCGGCTTTGAGTTTGTGTGCTGCTTGTACTCATGTGTTGATCCCATTGGCGTTTGTGATGTGACATCATGTGCCTTCGCAAAGTAGTTGTACCTAGGTGGGTGTTGGACTTCCCACGACTCAGTTTCTTTTGGCATAGGTTGCAAATGGCATCGCTGCTGTCAGAGGCAGACACACACAAAAAATGCCACACTGCTGAGCTCTGCGGTGACGGCATTCTGGTGGTGGCAACAGCATGCGTTGATTGGCGTGCTGTCTGGCTGACCCCGGGTGCTGATGCATGCTGTCTGACTGTGCCACGACCTCGTTGCGATGACCTCCCTCTGCTTCCAACTCGTCTCCTCCTCCTCTCTGTCTCCCCATCTGAACTTTCCCCCTGTTCTTCTTCTCTTCTAGCGGGCACCCACATGACATCCATGGACGCATCGTCATCATCATCACCCGCATCACTTGTATCTGACAACTGAACAAAGGAAGCAGCAGCAGGTACATCATCATCATCACATCGTACATACATGTGTGTACTGCTGCCTGACTGAGACATATCCCTGTTATCTACATCCTCTGGCAATAATGGTTGCGCATCACTCATTTCTTCAAACTGCAGTGTAAATAACTCTTCTGACTGATCAATTAAATCCGCTGTGGTACTAGTGTTGGTGGTGGCGGCAGGCGGGCGAGTGGTAACTTGAGAGGTGCCCGAAGCTAAGCTGGAGGAGGATGGTGCGTCAATGTTCCAAGCGGAAGCTGTAGAAGATTGGGTGTCCTGTGTTAGCCAGACAACTACGTCCTCTGAACTTTTCAAGTTCAGGGTAACTGGCCTCTGAACACTGGGCATTATTGTAGGGCCAAAGGGAATCACATCACCACGACCACGACGGACCCTGCGGGGTGTCCTGCCTCTGCCTGTCATTTTTTTTCCGATTAGTGGTACTATGCGTGCAAGCTACTGTGACAACAGATATGAGTGGCACTGTGCACTTGCAGAAGTTGGCAGAGTAGCCGCTGTAGGCCTGACACAGACGCTTGCAGACAAGTAACTGTTATTCAATGTATTACAGTCAAAATTGTATTCTTTGTTTAAATGTGCACTACTGACTGTTACACCAGATATGAGTGGTGGCACTGACTGGGCAAGTGGGCACAGTATACGATGTGAGCCTAAGACACACACGCTGGCAGGCAGGCAAATGAAATTAGACTGCACAGAAAAAAAGTGTTGTTTTTTTTAAATGTAGAATGCTGGTACACCACTGGATTGGATTGGTTGAACTTGGCACAGTACTTGTAAGCCTGACACACACACTGGCTAGCGGTCAGGCAAATTAACTTAGTTTGGCGGTCAGGCAAATGAACTTAGATTTAAGAAAATAAAATTATTGTTTTTTTAAATGTAGACTGCTGGTACACCACTAGATTGGATTGGTTGAACTTGGCACAATACTTGTAAGCCTGACACACACACTGGCTAGCGGTCAGGCAAATGAACTTAGATTGGCGGTCAGGCAAATGAACTTAGATTTAAGACAATAAAATTATTGTTTTTTTAAATGTAGACTGCTGGTACCCCAACTAGATTGGATTGGTTGAACTTGGCACAATACTTGTAAGCCTGACACACACACTGGCTTGCGGTCAGGCAAATGAACTTAGATTGGCGGTCAGGCAAATGAACTTAGATTTAAGAAAATAAAATTATTGGTTTTTTAAATGTAGACTGCTGGTACACCACTAGATTGGATTGGTTGAACTTGGCACAATACTTGTAAGCCTGACACACACACTGGCTAGCGGTCAGGCAAATGAACTTAGATTGGCGGTCAGGCAAATGAACTTAGATTTAAGAAAATAAAATTATTGTTTTTTTAAATGTAGACTGCTGGTACACCACTAGATTGGATTGGTTGAACTTGGCACAATACTTGTAAGCCTGACACACACACTGGCTAGCGGTCAGGCAAATGAACTTAGATTGGCGGTCAGGCAAATGAACTTAGATTTAAGAAAATAAAATTATTGTTTTTTTAAATGTAGACTGCTGGTACACCACTAGATTGGATTGGTTGAACTTTCACAATACTTGTAAGCCTGACACACACACTGGCTAGCGGTCAGGCAAATGAACTTAGATTGGCGGTCAGGCAAATGAACTAAGATTTAACAAAATAAAAGTTTTGGTTTTTTAAAAGTAGACAACTAGTAAACAAGATTGTATTGGTTGCACTGTGTACACACAGTATAAGCTGTGAGCCTGACACACACACTTGCTAGCAGGGGCTAGCAGGGAGAAAGGGAAATGAAGTTAGATTAGACAGAAAAAAACAAACAAACAAAAAAATGATGTTATAGCCCTAAAAAGGGCTTTTTGGGGTGCTGTGTTTACAGCAGAGATCTGATGAGTCCTTCAGCACTGCACCTGACACTGAATAAACTTGCCTAGCTATTGATTTCCCTATTCAATCAGCATCACCTACACTCTCCCTCCTCTCAGTAAGACTGCAAGTTAGTTATGATTCCAAAATGCCTGCTGTCCATGAGGAAGAAGGGTCTGGAAGGCAGGGTATGATGCCGATTGGCTGGAATGTGTCTGCTGACTGTGAAGTGCAGGGTCAAAGTTTGCTCAATGATAAAGTATAGGGGGCGGATCGAACATTGCATATGTTCGCAGTTCGCCGCAAACGCGAACATGCTATGTTCGCCGGTAAACAGTCCGCCGGCGAACTATTAACGACATCTCTAGTGTGCATATGAGGGTGTGATGGTGCATATCATACTTACTTTGCAGGGTTTCCTGAAAGCCAGTGTCCAACTGTCCTGGAACGCCCACTACTATAGCTGGCTCCAACGACTCCTTGATAGTACGCTCCCATCCAAAGTAGGTGTTGAGTGGTGGGCCACAACCTGTTCCACGGGCTGCTCTTGCCTCCGCTGCCATCTTCTTCTTGACCTTCAATCGGCTGTCATCATATTGGTGTTTAACTGACTTGATATCACCCCCCAGGATCAGGCCCCTGACCCTCTGCTCCTAAACCTTGTGTGCCTACATCTGGGGGCACATCCTTCCTCCCCTCCTGCTCTCCTACACCTGTACCTCCCCTTCCTGACCTGCTTCCTTCTCTCCCTCTCTCCATACCTCTATCTCTCCTCCTCTCTTCACTCTCCTTCTCCTGTGTTCCCCTATTGCTCCTCACTCTATTTCTACTCTAGTGTCCCTCTCTCTAGCACTCTCTCACACTCTCTTTTTCTCTCTCTATCACTCTTTATCTCTCTCTCTAACACTCTCTCTCTCTAGCACTCTGACTCTCTCTCTCTAACACTCTTTATCTCTCTTTGATTGGCGTTGATTGGCGTTCTCCGCTTCCTATTGGTTAATTGACCTGTGACGGGATCGCAACTTAAGGCCTTGAATGATTTTGGCGCTCTTCATCTGATCGGAAACTCGGAAGCGTTACATGTAAAACCATGGTTTACAGGCTTAAGGCTTCGGCTAACAGGAACCCGCAGCATGCCCACAGACATACGGCCTAGATCATGCAAGATGCGGGCTTGCTATTGAACTGGGCTCCTAGAGCCTGATTTACATTGGGTAATAGTAAGTGAGGCCGTAAGTTAATTTGCTGTTCAATTGGCGTTTCTTTGCAGAATCCAAATGGTTAACAGGTTATGGTCTTGAAAACGTTGCAATGGTTAAACCCGGAACTTACAGCCTCCCTAAGCCTTTGATCTTTTACTTCCGCAAGAGTTACGATAGCTAAAATTGCAAATCGTTATTCAATTAATCCAATCCCCCAAGGCTGCAAATGGTTTCACACCCTTAAATGGCAAATGTAGAATGAAATCCCACGAGTGCTAGCGAGAACCTGCAAGAAGGTTTAACCCCTGTCAGCAGCACTGTAAATGCAAATAAAAAAATCAATACAGCACTGCAAATGTGAGTAATTGACTATGCTGGGTTTTGAACCCTGGTCCCCAGGCTGCTGATCCTCTTCCCTACCACTGCACCAGTCTGCCTTTGTGAAATTCCTGGAGATCTGATAACCTTGACTCTGCTAGCAATAGCATCAGTGACTAAGTCTCTTCAGCTATGTCTGGTCAGGTGTCTGGTCCTTGGCCTATATAAGGCCCTTCCTGTCAATGTACTTTGCCAGATTATTGTGGTTCCTGATCCCTTCAATAAAGCTAGTTCCTGTTTCACCTACAAAGTTGCTGAATTGGATTATTGCTGACCTAGGCTGCTGGTCTCCAAAACCTTGTGATACCTATATCATTACAGCAAATGACGGGAAAAGCGTTATAGGGTTATAGCCATCTCTGGAACTAATGAGTTAATTCATATCAGGCCACCCATATGGACTAGAACAGTATTGGCATTCATTTTTATTATTTTGTACTAGAGAATTGCCCGTCAAAAAATGACGGCAATTAAATTGTAAGTGAGCTAATGCTGTTTGGTGCATAATAATGAAAGAAATAATACATTAATAAATGAATATACTTTACCTATTTTGAAGTAATATATGCAGGAAGCATTCTTTTGAAGAGCTGCCAATCTGTTTTGATGTTGCTGAAGCATTGGTGGTGTGGAGCTGCTCGATTTGCGAGGGCTGCAGTTGCTGGCAAGACGCGCCTTCGGCACTCCATGTTAGCAACTGCAGCCCTCGCTACGCGAGCGTGCAAGCGTTAGCAACAACTTGTATGCTCACAACTATATATGTGATTTTGAGTGTTTGAGAGTCCCATTGCATATGACATGTAACCTCCATGTTTCACTGATGTAATGATGGCGGTCTCATTGTCTATTGGCTGTTTCGAAATGGGAGGTTACCGTCTTGCTTAATTGATCATGGTCCCGCCCTGAACTGCTACGAATGAGTGCATGGTTTACGGAGTCTGCTTTTGGCCCCGTAACTTGCGGGCTCCTTTAATTGAATAACACCGGAGTCAGAGAATTCCGCAGCACACCCGCAGATATACAGCCATGATCCCGTGAGATGCAGGCTTGCAATTGAATCGGGCTCCTAGTTCTGCTTCTCTGGTACTGCTTCTTCTCAGCTACCTCTGACAGTTGGCATACCCCAAGTTTCAGTCCAAGGTCCCCATTTTCTCCATCTATACATCCTCCCTTGGAACCCTAATAAATTTGTTTGGATTTCGATATCATCTATATTTATATGACACTCACATCAGAAACCAAGGCTCCTATTAAATTGCTACCATTTTAGAAATTGTAGACCGTAAAGTAGCCAGCCAGAGTTACTGCTATTAAATTGGCCTCTTTCAGCTACACGCAAACGATCTGCGGGTTACAGGCGGAAAAACCCTACTGGCTGTGAAAATCTCCATGCCAGCTAAGCTTTTGATGTGTCAAGCCCATAAATGTTACTATCATAAATTGCTATTACATTTCTATGAATCCCCAAGGACGCACTGGCTTTCAAACCCGTAATCGGCAAATGGAGCCAGAAATATTATGGCCTCCAAATAGGACCCACAAAAGGTTTATAGACAAGTTCTCAACTCTGTAAAAGACAATATAAACACACCAGTGGACTTTAAAATATGGAGAAAGCAATGAAAGGCATTACAGTTCATTGCACAGCAATCCACAAATAAAAAATAGGCATTTTTCATTTTATCATATTTTGGAATGGTCATGCATATGCCAATATGAAAAGCCATGCTGCAACATGCCTAAAGCAATTAAAGACACACTACCTGATTAAATTGCAGCACAAAAACATGAAACTGCCTGCCGTATTAACCGTCTCTCTTTCACAGAGGCTCTAATGTGGACCCTGAAATATAAATATAATTGCATATACATCTCACTCATCACATCTACATTGGGAAGAGAAATAGTGGCCAAATTACACTGCCATATCACATATATCAAGTACCAGGGGAACATTTTATTATTTGTTGTTCAGTCCTTTATTCGTGTGCAACTCTCTGTGACCCTATGGACTGAAGCACATTTAGCTATGTCTCTGCCTGTGCTGTTCCACAAGGTTTGCATGCCAAGTATACTGGAGTGGGTTGCCAGTTCCTTCTCCAGTGGACTGTGATTTGTCCGAACTCTCTGATGGTATAGCTCACTGTTTAATTGAAGTACACAAGCCCCTTCACCACCACAAGGCAGCGATCCAGAAGGTCAACAGGGGAACATACACCAAACTAATCTACTCTAAACCACCAGTAAGGGCTGCAAACAAACATGGAGACTGTGCAGAGACAAGTGGAGCAACAGCTAACTCACCTACATCTCTGCTATGACCATCCTTAAAGTCCCACGTCATTGCTGGTGGCCATGTGCCAAGATGTATACCCATTATCACCTGGTGACCTCCCATTAAGTGTTTTGCTATCAATCAATTCACATTATCACTTGTCATATTCTTATCAGGCCTTCAGGGGAATGTTGATACTCCACAGTATTACAAATTGGACTTTGAATGCATATTAACTAGTGATGTCCCGAACAGTTCGCCAGAGAACTGTACGGGGCGATTTTTGCATGTTTGCGTTCGCAGCGAAAGGCGAACATATGCGCCCACTATTCTTTATCATTGAGGAAACTTTGACACATTCCAGCCAATCAGCAGCATACACTCCCTTCCAGAGCCTTCCATCTGTATGACAGCCTCCATTTTAGAATCATTCTGCAGCTGCATTCGTGGAGAGAGGAGATATATTCTACCTGCTCTTGATTTAATAGGGAAATAGATAGCCAGGCTGTGTATTTAGCTTTAACTACACACCTGAAGGACTCCTTTGATATCTGCTGCAAGGACAGCAACCCAAAAAGCCCTTTTTATTTTATCTTATTACTTTTTTCTGTGTAATCTAATTGCATATGCCAGCCTGCTAGCGTGTGTGTAAGGCATATTGCATCTAGTCTGCCAACTTTTGCCAGTGCACAGTGACACTCATATCTAGTGCCACCGTAGTGTGCAGTGAAATAAAACAACCCTTTTTTTACTGTAATCGATTGAATATCAGTAGCCTGCCTACAGGCGTGTGTTTTAGGCCTATTGCATCTAGTCTGCCAACTTTTGCCAGTGCGCAGTGACACTCATATCTCGTGCAACCGTAGTGTGCAGTGAAATAAAACAACCCTTTTTTTACTGTAATCGATTGAATATCAGTAGCCTGCCTAAAGGCGTGTGTGAGGCCTATTGCATCTAGTCTGCCAACATTTGCCAGTGCGCAGTAACACTCATATCTAGTGCAACCGTAGTGTGCAGTGAAATAAAACAACCCTTTTTTTACGGTAATCGATTGAATATCAGTAGCCTGCCTAAAGTCCTGTGTGTGAGGCCTATTGCATCTAGTCTGCCAACTTTTGCTAGTGCACAGTGACACTCATATCTAGTGCAACCGTAGTGTGCAGTGAAATAAAACAACCCTTTTTTTACTGTAATCGATTGAATATCAGTAGCCTGCCTAAAGGCGTGTGTGTGTGAGGCCTATTGCATCTAGTCTGCCAACTTTTGCCAGTGCACAGTGACACTCATATCTAGTGCAACCGTAGTGTGCAGTGAAATAAAACAACCCTTTTTTTACTATAATCGATTGAATATCAGTAGCCTGCCTAAAGGCGTGTGTGTGTGAGGCCTATTGCATCTAGTCTGCCAACTTTTGCCAGTGCACAGTGACACTCATATCTAGTGCAACCGTAGTGTGCAGTGAAATAAAACAACCCTTTTTTTACTGTAATCGATTGAATATCAGTAGCCTGCCTAAAGGCGTGTGTGTGAGGCCTATTGCATCATTGCCAGTGCACAGTGACACTAATATCTAAAGTAACCGTAGTGTGCACTGAAATAAAACAACCCTTTTTTTATTGTAATCGATTGAATACCAGTAGCCTGCCTAAAGGCGTGTGTGAGGCCTATTGCATCTAGTCTGCCAACTTTTGCCAGTGCGCATTAACACTCATATCTAGTGCAACTTTAGTGTGCAGTGAAATAAAACAACCCTTTTTTTACTGTAATCGATTGAATATCAGTAGCCTGCCTACAGTCGTGTGTGTGAGGCCTATTGCATCTAGTCTGCCAACTTTTGCCAGTGCACAGTGACACTCATATCTAGTGCCACTGTAGTGTGCAGTTAAATAAAACAATCCTTTTTTTACTGTAATCGATTGAATATCAGTAGCCTGCCTAAAGGCATGTGTGTGAGGCCTATTGCATCTAGTCTGCCAACTTTTGCCAGTGCGCAGTGACACTCACATCTAGTGCAACTGTAGTGTGCAGTGAAATAAAACAACCCTTTTTTTACTGTAATCGATTGAATATCAGTAGCCTGCCTACAGGCGTGTGTGTAAGGCCTATTGCATCTAGTCTGCCAACTTTTGCCAGTGCGCAGTGACACTCATATCTAGTGCAACTTTAGTGTGCAGTGAAATAAAACAACCCTTTTTTTACTGTAATCGATTGAATATCAGTAGCTTGCCTAAAGGCGTGTGTGTGAGGCCTATTGCATCTAGTCTGCCAACTTTTGCCAGTGCGCAGTGACACTCATATCTCGTGCAACCGTAGTGTGCAGTGAAATAAAACAACCCCTTTTTTTACTGTAATCGATTGAATATCCGTATCCAGCCTACAGGCGTGTGTGTGAGGCCTATTGCATCTAGTCTGCCAACTTTTGCCAGTGCACAGTGACACTCATATCTAGTGCAACCGTAGTGTGCAGTAAAATAAAAAAAAACTTTTTTTACTGTACTCGATTGAATATCAGTAGCCTGCCTACAGTCGTGTGTGTGAGGCCTATTGCATCTAGTCTGCCAACTTTTGGTAGTGCACAGTGACACTTATATCTAGTGCAACTGTAGTGTGCAGTGAAATAAAACAACCCTTTTTTTACTGTAATCGATTGAATATCAGTAGCCTGCCTGAAGGCGTGTGTGTGAGGCCTATTGCATCTAGTCTGCCAACTTTTGCCAGTACACAGTGACACTAATATCTAAAGTAACCGTAGTGTGCAGTGAAATAAAACAACCCTTTTTTTATTGTAATCGATTGAATACCAGTAGCCTGTCTAAAGTCGTGTATGTGAGGCCTATTGCATCTAGTCTGCCAACTTTTGCCAGTGCGCAGTGACACTCATATCTAGTGCCACCATAGTGTGCAGTGAAATAAAACAACCCTTTTTTTTACTGTAATCGATTAAATATCAGTAACCTCCCTAAAGGCGTGTGTGTGAGGCCTATTGCATCTAGTCTGCCAACTTTTGCCAGTGCGTAGTGACACTCATATCTAGTGCCACCGTAGTGTGCAGTGAAATAAAAAAAAACTTTTTTTTACTGTAATCGATTGAATATCAGTAGCCTGCCTAAAGGCGTGTGTGTGTGAGGCCTATTGCATCTAGTCTGCCAACTTTTGCCAGTGCACAGTGACACTCATATCTAGTGCAACCGTAGTGTGCAGTGAAATAAAACAACCCTTTTTTTACTGTAATCGATTGAATATCAGTAGCCTGCCTAAAGGCGTGTGTGAGGCCTATTGCATCTAGTCTGCCAAATTTTGCCAGTGCGCAGTAACACTTATATCTAGTGCAACCGTAGTGTGCAGTGAAACAAAACAACCCTTTTTTTACTGTAATCGATTGAATATCAGTAGCCTGCCTACAGTCGTGTGTGTGAGGCCTATTGCATCTAGTCTGCCAACTTTTGGTAGTGCACAGTGACACTCATATCTAGTGCAACCGTAGTGTGCAGTGAAATAAAACAACCCTTTTTTTACTGTAATCGATTGAATATCAGTAGCCTGCCTAAAGGCGTGTGTGTGAGGCCTATTGCATCTAGTCTGCCAACTTTTGCCAGTGCACAGTGACACTAATATCTAAAGTAACCGTAGTGTGCAGTGAAATAAAACAACCCTTTTTTTATTGTAATCGATTGAATACCAGTAGCCTGCCTAAAGTCGTGTGTGTGAGGCCTATTGCATCTAGTCTGCCAACTTTTGCCAGTGCGCAGTGACACTCATATCTAGTGCCACCATAGCGTGCAGTGAAATAAAACAACCCTTTTTTTACTGTAATCGATTAAATATCAGTAGCCTAACTAAAGGCGTGTGTGTGAGGCCTATTACATCTAGTCTGCCAACTTTTGCCAGTGCGTAGTGACACTCATATCTAGTGCCACCGTAGTGTGCAGTGAAATAAAACAACCCTTTTTTTACTGTAATCGATTGAATATCAGTAGCCTGCCTAAAGGCGTGTGTGTGAGGCCTATTGCATCTAGTCTGCCAACTTTTGCCAGTGCGCAGTGACACTCATATCTAGTACCACTGTAGTGTGCAGTTAAATAAAACAATCCTTTTTTTACTGTAATCGATTGAATATCAGTAGCCTGCCTACAGGCGTGTGTGTGAGGCCTATTGTATCTAGTCTGCCAACTTTTGTCAGTGCGCAGTAACACTCATATCTAGTGCAACCGTAGTGTGCAGTGAAATAAAACAACCCTTTTTTTACTGTAATCGATTGAATATCAGTAGCCTGCCTAAAGTCCTGTGTGTGAGGCCTATTGCATCTAGTCTGCCAACTTTTGCTAGTGCACAGTGACACTCATATCTAGTGCAACCGTAGTGTGCAGTGAAATAAAACAACCCTTTTTTTACTGTAATCGATTGAATATCAGTAGCCTGCCTAAAGGCGTGTGTGTGTGAGGCCTATTGCATCTAGTCTGCCAACTTTTGCCAGTGCACAGTGACACTCATATCTAGTGCAACCGTAGTGTGCAGTGAAATAAAACAACCCTTTTTTTACTGTAATCGATTGAATATCAGTAGCCTGCCTACAGTCGTGTGTGTGAGGCCTATTGCATCTAGTCTTCCAACTTTTGGTAGTGCACAGTGACACTCATATCTAGTGCAACCGTAGTGTGCAGTGAAATAAAACAACCCTTTTTTTACTGTAATCGATGGAATATCAGTAGCCTGCCTTAAAGCGTCTGTGTGAGGCCTATTGCATCATTGCCAGTGCACAGTGACACTAATATCTAAAGTAACCGTAGTGTGCAGTGAAATAAAACAACCCTTTTTTTATTGTAATCGATTGAATACCAGTAGCCTGCCTAAAGGCGTGTGTGAGGCCTATTGCATCTAGTCTGCCAACTTTTGCCAGTGCGCAGTAACACTCATATCTAGTGCAACTTTAGTGTGCAGTGAAATAAAACAACCCTTTTTTTACTGTAATCGATTGAATATCAGTAGCCTGCCTACAGTCGTGTGTGTGAGGCCTATTGCATCTAGTCTGCCAACTTTTGCCAGTGCGCAGTGACACTCATATCTAGTGCCACTGTAGTGTGCAGTTAAATAAAACAATCCTTTTTTTACTGTAATCGATTGAATATCAGTAGCCTGCCTAAAGGCATGTGTGTGAGGCCTATTGCATCTAGTCTGCCAACTTTTGCCAGTGCGCAGTGACACTCACATCTAGTGCAACTGTAGTGTGCAGTGAAATAAAACAACCCTTTTTTTACTGTAATCGATTGAATATCAGTAGCCTGCCTACAGGCGTGTGTGTAAGGCCTATTGCATCTAGTCTGCCAACTTTTGCCAGTGCGCAGTGACACTCATATCTAGTGCAACTTTAGTGTGCAGTGAAATAAAACAACCCTTTTTTTACTATAATCGATTGAATATCAGTAGCCTGCCTAAAGGCGTGTGTGTGAGGCCTATTGCATCTAGTCTGCCAACTTTTGCCAGTGCGCAGTGACACTCATATCTCGTGCAACCGTAGTGTGCAGTGAAATAAAACAACCCTTTTTTTACTGTAATCGATTGAATATCCGTAGCCAGCCTACAGGCGTGTGTGTGAGGCCTATTGCATCTAGTCTGCCAACTTTTGCCAGTGCACAGTGACACTCATATCTAGTGCAACCGTAGTGTGCAGTGAAATAAAAAAAAACTTTTTTTACTGTAATCGATTGAATATCAGTAGCCTGCCTACAGTCGTGTGTGTGAGGCCTATTGCATCTAGTCTGCCAACTTTTGGTAGTGCACAGTGACACTCATATCTAGTGCAACCGTAGTGTGCAGTGAAATAAAACAACCCTTTTTTTACTGTAATCGATTGAATATCAGTAGCCTACATGAAGGCGTGTGTGTGAGGCCTATTGCATCTAGTCTGCCAACTTTTGCCAGTACACAGTGACACTAATATCTAAAGTAACCGTAGTGTGCAGTGAAATAAAACAACCCTTTTTTTACTGTAATCGATTGAATACCAGTAGCCTGTCTAAAGTCGTGTATGTGAGGCCTATTGCATCTAGTCTGCCAACTTTTGCCAGTGCGCAGTGACACTCATATCTAGTGCCACCGTAGTGTGCAGTGAAATAAAACAACCCTTTTTTTACTGTAATCGATTAAATATCAGTAGCCTCCCTAAAGTCGTGTGTGTGAGGCCTATTACATCTAGTCTGCCAACTTTTGCCAGTGCGTAGTGACACTCATATCTAGTGCCACCGTAGTGTGCAGTGAAATAAAACAACCCTTTTTTTACTGTAATCGATTGAATATCAGTAGCCTGCCTAAAGGCGTGTGTGTGAGGCCTATTGCATCTAGTCTGCCAACTTTTGCCAGTGCGTAGTGACACTCATATCTAGTGCCACCGTAGTGTGCAGTGAAATAAAAAAAACCTTTTTTTACTGTAATCGATTGAATATCAGTAGCCTGCCTAAAGGCGTGTGTGTGTGAGGCCTACTGCATCTAGTCTGCCAACTTTTGCCAGTGCACAGTGACACTCATATCTAGTGCAACCGTAGTGTGCAGTGAAATAAAACAACCCTTTTTTTACTGTAATCGATTGAATATCAGTAGCCTGCCTAAAGGCGTGTGTGAGGCCTATTGCATGTAGTCTGCCAACTTTTGCCAGTGCGCAGTAACACTTATATCTAGTGCAACCGTAGTGTGCAGTGAAATAAAACAACCCTTTTTTTACTGTAATCGATTGAATATCAGTAGCCTGCCTACAGTCGTGTGTGTGAGGCCTATTGCATCTAGTCTGCCAACTTTTGGTAGTGCACAGTGACACTCATATCTAGTGCAACCGTAGTGTGCAGTGAAATAAAACAACCCTTTTTTTACTGTAATCGATTGAATATCAGTAGCTTGCCTGAAGGCGTGTGTGTGAGGCCTATTGCATCTAGTCTGCCAACTTTTGCCAGTACACAGTGACACTAATATCTAAAGTAACCGTAGTGTGCAGTGAAATAAAACAACCCTTTTTTTATTGTAATCGATTGAATACCAGTAGCCTGTCTAAAGTCGTGTATGTGAGGCCTATTGCATCTAGTCTGCCAACTTTTGCCAGTGCGCAGTGACACTCACATCTAGTGCCACCGTAGTGTGCAGTGAAATAAAACAACCCTTTTTTTACTGTAATCGATTGAATATCAGTAGCCTGCCTAAAGGCGTGTGTGTGAGGCCTATTGCATCTAGTCTGCCAACTTTTGCCAGTGCACAGTGACACTAATATCTAAAGTAACCGTAGTGTGCAGTGAAATAAAACAACCCTTTTTTTATTGTAATCGATTGAATACCAGTAGCCTGCCTAAAGTCGTGTGTGTGAGGCCTATTGCTTCTAGTCTGCCAACTTTTGCCAGTGCGCAGTGACACTCATATCTAGTGCCACCATAGCGTGCAGTGAAATAAAACAACCCTTTTTTTACTGTAATCGATTGAATATCAGTAGCCTGCCTAAAGGCGTGTGTGTGAGGCCTATTGCATCTAGTCTGCCAACTTTTGCCAGTGCGCAGTGACACTCATATCTAGTGCCACTGTAGTGTGCAGTTAAATAAAACAATCCTTTTTTTACTGTAATCGATTGAATATCAGTAGCCTGCCTAAAGGCATGTGTGTTAGCCTATTGCATCTAGTCTGCCAACTTTTGCCAGTGCGCAGTGACACTCATATCTAGTGCCACCATAGCGTGCAGTGAAATAAAACAACCCTTTTTTTACTGTAATCGATTGAATATCAGTAGCCTGCCTAAAGGCGTGTGTGTGAGGCCTATTGCATCTAGTCTGCCAACGTTTGCCAGTGCGCAGTGACACTCATATCTAGTGCCACTGTAGTGTGCAGTTAAATAAAACAATCCTTTTTTTACTGTAATCGATTGAATATCAGTAGCCTGCCTAAAGGCATGTGTGTGAGGCCTATTGCATCTAGTCTGCCAACTTTTGCCAGTGCGCAGTGACACTCACATCTAGTGCAACTGTAGTGTGCAGTGAAATAAAACAACCCTTTTTTTACTGTAATCGATTGAATATCAGTAGCCTGCCTACAGGCGTGTGTGTAAGGCCTATTGCATCTAGTCTGCCAACTTTTGCCAGTGCGCAGTGACACTCATATCTAGTGCAACTTTAGTGTGCAGTGAAATAAAACAACCCTTTTTTTTACTGTAATCGATTGAATATCAGTAGCCTGCCTAAAGGCGTGTGTGTGAGGCCTATTGCATCTAGTCTGCCAACTTTTGCCAGTGCGCAGTGACACTCATATCTCGTGCAACCGTAGTGTGCAGTGAAATAAAACAACCCTTTTTTTAATGTAATCGATTGAATATCCGTAGCCAGCCTACAGGCGTGTGTGTGAGGCCTATTGCTTCTAGTCTGCCAACTTTTGCCAGTGCACAGTGACACTCATATCTAGTGCAACCGTAGTGTGCAGTGAAATAAAACAACCCTTTTTTTACTGTAATCGATTGAATATCAGTAGCCTGCCTGAAGGCGTGTGTGTGAAGCCTATTGCATCTAGTCTGCCAACTTTTGCCAGTACACAGTGACACTAATATCTAAAGTAACCGTAGTGTGCAGTGAAATAAAACAACCCTTTTTTTATTGTAATCGATTGAATACCAGTAGCCTGTCTAAAGTCGTGTATGTGAGGCCTATTGCATCTAGTCTGCCAACTTTTGCCAGTGCGCAGTGACACTCATATCTAGTGCCACCGTAGTGTGCAGTGAAATAAAACAACCCTTTTTTTTACTGTAATCGATTAAATATCAGTAGCCTCCCTAAAGACGTGTGTGTGAGGCCTATTGCATCTAGTCTGCAAACTTTTGCCAGTGCGTAGTGACACTCATATCTAGTGCCACCGTAGTGTGCAGTGAAATAAAAAAAACCTTTTTTTATTACTGTAATCGATTGAATATCAGTAGCCTGCCTAAAGTCCTATGTGTGAGGCCTATTGCATCTAGTCTGCCAACTTTTGCCAGTGCGTAGTGACACTCATATCTAGTGCCACCGTAGTGTGCAGTGAAATAAAAAAAAACGTTTTTTTACTGTAATCGATTGAATATCAGTAGCCTGCCTAAAGGCGTGTGTGTGTGAGGTCTATTGCATCTAGTCTGCCAACTTTTGCCAGTGCACAGTGACACTCATATCTAGTGCAACCGTAGTGTGCAGTGAAATAAAACAACCCTTTTTTTACTGTAATCGATTGAATATCAGTAGCCTGCCTAAAGGCGTGTGTGAGGCCTATTGCATCTAGTCTGCCAACTTTTGCCAGTGCGCAGTAACACTTATATCTAGTGCAACCGTAGTGTGCAGTGAAATAAAACAACCCTTTTTTTACTGTAATCGATTGAATATCAGTAGCCTGCCTACAGGCGTGTGTGTAAGGCCTATTGCATCTAGTCTGCCAACTTTTGCCAGTGCGCAGTGACACTCATATCTAGTGCAACTTTAGTGTGCAGTGAAATAAAACAACCCTTTTTTTACTGTAATCGATTGAATATCAGTAGCCTGCCTAAAGGCGTGTGTGTGAGGCCTATTGCATCTAGTCTGCCAACTTTTGCCAGTGCGCAGTGACACTCATATCTCGTGCAACCGTAGTGTGCAGTGAAATAAAACAACCTTTTTTTTACTGTAATCGATTGAATATCAATAGCCTGCCTGAAGGCGTGTGTGTGAAGCCTATTGCATCTAGTCTGCCAACTTTTGCCAGTACACAGTGACACTAATATCTAAAGTAACCGTAGTGTGCAGTGAAATAAAACAACCCTTTTTTTATTGTAATCGATTGAATACCAGTAGCCTGTCTAAAGTCGTGTATGTGAGGCCTATTGCATCTAGTTTGCCAACTTTTGCCAGTGCGCAGTGACACTCATATCTAGTGCCACCGTAGTGTGCAGTGAAATAAAACAACCCTTTTTTTTACTGTAATCGATTAAATATCAGTAGCCTCCCTAAAGACGTGTGTGTGAGGCCTATTGCATCTAGTCTGCAAACTTTTGCCAGTGCGTAGTGACACTCATATCTAGTGCCACCTTAGTGTGCAGTGAAATAAAAAAAAACTTTTTTTACTGTAATCGATTGAATATCAGTAGCCTGCCTAAAGTCCTATGTGTGAGGCCTATTGCATCTAGTCTGCCAACTTTTGCCAGTGCGTAGTGACACTCATATCTAGTGCCACCGCAGTGTGCAGTGAAATAAAAAAAAAACGTTTTTTTACTGTAATCGATTGAATATCAGTAGCCTGCCTAAAGGCGTGTGTGTGTGAGGTCTATTGCATCTAGTCTGCCAACTTTTGCAAGTGCACAGTGACACTCATATCTAGTGCAACCGTAGTGTGCAGTGAAATAAAACAACCCTTTTTTTACTGTAATCGATTGAATATCAGTAGCCTGCCTAAAGGCGTGTGTGAGGCCTATTGCATCTAGTCTGCCAACTTTTGCCAGTGCGCAGTAACACTTATATCTAGTGCAACCGTAGTGTGCAGTGAAATAAAACAACCCTTTTTTTTACTGTAATCGATTGAATATCAGTAGCCTGCCTACAGTCGTGTGTGTGAGGCCTATTGCATCTAGTCTGCCAACTTTTGGTAGTGCACAGTGACACTCATATCTAGTGCAACCGTAGTGTGCAGTGAAATAAAACAACCCTTTTTTTACTGTAATCGATTGAATATCAGTAGCCTGCCTAAAGGCGTGTGTGTGAGGCCTATTGCATCTAGTCTGCCAACTTTTGCCAGTGCACAGTGACACTAATATCTAAAGTAACCGTAGTGTGCAGTGAAATAAAACAACCCTTTTTTTATTGTAATCGATTGAATACCAGTAGCCTGCCTAAAGTCGTGTGTGTGAGGCCTATTACATCTAGTCTGCCAACTTTTGCCAGTGCGTAGTGACACTCATATCTAGTGCCACCGTAGTGTGCAGTGAAATAAAACAACCCTTTTTTTACTGTAATCGATTGAATATCAGTAGCCTGCCTAAAGGCGTGTGTGTGAGGCCTATTACATCTAGTCTGCCAACTTTTGCCAGTGCGCAGTGACACTCATATCTAGTGCCACTGTAGTGTGCAGTTAAATAAAACAATCCTTTTTTTACTGTAATCGATTGAATATCAGTAGCCTGCCTACAGGCGTGTGTGTGAGGCCTATTGTATCTAGTCTGCCAACTTTTGCCAGTGCGCAGTAACACTCATATCTAGTGCAACCGTAGTGTGCAGTGAAATAAAACAACCCTTTTTTTACTGTAATCGATTGAATATCAGTAGCCTGCCTAAAGTCCTGTGTGTGAGGCCTATTGCATCTAGTCTGCCAACTTTTGCTAGTGCACAGTGACACTCATATCTAGTGCAACCGTAGTGTGCAGTGAAATAAAACAACCCTTTTTTTACTGTAATCGATTGAATATCAGTAGCCTGCCTAAAGGCGTGTGTGTGTGAGGCCTATTGCATCTAGTCTGCCAACTTTTGCCAGTGCACAGTGACACTCATATCTAGTGCAACCGTAGTGTGCAGTGAAATAAAACAACCCTTTTTTTACTGTAATCGATTGAATATCAGTAGCCTGCCTACAGTCGTGTGTGTGAGGCCTAATGCATCTAGTCTGCCAACTTTTGGTAGTGCACAGTGACACTAATATCTAGTGCAACCGTAGTGTGCAGTGAAATAAAACAACCCTTTTTTTACTGTAATCGATTGAATATCAGTAGCCTGCCTAAAAGCGTCTGTGTGAGGCCTATTGCATCATTGCCAGTGCACAGTGACACTAATATCTAAAGTAACCGTAGTGTGCAGTGAAATAAAACAACCCTTTTTTTACTGTAATCGATTGAATACCAGTAGCCTGCCTAAAGGCGTGTGTGAGGCCTATTGCATCTAGTCTGCCAACTTTTGCCAGTGCGCAGTAAGACTCATATCTAGTGCAACTTTAGTGTGCAGTGAAATAAAACAACCCTTTTTTTACTGTAATCGATTGAATATCAGTAGCCTGCCTACAGTCGTGTGTGTGAGGCCTATTGCATCTAGTCTGCCAACTTTTGCCAGTGCGCAGTGACACTCATATCTAGTGCCACTGTAGTGTGCAGTTAAATAAAACAATCCTTTTTTTACTGTAATCGATTGAATATCAGTAGCCTGCCTAAAGGCATGTGTGTGAGGCCTATTGCATCTAGTCTGCCAACTTTTGCCAGTGCGCAGTGACACTCACATCTAGTGCAACTGTAGTGTGCAGTGAAATAAAACAACCCTTTTTTTACTGTAATCGATTGAATATCAGTAGCCTGCCTACAGGCGTGTGTGTAAGGCCTATTGCATCTAGTCTGCCAACTTTTGCCAGTGCGCAGTGACACTCATATCTAGTGCAACTTTAGTGTGCAGTGAAATAAAACAACCCTTTTTTTACTATAATCGATTGAATATCAGTAGCCTGCCTAAAGGCGTGTGTGTGAGGCCTATTGCATCTAGTCTGCCAACTTTTGCCAGTGCGCAGTGACACTCATATCTCGTGCAACCGTAGTGTGCAGTGAAATAAAACAACCCTTTTTTTACTGTAATCGATTGAATATCCGTAGCCAGCCTACAGGCGTGTGTGTGAGGCTTATTGCATCTAGTCTGCCAACTTTTGCCAGTGCACAGTGACACTCATATCTAGTGCAACCGTAGTGTGCAGTGAAATAAAAAAAAACTTTTTTTACTGTAATCGATTGAATATCAGTAGCCTGCCTACAGTCGTGTGTGTGAGGCCTATTGCATCTAGTCTGCCAACTTTTGGTAGTGCACAGTGACACTCATATCTAGTGCAACAGTAGTGTGCAGTGAAATAAAACAACCCTTTTTTTACTGTAATCGATTGAATATCAGTAGCCTGCCTGAAGGCGTGTGTGTGAGGCCTATTGCATCTAGTCTGCCAACTTTTGCCAGTACACAGTGACACTAATATCTAAAGTAACCGTAGTGTGCAGTGAAATAAAACAACCCTTTTTTTACTGTAATCGATTGAATACCAGTAGCCTGTCTAAAGTCGTGTATGTGAGGCCTATTGCATCTAGTCTGCCAACTTTTGCCAGTGCGCAGTGACACTCATATCTAGTGCCACCGTAGTGTGCAGTGAAATAAAACAACCCTTTTTTTACTGTAATCGATTAAATATCAGTAGCCTCCCTAAAGGCGTGTGTGTGAGGCCTATTGCATCTAGTCTGCCAACTTTTGCCAGTGCGTAGTGACACTCATATCTAGTGCCACCGTAGTGTGCAGTGAAATAAAAAAAAACTTTTTTTACTGTAATCGATTGAATATCAGTAGCCTGCCTAAAGTCCTGTGTGTGAGGCCTATTGCATCTAGTCTGCCAACTTTTGCTAGTGCACAGTGACACTCATATCTAGTGCAACCGTAGTGTGCAGTGAAATAAAACAACCCTTTTTTTTACTGTAATCGATTGAATATCAGTAGCCTGCCTAAAGGCTTGTGTGTGTGAGGCCTATTGCATCTAGTCTGCCAACTTTTGCCAGTGCACAGTGACACTCATATCTAGTGCAACCGTAGTGTGCAGTGAAATAAAACAACCCTTTTTTTACTGTAATCGATTGAATATCAGTAGCCTGCCTACAGTCGTGTGTGTGAGGCCTATTGCATCTAGTCTGCCAACTTTTGGTAGTGCACAGTGACACTCATATTTAGTGCAACCGTAGTGTGCAGTGAAATAAAACAACCCTTTTTTTACTGTAATCGATTGAATATCAGTAGCCTGCCTGAAGGCGTGTGTGTGAGGCCTATTGCATCTAGTCTGCCAACTTTTGCCAGTACACAGTGACACTAATATCTAAAGTAACCGTAGTGTGCAGTAAAATAAAACAACCCTTTTTTTATTGTAATCGATTGAATACCAGTAGCCTGCCTAATGGCGTGTGTGTGAGGCCTATTGCATCTAGTCTGCCAACTTTTGCCAGTGCGCAGTGACACTCATATCTAGTGCCACCATAGCTTGCAGTGAAATAAAACAACCCTTTTTTTACTGTAATCGATTAAATATCAGTAGCCTGCCTACAGTCGTGTATGTGAGGCCTATTGCATCTAGTCTGCCAACTTTTGCCAGTGCGCAGTGACACTCATATCTAGTGCCACCGTAGTGTGCAGTGAAATAAAACAAACCTTTTTTTACTGTAATCGATTGAATATCAGTAGCCTGCCTAAAGGCGTGTGTGTGAGGCCTATTGCATCTAGTCTGCCAACTTTTGCCAGTGCACAGTGACACTAATATCTAAAGTAACCGTAGTGTGCAGTGAAATAAAACAACCCTTTTTTTATTGTAATCGATTGAATACCAGTAGCCTGCCTAAAGTCGTGTGTGTGAGGCCTATTGCATCTAGTCTGCCAACTTTTGCCAGTGCGCAGTGACACTCATATCTAGTGCCACCATAGCGTGCAGTGAAATAAAACAACCCTTTTTTTACTGTAATCCATTGAATATCAGTAGCCTGCCTAAAGGCGTGTGTGTGAGGCCTATTGCATCTAGTCTGCCAACTTTTGCCAGTGCACAGTGACACTCATATCGAGTGCCACCGTAGTGTGCAGTGAAATAAAACAACCCTTTTTTTACTGTAATCGATTGAATATCAGTAGCCTGCCTAAAGGCGTGTGTGTGAGGCCTATTGCATCTAGTCTGCCAACTTTTGCCAGTGCGCAGTGACACTCATATATAGTGCCACTGTAGTGTGCAGTTAAATAAAAAAATCCTTTTTTTACTGTAATCGTTTGAATATCAGTAGCCTGCCTACAGGCATGTGTGTGAGGCCTATTGCATCTAGTCTGCCAACTTTTGCCAGTGCGCAGTGACACTCATATCTAGTGCAACCGTAGTGTGCAGTGAAATAAAACAACCCTTTTTTTTTACTGTAATCGATTGAATATCAGTAGCCTGCCTGAAGGCGTGTGTGTGAGGCCTATTGCATCTAGTCTGCCAACTTTTGCCAGTGCGCAGTGACACTCATATCTAGTGCAACCGTAGTGTGCAGTAAAATAAAACAACCCTTTTTTTTACTGTAATCGATTGAATATCAGTAGCCTGCCTAAAGGCATGTGTGTGAGGCCTATTGCATCTGGTCTGACAACTTTTGCCAATGCGCAGTGACACTCATATCTCGTGCAACCGTAGTGTGCAGTGAAATAAAACAACCCTTTTTTTACTGTAATCGATTGAATATCAGTAGCCTGCCTACAGGCGTGTGTGTGAGGCCTATTGCATCTAGTCTGCAAACTTTTGCCAATGCGCAGTGACACTCATATCTAGTGCAACCGTAGTGTGCAGTGAAATAAAACAACCCTTTTTTTTACTGTAATCGATTGAATATCAGTAGCCTGCCTAAAGGCGTGTGTGTGAGGCCTATTGCATCTAGTCTGCCAACGTTTGCCAGTGCGCAGTGACACTCATATCTAGTGCAACCGTAGTGTGCATTGAAATAAACCAACCCTTTTTTTTTACTGTAATCGATTGAATATCAGTAGCCTGCCTACAGGCGTGTGTGTGAGGCCTATTGCATCTAGTCTGCCAACTTTTGCCAGTGCGCAGTGACACTCATATCTAGTGTAACCGTAGTGTGCAGTGAAATAAAACAACCCTTTTTTTACTGTAATCGATTGAATATTAGTAGCCTGCCTACAGGCGTGTGTGTGAGGCCTATTGCATCTAGTCTGCAAACTTTTGCCAATGCACAGTGACATTCATATCTAGTGCAACCGTAGTGTGCAGTGAAATAAAACAACCCTTTTTTTACTGTAATCGATTGAATATCAGTAGCCTGCCTAAAGGCATGTGTGTGAGGCCTATTGCATCTATTCTGCCAACTTTTGCCAGTGTGCAGTGAAACTCATATCTAGTGCCACCGTAGTGTGCAGTGAAATAAAACAACCCTTTTTTTACTGTAATTGATTGTATATCAGTAGCCTGCCTACAGGCGTATGTGTGAGGCCTATTGCATCTAGTCTGCCAACTTTTGCCAGTGCACAGTGACACTCATATCTGGTGTCACAGTAGCTTGCACGCATAGTACGACTAATCGTAAAAAAAAATGACAGGCAGAGGCAGTCAACCCCGCAGGGGCCGTCGTTTTCGTGGTGCTGTGATTCCCTTTGGCTCTAGAATAATGTCCCATTTTTCAGAGGCAACGTACCCTGAACTTGAACAGTTCTGAGGACATGGTTGACTGGCTAACACAGGACACCCAATCTTCTACAGCTTCCGCTCGGAACCTAGACACACCATCCTCCTCCAGCTTACCTTCGGGCACATCTCAAGTTACCACTCGCCTGCTTGCCGCCACCACCAACACTAGCACCACAGCCGCTTCACTTGATCCGTCAGCAGAGTTATTTACAGATGCGTTGGAAGAAATTAGTGATGCACAAACATTAGTGCCAGAGGATGTAGATAACAGGGATATGTCCCAGTCAGGCAGCATTACACACATGGACGTACGGTCTGATGATGATGATGATGATGTTGTACCCGGTGCTGCTTCCTTTGTTGAGTTGTCAGATACAAGTGAAGAGGTTGATGATGACGATGCGTCTGTGGATGTCACGTGGGTGCCCGCTATAAGAAAAGAAGAACAGGAGGAAAGTTCAGATGGGGTGACAGAGAGGAGGAGGAGACGAGCTGGATGCAGTGGGAGGTCGTTGAAAGTAGCTAGTGGCACAGTCAGTCAGCATGCATCGGCACCCGGGGTCAGCCAGACAGCATGCCAGTCACCGCATGCTTTTGCCACCACCAGAATGCGTAATTGCAGAGCTCAGCAGTGTGGCAATTTTTTCGTGTGTCTGCCTGTGACAACAGTGATGCCATTTGCCACCTGTGCGAAAAGAAACTGAGTCGTGGGAAGTCCAACACCCACCTAGGTACAACTCCTTTGCGAAGGCACATGATGTCACATCACAAACGCCTATGGGATCAACACATCAGTACAAGCAGCAAACAAAGTCAAAGCCGCCATCCTCCTCCTGGTCCAGCATCTTCAGCCACGTCAACCACTGCTGCCCTGCTTGCCCCCTCTCAACCATCCGCCACTCCATGTCTCGCCCTGAGCAGTCCCTGCTCATCTGCCCACAGTCAGGTGTCTGTCAAGGACATGTTTGAGCGTAAGAAGCCAATGTCACAAAGTCACCCCCTTGCCCGGCAACTGACAACTGGCTTGTCTGAACTCTTAGCCCGCCAGCTTTTACCATACAAGCTGGTTAAGTCTGAGACGTTCAAAACATTTGTAGATATTGGGACACCGCAGTGGATGGTACCCGGCCGAAATTTCTTTGCACAAAAGGCAATCCCCAACCTGTACTCGATTGTGCAAAAGGAAGTAATGGCATCTCTGGCACACAGTGTTGGGGCAAGGGTCCATCTGACCACGGATACCTGGTCTGCAAAGCATGGTCAGGGCAGGTATATCACCTACACTGCGCATTGGGTAAACCTGGTGACGGCTGCCAAGCATGGAATACGTGGCTCTGCAGAGGAGTTGGTGACACCGCCACGACTTGCAGGTAGGCCTGCTGCCACCTCCTCTACTCCTCCTACTCCATCCTCTTCCATAACCTCCTCGGCTGAGTCCTCTTCTGCTGCTATGTCTTGCTCCACATCAACGGCACCCCCCTAGCTCCACAGGTACTATTCCACATCCCGGATATGGCAGTGTCACGTCGTCTTGGGGTTGACTTGCCTGAAAGCAGAGAGTCACACTGGACCAGCACTCCTGTCCGCCGTCAATACACAGGTGGATCAGTGGCTGACTCCGCACCAACTGGAGATCGGCAAAGTGATTTGTGACAACGGAAGAAATTTGTTGGCGGCATTGAATTTGGGCAAGTTGACACATGTGCCGTGCATGGCACATGAGTGTAATCTGATTGTACAACGCTTTATGCATAAGCACCCAGGCTTAAAGGACGTCCTGAAGCAGGCCAGGAAGGTGTGTGCCCATTTCAGGCGTTTCTACACGGCCATGACGCACTTTACAGATATCCAGTGGCGAAACAACATGCCAGCGAGGCGCTTGATTTTCGGCAGCCCGACACGTTGGAATTCAACACTCCTAATGTTCGACCGCCTGAAAAGGCCTTTTAACGAGTATTTGTATGGCCGGGGTGCTAGGACAGCCTCTGCGGAGCTGGGGATTTTTTTGCCACGTTACTGGACGCTCATGCGCAATGCCTGTAGGCTTATGCATCCTTTTGAGGAGGTGACAAACCTTGTCAGTCGCACCCAGGGCACCATCAGCGACATCATACCATTTGTTTTCTTCCTGGAGCGTGCCCTGCGAAGAGTGCTGGATCAGGCCGTAGATAAGCTTGAAGAGGAAGAGGAAGAGTTGTGGTCACCATCACCGCCAGAAACAGCCTTATCAGCATCGCTTGCTGGATCTGCGGCAACGCTAGAAGAGGATTGTGAGGAAGAGGAGTCAGAAGAGGAATGTGGCTTTGAGGAGGAGGAGGAAGACCAACCACAACAGGCATCCCAGGGCACTCGTTGTCACCTATCTGGTACCAGTGGTGTTGTACGTGGCTGGGGGAAGAACATACCTTCAGTGAGATCACTGAGGACGAGGAACGGGACATGACTAGCTCGGCAACCAACCTTGTGCAAATGGGGTCTTTCATGCTGTCGTGCCTGTTGACGGACCCTTGTATAAAAAGGATGAAGGAGAACAACCTGTACTGGGTGTCCACGCTACTAGATCCCGGGTATAAGCAGAAAGTGCCTGAAATGTTACCGAATTACCACAAGTCAGAAAAGGATGCAGCACTACCAAAATAAATTAAAAAGTATGCTTTACACAGCGTTTAAGGGTGATGTCACAGCACAAAGGCAATCTAACAGCGGAAGAGGTGAACATAATCCTCCTCCTCCCACGACCACGCCGGCAAGGAGAGGACGCTTTACAGACGTGTTGTTGATGGAGGACATGCGGAGCTTTTTAAGTCCTATGCATCGCCAAAGCCCTTCGGGGTCCACCCTCAGAGAACGACTCGACCGTCAGGTAACAGACTACCTCGCCATAACTACAGATATTGACACTATGAGGAGCGATGAACCCCTTGACTACTGGGTGTGAACGCTTGCCCTGTGGCCTGAGCTATCCCAATTTTCCATAGAACTTCTGTCCTGCCCCTCTTCAAGTGTCCTGTCAGAAAGGACCTTCAGTGCAGCAGGAGGTTTTGTCACTGATAAGAGAAGTCGCCTAGGTCAAAAAAGATTAGATTACCTCACCTTTTTAAGATGAATGAGGGATGGATCCCGAAGGGACTGACAGTGGGTGATATATTCGATTAAAAAAGGCCTGATAGATGAGCTGCCTTGAGCTAATAATGGTCCACACGCTGCTGTATTTTATCCCTGAATGCCGGATGACTTGCGTGACTTATCCGCCACCAACTAGGGTTCAAGACGCAATGTTTTAGGGCACTTTCTGCCTGGCAAACTAACATCAATTTTTCTGGTCGCTGCAACAATACCTAATTTTTGCATTTAAATTATTTTATTTTAGAAGGCGTACAGCATGTAATGAAAAATAAAGCATTTTTGAACAGTCTTGCATAACAGTTGTGCAAAAATACATATTTACAATTGAGACATTTTTACTTTTTAGGTTAATAATTTTTCTTATTTTTTACTGTGATTGCAATTTCAGAGATACAACATGGTAAAACAGACAATAGTAAAGAGTATATCTGCAGGAAACACCAAAGTCCTATTAGCTATCATCCCTCCAGCAGTATTAGCTTATTATTTACATTATCTAACCTGGGCAATCACCCTTGGGTTACCCTAGGGCAGGCTTCGGTAAGCGACCTCTCCTTTCCTGGGATGATTTTGCCGCTGGTTGCTTCTGAAGGGTCTCCAGGGCTCCCCCACTCCGGTCCTTCCCCCAGTGTCGCTTCAACCAGTAACAAATGTTTTATATTTGTAAAGTGACCCAATGATCCCCCTTGATATAGGTTTATCTTTACAAATTTTGTCCCTCAGTTACTCATAGGTGAGCATCTGGCCCTTTACTAACCAGTCTCCCAGTCGATCTAGTTTCCTTGACCTCCACCAGTGTTGTGATGTTGTGCTCATGTGTTTCGGGGCCTGAGGGTGGTCAAGAATTGGAGTCATTTGGGTGGATCCAGGGAACAAACCCGTGTGTTTCTTGGCCCATTTCCAGTATGATAGTGAGTGTCTGATTAGGGGGTTTGGCGTGTTTTTAAGGCTCTGAGGCAATTCTGATAGCCAAGCCACCTTGTCCCAGGTTAAGGGCCTTAAAGTGCGGTTCTCTTAATACACACAGGCCGGTTGATGACATATAGAATGTGCTATTGGGAGGAAAGATTGGTGACGGAACAGGTATTAAACTGATAGGAATGAATAGTACAACTTAATACACCACTCCTACCTGGTGGCACCTTAGATTGCACGTGCAGTGCCCCAAATTCGAAGTAGGAGGTCCGACCAAACATCTTTTTCCATCTCCCTGTTCCAAAAATCTATGCCATATACACGTCCCCTGATAGGTAACGTAACAGGTATTAAACTGATAGGAATGAGTAGTACAACTTAATACACCACTCCTATCTTGTGGCACCTTAGATTGCACGTGCAGTGCCCCAAATTAGAAGTAGGAGGTCCAACCAAACATCTTTTTCCATCTTCCTGTTCCAAAAATCCATGCCATATACAAGTCCCCTGATAGGTAACGTAACAGGTATTAAACTGATAGGAATGAGTAGTACAACTTAATACACCTCTCCTGTCTGGTGGCATCTTAGATTGCACGTGCAGTGCCCCAAATTCGAAGTAGGTGGTCCAACCAAGCATCTTTTTCCATATCCCTGTTCCAAAAATCCATGCCATATACACGTCCACTGATAGGTAACGTAACAGGTATTAAACTGATAGGAATGAGTAGTACAACTTAATACACCACTCCTATCTGGTGGCACCTTAGATTGCACGTGCAGTGCCCAAAATTCGAAGTAGGAGGTCCAACCAAGCATCTTTTTCCATCTCCCAGTTCCAAAAATCCATGCCATATACACGTCCCCTGATAGGTAACGTAACAGGTATTAAAGTGATAGCAATGAGTAGTACAACTTAATACACCTCTCATATCTGGTGGCACCTTAGATTGCACGTCCAGTGCCCCAAATTCGAAGTAGGAGGTCCGACCAAGCATCTTTTTCCATCTCCTTGTTCCAAAAATCCATGCCATATACACGTCCCCTAATAGTGGACATAACAGGGATTAAACCGATAGGAATAGTACTACTTAACAGTACACACCTTATAATAACGCAGACAGAGGCAACGCGTATAATTTTCCATGCTGTGCAGTGGAAGCCCCCAGACTCTGACCTGTGTATAATATTCCATGCTGGGCAGTGGAAGCCCCCAGACTCTGACCTGTGTATAATATTCCATGCTGCGCAGTGGAAGCCCCCAGACTCTGACCTGTGTATAATACTTAATGCTGGGCAGTGGAAGCCCCCAGACTCTGACCTGTGTATAATATTCCATGCTGTGCAGTGGAAGCCCCCAGACTCTGGCCTGTGTATAATATTCCATGCTGGGCAGTGAAAGCCCCCAGACTCTGACCTGTGTATAATATTCCATGCTGGGCAGTGGAAGCCCCCAGACTCTGACCTGTGTATAATATTCCATGCTGGGCAGTGGAAGCCCCCACACTCTGACCTGTGTATAATCTTCCATGCTGGGCAGTGGAAGCCCCCAGACTTTGGGAGTCTGAAGAAGAGGAGGCAGAGGAGGAAGGTGGCTTTGAGGAGGTGGAGGACCAAACACAGCAGGCGTCCCAGGGGGCTTGTTGTCCCCTTTCGGGGACCCTTGGTGGCTGGGTGGAAGAAGAGACCTTCAATCACATCAGTGAGGACAACGAACGGGACATGGCTAGCTTGGTATCCAACCTTGTGCAAATGGGGAGTTAGCGGTTGTGCAAAGGGAATGTTTGCGGTAGTTTGCGGTGCATTAAACGGGGAGATTGGTCTGTTACTGTGAAGCGGGTGTAACCCTTACACTACCTGATCGATACAACATCATACCTGATGTTTTAAAGCATGTTATTCCAAACAATTTAGGAATGGTAGGTGATTTATGCCCTTTATGGCTTAAAACCATACTCTGCATCAACTATGTAATTTTCCGTCGGCGTT
Source organism: Discoglossus pictus (assembly GCA_027410445.1). Classification (NCBI taxonomy): domain Eukaryota; kingdom Metazoa; phylum Chordata; class Amphibia; order Anura; family Alytidae; genus Discoglossus; species Discoglossus pictus. Next base: position 206,973,925 of record CM050164.1, read on the forward strand.
TTGCCACGCATCCCCCTCCAGCATGCCACAGTCCAGATGTTAGTCCCGTTGAAACAACTTTCCCATCACTATTGTGGCCAGAAAGAGTCCCTATGGGTTTTGAAATTCGCCTGCCCATTGAAGTCTATGGCGGTTCGCCGATGTTCGTCTGTTCGCGAACATTTGATGGAATTCGCGTCCGCGGTTCGCGAACCGAAAACTAATATTAACCCTTTATTATTATATATGATATATATTATTATATGATTTCTTATGATATTATTACTATTGTTATTATTGTTATCATATGTATTGGCCTATTGCATAGTAACTAGGGCTCATTAGTTTACTGATATAGGAATGTGACACAAATGTGGTTAGAATGGTATAACGAAGCTTTTATTTCAGACACAAAGGTGTCACTACAGCACCCAACCAAGAACAAACCTTCCCGTTCAACCACTCTGGTCAAGTTTGCCTGCCCCGCATTGGCCTCCTCAGCCACCTAAGACCCCATAGATGTGGACACCCCTCAAATCTTTGTTCGTTAAGCCAAGCCTATATAGCTGCTAAATGAAACAGATGCTTAAACCTCTGGACTTTGTAATCCAATCCCGTTTCACATATACAGTGTGTTCCCAAAACAAAAATCTGAAAAAAAGTGGTAAAAAAAAAAGGCAGAGGAGGATAAAAAATAAGTACAATGCTAAATACTGTAAGTGTAACAATATACCAACTCACCTGATTCCCGTCTGCAAGCATTACTAACCATTAGCTAGTTCTCAGGAGAACTTACTGGCCATGATCATTAATAATGATGTGTCATCTCACAATAAATGCTTAGCTGTAACCAGCATCAGTGGTCAAGGTGTACTATCACCACATTCTCCATATGAAGCATTTAATTAACATTGATATCACATCCATCAGCTATACAGCTGTTAGCACATGCTAAAGGATACTCACGATATTATCAATAGGGGAAAATACCTATTAATACGGAGAGGGCACAAAGGTCAGCAGTCAGATTCAATGTTACTTACATCAGACCCAAGGCTCTGTTCTCAGACTGATATTGAGGTCAGGATCACATGCTTCACTAGTGCAAATATTACTGCTGTCTGTCATTAACATGCAATTATGAGAATCTGCAAGTCCACCGCCATAGAGGTATTAGTCTACATTTAAGCTACCAACAATCATGTGTTACATATCTTGCTATATGATAGCTTTAAAATTGTGGGAGCTACATGTTAAGGAGGGACTGTTATTGAAGGAATGTCTACCTGAGAGGCACTGTGAAAACCTTAAACATCATACATTTCCTTCACAATGCTTGCAGATGCAGAAGATGCCTTAATGGACTTGAATTGTACCTAAAACAAAACAAAAACATAACACCTACAAAGTAAGGCCTTAAAAAAAGATAGGGACTGTAGCATCTCTTCTCAACAGCATTCCAATTGGTTACATCTCCAACAGAACCCTATGTGTCCACAGAGAAGGGGATCATGGACCATGTGATGGGAGGTAGCCATCTGCATACAAAACATCACCATCACAAGATCCAAGACTCTGTAGCCAGGCAAGATTAGGTTAACATTGGGACAAATAGATTGTTACTGAGGAGTGCTGTTGAGAAGGCACAAAAATATGCACAGCCCCTATCATCCTCCTCCACCTAGCATCAGAGCACCAATAGCTCATCGGCAGCCACTGTCTCACAGGTGCTGGGGGGGGGGGGGGGGCAAGGGGAGGCATCCCCCCATGAGACCATGCCACAAGCATTGGCGGTTCTGGTGGCGGTGGTGGAGGCATGGGGGTATGGGGGAGGAGAGGAGGGGACAGGCTGCTGGTGTGCGGGGGATACCACTGTGGTTGATGAGGAAGGGCTGGCCCACCCTCATCCTGAGCAGCCAAGCTCAGTGATGAGATGGTGCCTTTTCTCCTCCCTATTGTGCCTGGCCAGGCTGCTCATAAGCTCCCAGTGATTGGAGGAGATACTGGCCTGGATCCCTTGCAGACAGTCCAGGAACAGTCCAGTCTCAACATGGCCATCATCTACTCCTGAGCAGCCTGGCTTGGTGGTGGTGGTGGGGGGGTGGAGGTCTGGCTGCAGGGCCCATTGGTGGTTGTGGAGGAGGTGGCAGAGGTGGTGGTGGTGGTGGCCTAGTGGGGAGGGGCTTTTACCTGGCCAATTCCTGGCTCCAAGCTGGTTGTGGTGGTGGTGGACCTGGTGGTGGGAGGCCGATGAACCGCAGGAGGGAGGAGAAGGTGGGGGCATGCCCCTATCATCCCTCCCCTATGTGTGCCCACTATGTGTGCTGCAGCTGCGGGAGGTGGGGAGAAGTGGGGTCGATGGCCACAGGGGTAGAGTAAAGTCCTGCCAGTGGCCCCACTTCCCAGGTGAAGCCCTCCTCCACATGGCTTATGCTGGTCCCTCCTCCCCCTGTGCCGGATCCTGCTGGGCGGAGGCTTGCTCTATGTCCTCCTGCTCTGGTGGAGCCAAAGCCCCCAACTCTGGCTCACCAGTGGACCTAGACCTATGTGAAGCTGAGATGGAGAAATAAGAAAAGAAAGGGATATGTTTTAATGATGTTAAAGAAAACATTTTATTAAGTTCCTTCCTAACTATCTGACATCGAGGCTTTAACATGGATGAATTACTTACAGGGCCATTGACCTCATTATCAGTGCTCTTCATTGTGTGACAGAACAGAAGTTTCCATGTTAATTGAGTGTGTAACTGCTGGCTGATTACATTATTGTAAGCAGTTAAACCACAAACCATGTGTGCATGCATGCCTGAGTTTGTGCCTGAGTGAGTGTGTGCCTGCCTGAGTGAGTGAGTGCCTGTCTGAGTGTGTGCCTGCCTGAGTGTGTGCCTGTCTGAGTGAGTGAGTGCCTGAGTGAGTGAGTGCCTGAGTGTGTACCTACTTGAGTTTGTGTGTGCCTGAGTGAGTGAGTGTGTACCTGCCTGAGTGAGTGAGTGTGTGCCTGCCTGAGTGAGTGCCTGCCTGAGTGAGCGAGTGTGTGCCTGAGTGTGTGTCTGCTTGAGTGAGTGCCTGCCTGAGTGTGTGCCGGCCTGAGTGAGTGAGTGTGTGCCTGCCTGAGTGAGTGAGTGTGTGCCTGCCTGAGTGAGTGCCTGCCTGAGTGAGCGAGTGTGTGCCTGAGTGTGTGTCTGCTTGAGTGAGTGCCTGCCTGAGTGTGTGCCGGCCTGAGTGAGTGTGTGCCTGACTGAGTGTGTATGTCTCTGTGAGAGAGTGTGGGTGCCTGTGAGTGAATGAGTATGTCTGTGAGTGAGTGTGTGTGTCTGTGAGTGACTGAGTATGTCTGAGTGAGTGAGTGAGTGTGTATGTCTGTGAGTGAGTGAGTGTGTATGTCTGTGAGTGAGTGTGTATGTCTGTGTGAGTGTGTGTGTCTGTGAGTGAGTTAGTGTGTGTGTCAATGAGTAAGTATGTATGTGTGAGTAAGTGCGTGTGTCTGTTTGAGTGTGTCTGTGAGTGAGTGTGTCAGTGAGTGTGTGTCTGTGAGTTAGTGTGTGTGTCAGTGAGCAAGTATGTATGTGTGAGTAAGTGCGTGTGTCTGTGTGAGTGACTGTGTCTGTGAGTGAGTGAGTGTGTGTGTCAGTGAGTGTGTGTGTCTGTGAGTGAGTATGTCTGTGTGAGTGAGTGAATGTGTATGCATGTATGATTGAGAGTGTGTGTGTCTGTGTGAGAGTGATTCTGTCTGTGAGTGGGGGAGTTCACGGGGCAATTCACTGGGGAAGCAGGAGGTTACGGGGCAATTCATTGGGGTAATTCATTGAATGAGTGTGTACCTGCCTGAGTGGGTGCTTGCCTGAGTGTGTACATGCCTGAGTGAGTAAGTGAATGTTTGTCAGTGTGAGTGAGAGTGTGTGTGTCTGTGTGAGAGTGATTCTGTCTGTGTGTGTGGGAGGTCACGGGACAGTTCACTGGTGCTGGGGCAGGTTAAGGGGGGAATTCACTGGGGCAGGGGGAGGTCACAGGGCAATTCATTGGGGCAGGGGGAGGTCACGGGGCAATACCTTGGGGCTGGGGCAATTATTTGGGGCTAGGGGGCAATTCACTGGGGTTGGCGGACAATTTACTGGGTTTGGGGGAGTGCAAAGGCCAATTCTCGGGGGCAATTCACTGGGGCTGGGAGCAGTCACAGGGGAATTTTTGGGAGCTGGGGACAATTCACTGGGCCTGGGGGAGGTCATGAGGCAATTCTATGAGGTTGGGGGGCAATTCTCTGGGTTTGGGTGCAATCTACTGGGGCTTGGGGGCAATTCACTGAAGTTGAGGAAGGTCATGGGGCAATTTTATGAAGCAATTCACTGGGGCTAGGGGAGGTCATGGGCAATTCTATGGGGTTGGGCGGCAATTCTCTGGGGCTGGGGGCAATTCATTGGGATTGGTGGAGATCACTGGGCAATTCTCTGGGGCTGGGGGCAATTATCTAATGCTGGGGGGCAAATCTCTGGGGCTGGGGTTAAAAAAGTAGGTTTGGGGTGGTCATGGGGCAATTCTTTGGGGCTGGGGGCAATTCTCTGGAGCCGGGGGTAAAAAACTTGGGTTGGGGGTGGTCATGGGGCAATTCTCTAGGGCTGGGGGGGCAATTCTCTGGGGCTGGGGGGGAATTCACTGGGGCTGGGAGAGGTCATGCAGCAATTCTATTGGGCTGAGGGACAATTCTCTGGAGTTGGGGCAGGTCATGGGGCAATTCTATGGTGCTGAGGAGAAATTCTCTGGGGCTGGGGGGCAATTCACTGGGGTTGGGGAAGGTCACAGGGTGATTCTCGAAGGGCAATTCACTGGGGCTGGGGGCTGTTACAGGGGAATTCTCTGGAGCTGGGGGCAATACACTGGGGCTGGGGGAGGACATGGGGCAATTCTCTGGGGTTGGGGGGTAATTCACTGGGGCTGGGAGAGGTCATGAGGAAATTTTATGGGGCTGGGGAGGCAATTCTCTGGGGTTGGGGCAAATCACTGGGGCTGGGGGAGGTCACTGGGCAATTGTCTGGGCTAAGTGGTCAATTCTCTGGGGCTGATGGGCAAAAAACTGGAGTTGGGGGAGGTCAAAGGGGAATTCTCTTTGGTTGTGGGGTAATTCTCTGGGGCTAGGGGCAATTTACTGGGGTTGGGGGAGGTCAAAGGGCAATTCTCTGGGGCAATTCACTGGGGCTGGGTGCGGTCACCGGGGAATTCTCTGGAGCTGGGGGCAATTTACTGGGGCTGGGGGAGGTCATGGGGCAATTCTATGAGGTTGGGGGGCAATTCTCTGGGTTTGGGGGTAATTCACTGGGGTTGGGGGAGGTCATGTGGCAATTATCTGCGGCTGGGGGCAATTCTCTGGGGCTGGGGGGCAATTCACTGGGGTTGGGGAAGGTCATGGGGCAATTTTATGGAGCAATTCACTGGGGCTAGGAGAGGTCATGGGGCAATTCTATGGGGCTGGGCGGCAATTCTCTGGGGCTGGGGGCAATTAACTGGGATTGGGGGAGATCACTGGGCAATTTTTTGGGGCTGGGGGCAATTATCTAATGCTGGGGGGGCAAATCTCTGGGGCTGGGGTAAAAAACTGGGATTGGGGTGGTCATGGGGCAATTCTTTGAGGCAGGGGCAATTCTCTGGGTTTGGGGGTAATTCACTGGGGTTGGGGGAGGTCATGTGGCAATTATCTGCGGCTGGGGGCAATTCTCTGGGGCTGGGGGGCAATTCACTGGGGCTGGGAGAGGTCATGCAGCAATTCTATTGGGCTGAGGGACAATTCTCTGGAGTTGGGGCAGGTCATGGGGCAATTATATGGTGCTGAGGAGAAATTCTCTGGGGCTGGGGGGCAATTCACTGGGGTTGGGGAAGGTCACAGGGTGATTCTCGAAGGGCAATTCACTGGGGCTGGGGGCTGTTACAGGGGAATTCTCTGGAGCTGGGGGCAATACACTGGGGCTGGGGGAGGACATGGGGCAATTCTCTGGGGTTGGGGGGTAATTCACTGGGGCTGGGAGAGGTCATGAGGAAATTTTATGGGGCTGGGGAGGCAATTCTCTGGGGTTGGGGCAAATCACTGGGGCTGGGGGAGGTCACTGGGCAATTGTCTGGGCTAAGTGGTCAATTCTCTGGGGCTGATGGGCAAAAAACTGGAGTTGGGAGAGGTCAAAGGGGAATTCTCTTTGGTTGTGGGGTAATTCTCTGGGGCTAGGGGCAATTTACTGGGGTTGGGGGAGGTCAAAGGGCAATTCTCTGGGGCAATTCACTGGGGCTGGGTGCGGTTACCGGGGAATTCTCTGGAGCTGGGGGCAATTTACTGGGGCTGGGGGAGGTCATGGGGCAATTCTATGAGGTTGGGGGGCAATTCTCTGGGTTTGGGGGTAATTCACTGGGGTTGGGGGAGGTCATGTGGCAATTATCTGCGGCTGGGGGCAATTCTCTGGGGCTGGGGGGCAATTCACTGGGGTTGGGGAAGGTCATGGGGCAATTTTATGGAGCAATTCACTGGGGCTAGGAGAGGTCATGGGGCAATTCTATGGGGCTGGGCGGCAATTCTCTGGGGCTGGGGGCAATTAACTGGGATTGGGGGAGATCACTGGGCAATTTTTTGGGGCTGGGGGCAATTATCTAATGCTGGGGGGGCAAATCTCTGGGGCTGGGGTAAAAAACTGGGATTGGGGTGGTCATGGGGCAATTCTTTGAGGCAGGGGCAATTCTCTGGGTTTGGGGGTAATTCACTGGGGTTGGGGGAGGTCATGTGGCAATTATCTGCGGCTGGGGGCAATTCTCTGGGGCTGGGGGGCAATTCACTGGGGTTGGGGAAGGTCATGGGGCAATTCTATTGGGCTGAGGGACAATTCTCTGGAGTTGGGGCAGGTCATGGGGCAATTCTATGGTGCTGAGGAGAAATTCTCTGGGGCTGGGGGGCAATTCACTGGGGTTGGGGAAGGTCACAGGGTGATTCTCGAAGGGCAATTCACTGGGGCTGGGTGCGGTCACCGGGGAATTCTCTGGAGCTGGGGGCAATTTACTGGGGCTGGGGGAGGTCATGGGGCAATTCTATGAGGTTGGGGGGCAATTCTCTGGGTTTGGGGGTAATTCACTGGGGTTGGGGGAGGTCATGTGGCAATTATCTGCGGCTGGGGGCAATTCTCTGGGGCTGGGGGGCAATTCACTGGGGTTGGGGAAGGTCATGGGGCAATTTTATGGAGCAATTCACTGGGGCTAGGAGAGGTCATGGGGCAATTCTATGGGGCTGGGCGGCAATTCTCTGGGGCTGGGGGCAATTAACTGGGATTGGGGGAGATCACTGGGCAATTTTTTGGGGCTGGGGGCAATTATCTAATGCTGGGGGGGCAAATCTCTGGGGCTGGGGTAAAAAACTGGGATTGGGGTGGTCATGGGGCAATTCTTTGAGGCAGGGGCAATTCTCTGGGTTTGGGGGTAATTCACTGGGGTTGGGGGAGGTCATGTGGCAATTATCTGCGGCTGGGGGCAATTCTCTGGGGCTGGGGGGCAATTCACTGGGGCTGGGAGAGGTCATGCAGCAATTCTATTGGGCTGAGGGACAATTCTCTGGAGTTGGGGCAGGTCATGGGGCAATTCTATGGTGCTGAGGAGAAATTCTCTGGGGCTGGGGGGCAATTCACTGGGGTTGGGGAAGGTCACAGGGTGATTCTCGAAGGGCAATTCACTGGGGCTGGGGGCTGTTACAGGGGAATTCTCTGGAGCTGGGGGCAATACACTGGGGCTGGGGGAGGACATGGGGCAATTCTCTGGGGTTGGGGGGTAATTCACTGGGGCTGGGAGAGGTCATGAGGAAATTTTATGGGGCTGGGGAGGCAATTCTCTGGGGTTGGGGCAAATCACTGGGGCTGGGGGAGGTCACTGGGCAATTGTCTGGGCTAAGTGGTCAATTCTCTGGGGCTGATGGGCAAAAAACTGGAGTTGGGGGAGGTCAAAGGGGAATTCTCTTTGGTTGTGGGGTAATTCTCTGGGGCTAGGGGCAATTTACTGGGGTTGGGGGAGGTCAAAGGGCAATTCTCTGGGGCAATTCACTGGGGCTGGGTGCGGTCACCGGGGAATTCTCTGGAGCTGGGGGCAATTTACTGGGGCTGGGGGAGGTCATGGGGCAATTCTATGAGGTTGGGGGGCAATTCTCTGGGTTTGGGGGTAATTCACTGGGGTTGGGGGAGGTCATGTGGCAATTATCTGCGGCTGGGGGCAATTCTCTGGGGCTGGGGGGCAATTCACTGGGGTTGGGGAAGGTCATGGGGCAATTTTATGGAGCAATTCACTGGGGCTAGGAGAGGTCATGGGGCAATTCTATGGGGCTGGGCGGCAATTCTCTGGGGCTGGGGGCAATTAACTGGGATTGGGGGAGATCACTGGGCAATTTTTTGGGGCTGGGGGCAATTATCTAATGCTGGGGGGGCAAATCTCTGGGGCTGGGGTAAAAAACTGGGATTGGGGTGGTCATGGGGCAATTCTTTGAGGCAGGGGCAATTCCCTGGGTTTGGGGGTAATTCACTGGGGTTGGGGGAGGTCATGTGGCAATTATCTGCGGCTGGGGGCAATTCTCTGGGGCTGGGGGGCAATTCACTGGGGCTGGGAGAGGTCATGCAGCAATTCTATTGGGCTGAGGGACAATTCTCTGGAGTTGGGGCAGGTCATGGGGCAATTCTATGGTGCTGAGGAGAAATTCTCTGGGGCTGGGGGGCAATTCACTGGGGTTGGGGAAGGTCACAGGGTGATTCTCGAAGGGCAATTCACTGGGGCTGGGGGCTGTTACAGGGGAATTCTCTGGAGCTGGGGGCAATACACTGGGGCTGGGGGAGGACATGGGGCAATTCTCTGGGGTTGGGGGGTAATTCACTGGGGCTGGGAGAGGTCATGAGGAAATTTTATGGGGCTGGGGAGGCAATTCTCTGGGGTTGGGGCAAATCACTGGGGCTGGGGGAGGTCACTGGGCAATTGTCTGGGCTAAGTGGTCAATTCTCTGGGGCTGATGGGCAAAAAACTGGAGTTGGGGGAGGTCAAAGGGGAATTCTCTTTGGTTGTGGGGTAATTCTCTGGGGCTAGGGGCAATTTACTGGGGTTGGGGGAGGTCAAAGGGCAATTCTCTGGGGCAATTCACTGGGGCTGGGTGCGGTCACCGGGGAATTCTCTGGAGCTGGGGGCAATTTACTGGGGCTGGGGGAGGTCATGGGGCAATTCTATGAGGTTGGGGGGCAATTCTCTGGGTTTGGGGGTAATTCACTGGGGTTGGGGGAGGTCATGTGGCAATTATCTGCGGCTGGGGGCAATTCTCTGGGGCTGGGGGGCAATTCACTGGGGTTGGGGAAGGTCATGGGGCAATTTTATGGAGCAATTCACTGGGGCTAGGAGAGGTCATGGGGCAATTCTATGGGGCTGGGCGGCAATTCTCTGGGGCTGGGGGCAATTAACTGGGATTGGGGGAGATCACTGGGCAATTTTTTGGGGCTGGGGGCAATTATCTAATGCTGGGGGGGCAAATCTCTGGGGCTGGGGTAAAAAACTGGGATTGGGGTGGTCATGGGGCAATTCTTTGAGGCAGGGGCAATTCTCTGGGTTTGGGGGTAATTCACTGGGGTTGGGGGAGGTCATGTGGCAATTATCTGCGGCTGGGGGCAATTCTCTGGGGCTGGGGGGCAATTCACTGGGGTTGGGGAAGGTCATGGGGCAATTTTATGGAGCAATTCACTGGGGCTAGGAGAGGCCATGGGGCAATTCTATGGGGCTGGGCGGCAATTCTCTGAGGCTGGGAGCAATTAACTGGGGTTGGGGGAGATCACTGGGCAATTTTTTGGGGCTGGGGGCAATTATCTAATGCTGGGGGGGCAAATCTCTGGGGCTGGGGTAAAAAACTGGGATTGGGGGTGGTCATGGGGCAATTCTTTGAGGCTGGGGCAATTCTCTGGGGCCGGGGGTAAAAAACTGGGGTTGGGGGTGGTAATGGGGTAATTGTCTGGGGCTGGGGGGCAATTCACTGGGGCTGGGAGAGGTCATGGGGCAATTCTGTGGGGCTGGGAGGGCAATTCTCTGGGGTTGGGGGCAAATCACTGGGGCTAGGGGAGATCACAGGGCAATTCTTTGGGCTAAGGGGTCAATTCTCTGGGGCGGATGGGCAAAAAACTGGGGTTGGGGGAGGTCAGAGGGAAATTCTCTTTGGTTGTGGGGTAATTCTCTGGGGCTAGGGCCAATTTACTGGGGTTGGGGAGGTCATGGAGCAATAAGTGAATGAAGAGACAGAAATCTAAAGGAAAGTGAAGTGTCTGAAATCATGTGACTTACCAAAGTAGGGCAGACTACAGGTGATAACTGAGCATGTCTGCACACCCCATGCCAAAAAGAAACAATGTATAAGTTATGCTAATTATCCCTGGGAATTTCAGGGGGTGTCAACATTGAGAGAAAACTCTTTGCAAATGCAAGAAATTCAGTAAACTTCAGGCTAACGGTTTAACGGTTTACATTTGAATTTTTTCATGCAATTTTTTTTTTCAGACACTATAAATTCTCCTCTATCAGATGCATTCATAACCTACCTCACTTGTATTTACCTTTAAGCACATTATTGCAACACTGTTAACTTGACACATATAATGTATAGATGAGTTATTGGTATCAATACTTACATACCGTCCTATGTGTGTCAGTGTTCTAGTGGTGACTAATATATCTTAGATATTGGACCCAGCATCCATACTATAGATGGTGTAATACCATCATCTTTCGACAAACACTGTTGGACAGCTGCTATATCACTTTTGTTATTCATGCATTTTTATTGTATTGTGTACTTATATTAATATTTAATAATAAAAGTAATTTTTTTATATATTTTCAATTTACTGGTCCTTATCTCCTCACTTGAGATGCCCCTTTATGGAATTGAAGTGTGGGAATTTTTGGTCATATTTAAAGGTTTTCTTTCTGTCCCTCCCTTATTTAATCTTCATCTATCACCCTCCTATATCAGACTCAAACTTGGAAAATGCATTGGAAAATATTGAAGCTTTAAAAATAAATAATTATAATTATAATAATACATGATGTTGATCTCCAAGTAGTGCTAGTAATGCCATCACATATATAGTTGTGAGCATACGAGTTGTTGCTAACGCTTGCAGGCTCGCCTTCGGCGCTCCTTGCCAGCATCTGCGACCCTCGCAAAGCTTACGAGACACGTTACGACCCATTACGACCTCGCAAAAAAACACAAGCACATCAAAACATCAAAAATCCAACAAATACACACAACAAATACATAAAAAGCTTACCTACAGCAAGAGGGAGCTTCCATGACCTCGAAAACTAAAGTTACACCTCAATTTAACTGAAATTAAAGCAGTTTAGACACTAAAAAAATCTCTAAGCGAGAGAAAAAATGGCCGCCGAAAAAAACGAAAACGAGGCTACAGCAGTCTAAAGACGCAAAACACCAGCAAATACCTATGTATTTGCCGAAAAACACCTACAAGATTAGAAAACAAGGACGCAACCCGTGCAACACCAAAAACATTACAAATACAACAAATACAAACAACAAACACATAAAAAGGTTACTCACAGCAAGGGGGGCACCGAGGACCTCTGCAAGTGAAGTTACACCTCCATTTAAACACACATTTTGGATTTTAGAGGTCCCTAAACACGCAAAACACTACCATAAACACGCAAAACACCACCAAACAGCTATGGATATTCCGAAAAAGCCCACCAAACAGCTACGGATATTACGAAAAACTCGCACAACATAGAAAACGAATATTACGAAAAACTCGTAGGACATAGAAAATGAACGACGCTACATCAGCCACATTATATACACCAAACACTCGTAGCTCACTTACAATTTCATTGCCGTAATTTTTTGACGGGCAATTCGCTAGTAAAGTAATATAGTATAGCGAATATTTTTTATTACTGATCTGTGATCTCTCAATGTGCATTGCGATGAGACTTTAAAGAAGAGCATTTGGCCTATACAAATCTTTATTTTGAATGTATTTATTAGGACAATCCTATAAACAGATTTGAACATCAGGGATCTACAAATTTGTACAATAAAACATTTTGTAAATAATCAATGAATATTGGCACAATTCATATGTGTTTAATTTGTGGCTTCCTGTCATGTGTCTTTGAGGTCAAATCACTTGATAATTATTAACTGAGAAAGAATACATAAACCTAACTAAAAAAAGAGACTTGAAAAGGTACCTACCTATCTCTTTCAATTTTTTGACAGAAGGACGCCCTCCCCTGCACCACCTCCAATGGCAAAGGGGCCTACCAGCTCATCCATGTTCTTCAATAGGGATGTCGCGAACATCAAATTTTCGGTTCGTGAACAGCGCACGCGAACTTCCATCAAATGTTTGCGAACGGACGAACCCGGCGAACCGCCATAGACTTCAATGGGTAGGCGAATTTCAAAACCCACAGGGACTCTTTCTGGCCACAATATTGATGGGAAAGTTGTTTCAAAGGGACTAACACCTGGACTGTGGCATGCCGGAAAATTTCATAGTTGATGCAGAGTTTGGTTTTAAGCCATAAAGGGCATAAATCACCTAACATTCCTAAATTGTTTGGAATAACATGCTTTAAAACATCAGGTATGATGTTGTATCGATCAGGTAGTGTAAGGGTTACACCCGCTTCACAGTAACAGACCAATCTCCCCGTTTAATGCACCGCAAACTACAGCAAACAGTCCCTTTGCACAACCACAAACTCCCCATTTGCACAAGGTTGGATACCAAGCTAGCCATGTCCCGTTCCTTGTCCTCACTGATGTAATTGAAGGTCTCTTCCTCCACCCAGCCACCAAGGGTCCCTGACAGGGGACAACAAGCCCCCTGGGACGCCTGCTGTGTTTGGTCTTCCACCTCCTCAAAGCCACCTTCCTCCTCTGACTCCTCTTCTTCAGACTCCTCTCTCTGCGTTGCCTCTGTCTGCATTATTATAAGATGTGTACTGTTAAGTAGTACTATTCCTATCGGTTTCATCCCTGTTACGTCCACTATTAGGGGACGTGTATATGGCATTGATTTTAGGAACAGGGAGATGGAAAAAGATGCTTGGTCGTTCCTCCCACTTCAAATTTGGGGTACTGCGCGGGCAATCTAAGGTGCCACCAGATAGGAGTGGTGTGTTCAGTGTTACTATTTATTCCTATCGGATTCAATAAAGCCAATAAACCTGGCCCGTTACTAGCCAGGAAACTACAAACCAAAACAACACAAAATAGGATACTTCAAATTTGCACCAGATATGAGTGTCACTGTGCACTGGCAAAATTTGGCAGAGTAGGCGCTGTAGGCCTCACACACACGCCTGTAGGCAGGCAACTGATATTCCATCGATTACAGTAAAAAAAGGGTTCTTTTATTTCACTGTAAACTACGTTGCACCAGATATGAGTGTCACTGTGCACTAGCAAAAGTTGGCAGAGTAGGCGCTGTAGGCGTCACACATACGCCTGTAGGCAGGCAACTGATATTCAATCGATTACAGTCAAAAAAGTGTTGTTTTATGTCACTGTACACTACGGTTGCACCAGATATGACGTATCACTGTGCACTGGCAAAAGTTGTCAGAGTAGATGCAATAGGCTTCACACACATGCCTGTAGGCAGGCAATTGCTATTCAATCTATTACAGTCAAAAAAGTGTTGTTTTATTTCAATGAGCACAATATAAGCTGTGAGCCTGACACAGGCAGGCAACTGAAATTAGATTACAGGAAAAAAATTGTTGTTTTCAATGTCTGGTACACCACCAGGTATGAGTAGTGAAAATAAGCACAATATAAACTGTTAGGTGTTAGCCTGTCACACACACACGCTGGCAGGCAGGCATATGCAATCAGATTACAAAGAAAAAAAATATAAAATAAAATAAATGATGTTCTAGCCCTAAAAAGGGCTTTTTGGGTTGCTGTCCTTGCAGCAGATATCAGATGAGTCCTTCAGGTCTGTAATGGAAGCTAAATACACAGCCTGGCTATATATTTCCCTATTAAATCTCCAGCAGCTACACTATCTGTCCTCTCACAACAAATGCAGCTTTAGAATGATTCTAAAATGTATGCTGTCCTTCAGATGGAAGGCCCTGGAAGGGAGTGTATGCTGCTGATTGGCTGGAATGTGTCTGCTGACTGTGAGGTGCAGGGTCAAAGTTTCCTCAATGATAAAGTATATGGGGAGAACCGAAAAGCGCATGTGTTCGCCGTCCGCTGTGAACGCGAACATGCCAAAATCGCTGTGAATGGTCCGCGGGCGAACTGTCCGCGACATCTCTATTCTTCAGGAATTGATTCCCCTCTTCATGGGTTATGCCCTGCTCCCACAACACTTGAGGCGTTGTTCAAGAAGAATAACATATGTTTATTTTCTTTCATAAGCATAACTTCAGTCAGTGATTGTATATACAGTTTTCAATTGTGAGTTGCATATGCAACATTTTGATAAATTATAATGTCATGGGTCTGAGGACTGATATTATGTTAGTTGTTTTCTTCCCGATGTATCCATTGTTTGGCATTAGAGTTATGTGAAAGCATGGATTTGTCTGATTAAAAAGATATGGACTCTTTTTTTTATATTATAAGTATCAATAAGAAATCATACATTTGTGTGTGTGTTTCAGGCCAACATAAATAGTGTTGGATGATCATTAGTTACAGTGCATACGTGATATTTATATTACAGCTGTGTTACCCATCGACTGCTGTGTCATGTTTACCATATAAGTGAGTAGGAGTGTATATTTGTGAACATGATTGATGATGTTATTGTGTGATTGGTGGAGCAAATACACACTGTATAGGGGCTCAGTCAGGTACATTAGTGGCTATGGACATTTTGAGTTTCAGGAGCTCCTCCAACATTGGGTAGGTAATTGGGAGCCCTGTGTTTATTCTCTGCTTTATGACCCCCTAACTGTACCTGGGGTTCCTGACCTCTTTGCACTGGTATTGAGGCCTGGACTCATCCCCCCTCTTACCACCGCTAACCTCTGTGTAATCGCCACTAGCCCTACTGCTGGTGTGCCTGCCCTAGAGGCAACTTTAGAACCCTCTCCCTTACCTCTCATTTCTCCCGCTCCCCAACCACATTAACATGCCTTTCCCCTTCTGCACGCCTCTCGTCCTCACCTGCCTCTTTCTTTCCCTCTCTCTTCTCCTTTCTCCTGGGTTCCTTTATCTCTCCAACTCTCCTCTCTTCCTCCACTTATTCAATCTCAGAAAAACAAGCAAATAAACCAGTCACACCACTCTCTCACAAATACACAAGCATACAGACTGTAACGGAACCCATCCCTGTTTTACGCTGTTTTATGGTTATTTAATTCTTGGTTGAAATATGATCACATTGCTGTACTGTATGTATGTGGTCTGAGCGCCATTCAGTAATAATGTGTGCTCAGACCTAAGCTATCTGCAGATATGTTCTGGGTTATAAAATGTTGTTATTATATCTGTAAAAATATTGTATTGTGTGGTATGCAGTCACATATCTTTGGTCTCATACACTTGGTCAGGAGTTGCCATCTGCCACTTAATAGTATTTGCTAAACCACACAAGAGATAGCAGAACAAAAGGGTTTTAGCAGACGAGATGGCACCATAAACAATGGGGGTAAGGACTCTTGAATAATGAGATGGCCTGGGGTTTCTTTGGGGGGATTTATGGTACAGTTACTCTGCCACATTTTACAGCACTCCTGGATTATACAATGGGATATCGTGGATGGGAATAAACATTTTATTACTGCACAGCACCTTGCTTCAGAAAAGGACGTCTCCAACGGCAGGTACCCCTCACCAACTAGGGTAGCCGTTACACAGACTCTTAGAAACCCACTATCACTGTGCTTATTTATGTTTCAAAGTAGAGAAAAAAACGATAATCTTGATTGTTGTCTGTATCAGTTTATGTCCACTAAAAATTCTCTGGTTTATATATTGTGCATATCTTTACGACACACTATATATTATAAATAAATTAAATATGGTGATATGGATACAGATGCATAAATGGAAAGAAAAAAGGCTGTTCCTAAACTGATATTCACTCTTTTCAGATACAAAGGAAAATAGTCAATTTCTGACACATGATTGAATGAGTGAGCGACCAACATTACTGTACATTTAAAACCAGTCTTTATTATATTGTCAATAAAATAAATACATTTAAAAAAAACAAAAAAAACATTGGACGATTAAAACTTAAAAGACTTATCTAAATTTGCTGGATTATTAATGCATCTTATAGTGGAGAATCAGTAGTATATAAAAACATTCTTTTGCATGAAAAAAATCCCAAAATAAATATTAAGAAACTTACAATGAACTTAGCAAAATATCTTCTATTTTTTGCCAGGTGAAAATTAGAGTCTACGCCCCCTACAAACTAAAAAAAAAAAAAAAGTTATATTTCCTTTGGGCCAACCAGAAGCAAGCAGAGGCATCTTAAAAATTGTAGTAAAAGTTTGTGGATCCGTCTCAGCAGCAAAGCATTATGGGATTGATAGTCTGCAACATATCCATGTAAGAAGGCGCAATGAATTTTCATACAACAGTCTCTCCCTGCAGGAGGTTCTACCTCAATTCTCTGCAGGTCATTTCAACTCTCACATCCACCTCAGTATCTTCAGCACATTCTCACAATCTCTGTAGCAAACAATAAAATAGAGTTTACATATAAAATAAAATTATACTGATTAACCTGTAGTGTGGGTTTAGCCTTGGTTATCCCTTTTATCACCTCTGCTGGAAAAGTATTATATGTATCAATTACTATTGACGTTTTTTGTTATTCTTTGTGTTTTGCTCACTATTTGGAAGAGCTAACAAACCTGCTGATCATAACTAATGGTAAGCTTTCAGCTGTGTCAATTCTCTATCTCTCTCTCCGTGCAACAAAGAATAGCATAGGGGTTTTGTACAAAATACAATCATACTGCTATACTTGAAGTGTGGAGTCAGCCTTGGCTATCATTTCTACCACCTCTGCTGGAAAACTATTCTATGTATCAACTACTGCATCTCTCCTCTCTCTACTACCACCCCTTTGAATTACTGATACTAGGGTAGTATACTAGGGGAGTCTATCTCTCTCTCACTCACTCACAAGAGTCTGTTTCTGTCTGTGTGTGTCTCTCTCTCTCCCTCTCTCTTTCTCTCTCTTTCTGCGTGTCTCTGTGTTTCAGTCTTTCTCTCTCTGTCTCTCTCTCTCTCTCTGTGCCTCTATCTGTGTCTCTGTGTCTCTGTCTCTCTCTCTGTCTGTCTCTAGTCTTTTGTGTTGTGTCAACTCTCAAGTATTTAATTTGATATAACAGGCAGACTGAGATGCAAAGACCTTTGGGGAGTAACTAACAGGTTAACATATGTACTTGGGTGCTGTGTTCCTATTGGCTAGTATATTTTGATGCTGTAAGTAGCTCTGGGGGGTGTAGAAATCAAGATTTTGGTTTGGAGCAAATTAAACTGGAAGTAGACTGATCTTTACAATGCAATGTATATTTTCTGTTAATCTGTGGCTGTTAAGAACATTTAAAAAACCATGAAACTTCTATATAGCTTAAAAAAAATGTCTTCAGGTTGTCAGAGCCTAACTAGCAATGTATTATCCAGAAAAGTGGTCTTACACCGGTCTTTATATACAATCATATCAATGTATGCTACTTAGAGCTATGTTGCAATTGTTGTTGCTAATTAATTTGCCATAAAGATGAATCAATATGAACAGACCAATATAATGTGTATTTGTAAATAATATAACACTTAGGCTCCAAGAAGAATGAAAATCCTAATTTAATTTTTTCATTGGGTATGCTCCATACACAGAGGTTTTAATAATATTAGTCCAATGTGGTCACATCCAGTCATTATCATATATCCTTGAATAGTGAATAGTCTGAATGGTTATAATTTCAAAAGAAATAAGTATATGTGGTTCCTAGAAAGTCGTCCTTCTGAGCCCACACTGAGAATAAGAAAGATTTCTTATAATCTAGGACTATTCATTATTTATTTGGACTGATATGTATTACATAAAGGAAACTATAACACCTAATATTAACTATTTTATTGTTTCATTCAATACTTGAATGAAAAATATTTGACAACAAACAGTTCTAATACAGCCAAATACAGTTTTCTAATTTATTCATAAAGGACAGAATTGTTTAGTGTGTGCTCAAATACATAACGTATCATAAAGAGTCCTGTATTTCAATATCTGTTTAACTGTGACTTTAAATATTCAGCAAATGTTATCACTTCTGATATTAAAAAAAAATATTTCATGAGACTGCCATGCTGATCTTTGGGCAATCAAAAAGTATGAATGGATGATCCTTAGACAGTATTAAAGGGAATGGCACAATATTGGTGATATTACAGGCTGTATCAACCGCAGCTGCTAAATTAGTTAAAACGGCCTATATCCAAGCGAGAACCTCATAATAATCAACTTGATACAGACAACTGAAATGTATCCCAGTGTCTTATTCATTGCATAAAATCTATCTAAGAGTACTAGTCCTGGACTTCACAACAAAAGGTAAATATCACTTTATACAGACTGGCTTTTCATATAAATTCTGCTAAGGATTCATTGTTCAGATATATTGATCTTAGCTGGTAAGAATACTAAATTTTTATTGCTGAGAAGGCAAGGACAGATTAACTATTTATGTCCATGCAAACTATGACCCCAATTCAAGTGAGCAATTATGAGTTACCGGAGCCCATAAGTGAAGCTGTACCTTAATTTCCTATTCAATTGGTGTCTTTTTGCAGGCTCCGGACGGTATACGGGTTACAGGCTTGAAAACTTTGCAATGGTTAAACCCGAAACTTACAGCCTCATAAAGCCTTTGATCTTTCACTATCGCAAGAGTTATGATCACTAAAATCGCAAATCGCTATTCAATTGCTCCAATTCCCCAAGGCCGCAAATGTTTTCACACCCGTAAATGGCAAATGTAGAAGAAAATCCTATGAGTGCTAGAGAGGACCCGCAAGGCAGGTATAACCCCTGTCCACAGCACTATTTATGCTAATAAAATAGCAATACTGCACTTTACATGACGGGGAAAGCTTTGAAAGACAAGAGAATTAATTGAACAGTCTCAAGCTCGCAATTTGGCCCTAAAATAAATGTATTTTTATGTGTAATTTCCAGGTTATATCGATCTCTGGAATCAATGAGTTAATACATATCAGGCAGCCCATATGGACTAGAACACTATTGGCATTCATTTTTATAATTTTGTATTTTGAGGGTTTGTGAGTCCCATCACATATTGGACCCCCGAACCGAATTTATTGACATGTAACCTCCATGTTTTACTGATGTAATTATGGAGGCCTCATTGTCAATTGGCTGTTTTGAAATGGGAGGTTATGGCCTTTCTTAATTGATCATATTACCACCCTGAACTGCTACGGACGAGTGCATAGGTTACGGAGTCGGCTTTCGACCCGCAGACATACGGCCTGGATCCCACAAGATGTGTGCTTGCAATTGAAATGGCTCCATATTCATGTATAATGATGTAAAATGTATATAGTGTTAATTTATAACATTGAAACAGACCTTATATAGTTATAAGGAATGTTTTATTAGGACATAAAGATTCCATTTAACCCCTCTAGTCATCCAAAGCAGTGCTCCTCATCTCCAGTCCTCAGGGCACACCAAAGTTCACATTTTAGGTATATCCCTGCTTGAACACAGGTGAGCTAATCAGAGGCTCGGTACTTCTGTTTAACCACCTGAGCCTCTGATTAGCTTACCTGTGCTCAAGCAGGGATATACCTAAGATGGGAACTGTTGGTGTGCCCTGAGGACTTGAGTTGAGGAGCACTGACCCAAAGTACTGTTTTGTTTATACAGTAAGCAGTCTTGTTATAAAAACCCAATCTATTTTAAAGCTTAGGAAACAGCTGCATCATCAGTAAGTGGTCGTTAACCCAAACTCCTTGAAAAATAAAAACTGCCAAAGTTAATAAAAATTCATTTTAATTATCCCACTGGAAAAGAAATGTGATTGTATTTTTGACTGGAACTTTGGGCCCTATTAAATTCTCCCTCGTAGTTCTCTCGGTGCTCGCAAAAGGCAGTTTTCCTGCTGTTTGCGAGAACCGAATCTCTCGCAGCCTGCTTTACGATATGACTGCGAGAAAATGGCCGAGAATAGGCTCCGAGAGAGCTACGTAGCCTTAAATCTATGCACGAGTCTCGCATATCGTAAGAATCCCTACGTGGACAAAAAGTCCACGCAAGGGATCCGAAAGCCTCTACGTGCTGCCTCGGAACAGCCCGAGACAGCAGCGTGAGGCTCCCCCCTGCACCCTATACACATCCCCATGCTGCAGGGGTCTCTATCAGGACCCCTGCAGCACCCCCACATTAACCCCTTGCAGCGGGGGTCCCCGATCTGCATAGATCAGGCCCCCCGCTGCATTTAAAACTTTTAAATTCCCCGCCGCGGCTCCTTAAAGGGACCGCGGCACACTATTAGCCAATCCCGGCCGCGGCACTTAAAATTAACCCCCCTCTATGCTGGGGGTCCCCATCGGGACCCCCGAAGTGTCCCCACATAAACCCATTGCAGGGGGGGTCCCCGATCTGCATAGATCAGGCCCCCCGCTGCATTTAAAACTTTTAAATTCCCCGCCGCGGCTCCTTAAAGGGACCGCGGCACACTATTAGCCAATCCCGGCCGCGGCACTTAAAATTAACCCCCCTCTATGCTGGGGGTCCCCATCGGGACCCCCGAAGTGTCCCCATATAAACCCCCTGCAGCGGGGGGCCCCGATCGGCACCGATCGTGACCCTGCTGCAATTCAATTTTAAATTTCCCGCCTCGCGGGTCCTCAAAGGACCGTAAAGGTCCTGAAAGGACTCGCACTAAAAATAATAACCCCAGGCAACTATAATTACCCCATTAACTCATGATGGTCAATCCAGACCACCATAAGGCCTAAATTAACCCATTAACTCATGGTGGTCAATCCAGACCACCATAAGACCTAAATTAACCCATTAACTCATGATGGTCAATCCAGACCACCATAAGGCCTAAATTAACCCATTAACTCATGATGGTCAATCCAGACCACCATAAGACCTAAATTAACCCATTAACTCATGATGGTCAATCCAGACCAGCATAAGGCCTAAATTAACCCATTAACTCATGATGGTCAATACAGACCAGCATAAGGCTCTATTTAACCCCATCAGTCCCATAAGGGTATATTATTACCATTATGGGCCTGTTACAACCCAACATTAACCACATAAGTGCCATGATGGTCCTCAAGGACCATCATGACACTAACTACAAACACTACACTATAACCCCCAATAAACCATTTAATCTAAACTAACCCCCCTCTACACTAATCTATTAACACTTACACTACCTACCTACACTACCTACCCCCTAATAAACCTCCCCAACACTCTAATTACAAAAAACAAAAAACCTACAGTACAAAAAACAAAAAAACCTACAGTACAGAAAACAAAAAAAAATTACACACCTGAAAAGGAAAGACAGATAAACACAATACAATAATACATATAATACATTACATACATTACATACAATACATGACATTACATATAATATATTAAATATAATATATTAAATATAATATATTACATATAATACATTACATACATTACATACAATACATGACATTACATATAATATATTAAATATAATATATTAAATATAATATATTACATATAATACATTACATACATTACATACAATACATGACATTACATATAATATATTAAATATAATATATTAAATATAATATATTACATATAATATATTACATATAGTCCTAATCAAATACCCCCTATCTATCTAACATACAATCTATTTAATTTAAAATAAATCCTAACTATATCAAATACATCCCCCTATCTATCTAATATACAAAAAATCCTAACTACATACACAGACCCTTATTCTAAAATAAAATAAAATAATTACAGTCCTAACTACATACACAGACCCTAATTCTAAGCTAAAATCAATAAATTAAGACCACTTACCTTTAAGATGTTGCTTCAGATCCCTAACCTATGGGTCAAACAAAAAAAAAAATTAGTACAAAACATTAACATCAAATAAATAAACATTATATACATTCTACATATTCAACTCACCTTTACAGCATGTCCAGTCACTGTTAAGCTCTTCCGGCGCGGCCCTGTTAAAAAAAAAACACAATACATGAATACATGATTACAATATATAAACAATAAATAAAATACACAAATAAACATCTAAATATACATTTAACTTACCTCCCCGCGATGTCCCCGGCCTTCTCTCCTTCAGCCCCGGCTGGGCCGCGGAACCATCCGCGCTCTAAAAAAAAAAAAGAAAAAAAACTAACGGAGGTCTGCACTGGCAGACCTCCCCGACGCTACTGAACCTCCCGGAGTCGTTTCCGGGAGGAAATTGGCATTGGCGGCTTGTGATTGGCTGAAAAAGCTGTCTATCAATTTCAGCCAATCAAAAGTCGTCAATGTGTGAGCCAATCAGGATGGGATACACCCCAATATCCCACCCTGATTGGCTAAAACACTTGTCTATCTTTATGGGAACCAATCACAACGCTCAGATGCCTTCAGCCAATCACTATGGGATACACCCCCACGGAGTGATTGGTAGAAGACATCTGCGCATCCTGATTGGCTCCTACATTGACGACTTTTGATTGGCTGACAGCTTTTTCAGCCAATCACAAGCCGCCAATGCCAATTTCCTCCCGGAAACGACTCCGGGAGGTTCAGTAGCGTCGGGGAGGTCTGCCAGTGCAGACCTCCGTTAGTTTTTTTTCTTTTTTTTTTTTAGAGCGCGGATGGTTCCGCGGCCCAGCCGGGGCTGAAGGAGAGAAGGCCGGGGACATCGCGGGGAGGTAAGTTAAATGTATATTTAGATGTTTATTTGTGTATTTTATTTATTGTTTATATATTGTATTCATGTATTCATGTATTGTGTTTTTTTTTTTAACAGGGCCGCGCCGGAAGAGCTTAACAGTGACTGGACATGCTGTAAAGGTGAGTTGAATATGTAGAATGTATATAATGTTTATTTATTTGATGTTAATGTTTTGTACTAATTTTTATTTTTTGTTTGACCCATAGGTTAGTGATCTGAAGCAACATCTTAAAGGTAAGTGGTCTTAATTTATTGATTTTAGCTTAGAATTAGGGTCTGTGTATGTAGTTAGGACTGTAATTATTTTATTTTATTTTAGAATAAGGGTCTGTGTATGTAGTTAGGATTTTTTGTATATTAGATAGATAGGGGGATGTATTTGATATAGTTAGGATTTATTTTAAATTAAATAGATTGTATGTTAGATAGATAGGGGGTATTTGATTAGGACTATATGTAATATATTATATGTAATATATTATATTTAATATATTATATTTAATATATTATATGTAATGTCATGTATTGTATGTAATGTATGTAATGTATTATATGTAATATATTATATTTAATATATTATATTTAATATATTATATGTAATGTCATGTATTGTATGTAATGTATGTAATGTATTATATGTAATATATTATATTTAATATATTATATTTAATATATTATATGTAATGTCATGTATTGTATGTAATGTATGTAATGTATTATATGTATTATTGTATTGTGTTTATCTGTCTTTCCTTTTCAGGTGTGTAATTTTTTTTTGTTTTCTGTACTGTAGGTTTTTTTGTTTTTTGTACTGTAGGTTTTTTGTTTTTTGTAATTAGAGTGTTGGGGAGGTTTATTAGGGGGTAGGTAGTGTAGGTAGGTAGTGTAAGTGTTAATAGATTAGTGTAGAGGGGGGTTAGTTTAGATTAAATGGTTTATTGGGGGTTATAGTGTAGTGTTTGTAGTTAGTGTCATGATGGTCCTTGAGGACCATCATGGCACTTATGTGGTTAATGTTGGGTTGTAACAGGCCCATAATGGTAATAATATACCCTTATGGGACTGATGGGGTTAAATAGAGCCTTATGCTGGTCTGTATTGACCATCATGAGTTAATGGGTTAATTTAGGTCTTATGGTGGTCTGGATTGACCACCATGAGTTAATGGGTTAATTTAGGCCTTATGGTGGTCTGGATTGACCATCATGAGTTAATGGGTTAATTTAGGTCTTATGGTGGTCTGGATTGACCACCATGAGTTAATGGGTTAATTTAGGCCTTATGGTGGTCTGGATTGACCATCATGAGTTAATGGGGTAATTATAGTTGCCTGGGGTTATTATTTTTAGTGCGAGTCCTTTCAGGACCTTTACGGTCCTTTGAGGACCCGCGAGGCGGGAAATTTAAAATTGAATTGCAGCAGGGTCACGATCGGTGCCGATCGGGGCCCCCCGCTGCAGGGGGTTTATATGGGGACACTTCGGGGGTCCCGATGGGGACCCCCAGCATAGAGGGGGGTTAATTTTAAGTGCCGCGGCCGGGATTGGCTAATAGTGTGCCGCGGCCCCTTTAAGGAGCCGCGGCGGGGAATTTAAAAGTTTTAAATGCAGCGGGGGCCTGATCAGTGCCGATCGGGGACCCCCGCTGCAAGGGGTTAATGTGTGGGGGCTGCGGGGGTTCCTATGGACCCCTGCAGCAAGGTGTTCATGTGAGGACACTTCGGGGGTCCCGACAGGGACCCCCGCATTGAGGGGGGGTTCATTTTAGGTGCCTGGGGGGGGTTTGGAGTACCCCCCACGGCAATGCTTATGTGGGGGACTGCCGCGGAGGTCCCTTTTAGGACCCCCGCAGCACTTGATGAGGAGTGGGAGCCTGCGATATCATCTCGCAGGCTGTCACTCCTCATGTACATTTACGCAGTGTAGATACGTACGGCCCTGCTGCGTAGCTCACACGTTGCTCGCAGCAGGGCTAATTTAATAGCATTGTAAGTTAGAGAAACTTTGCAGTACGTAGGGCTTAAGTAGAAGCCTCTTATTTACGAGGCTGGAATTTAATAGGGCCCAATGTTCAGTGAAAAGCTCTGATCTGTAATTATGACAACTTGAAGCTCTAACACCCTGAAGCTTTAATCACTGGCATCACCACTAATGGCCCAACATGTGTGTCGCCTATTGCTTCTGCTTAGGCTGAGTTTTATTTGTCCGATGTTTATATTTTTTATGTTTTGTTTTGCCTTCTTTCTTTTATTGCAAATATAATAAAGTTTGGTTTTAAATGTATAGTAATATAGGACATTTGCTATTTCCTTTTTAATCTGAACAGAGTGAATATCAGTTTATGGTTTTTTTTGTCTTCCTATAACAGTGAGTAGGGTGGTATAGGGTAGATTGAATAGGGATCAGGTAAGAGCTATACAATGTGTTACAAAGATTATTAATAGAGTGGCATGTTTACTATGTGAATAACGTACTGGTGAATGTAAGTGTAACAGATAATGTAGCAACAATAAACAAAGTTCCAACTCTTTCTAATCTATACTCCCGTGGGTTAACTTACACAGTACATCACAGTCAAAGTTTGTACGAGAAGTACATTTTACTTTATAGATTCCATGCTGCAATATTTACTGAAGTTTGTAACTTGACCTATGGGAATTACTGTGTTTATTGGCTCTTACTTGTTTGTTCAATACCTTAGCTGCTTTTGTTACACATAAAGACATATGCAAGTACTAATTGACTAATCTCCCTTACATGACAACTCTGTAAACTATGAGAGTTAGCCTCCAGGACCAATGTAATAGATTAGAAAATTCTCCCATAAGAACTTCCGTACAGTCGAGGCAGCCTTACCTAAGTTACTACATGTAATCAAGTCCTCAGCGTGTTCAATGATTATGTCAATTTCTTATGTTTCCTTAATGCCGCCAGTGGGGTGCTATCCATTTAGTAGTATGGCAGCATTCAGTCCGTTTTTAAAGTAAGTCTAGTACATAATATTTTGTTTTACTATCTGGTGGGTTTTTTTTCTGAAAGCACAGTAACTTTAAATAATATTACCACTGGGTAGTACTTATCTTCAATACTACATGCTTTTTGTCCCACTGGGGTATTGATAGGTATTTCTGAGTAATATATAGTTTTGGAAACTAAACCCTTATTTTTTGTTTCTAATGACAGAGGATTGTGGTGTTCTTATTGGGGTTGTAGCTGCCTTCCCTCTATAATTATCTTGTGAACTATACCAAGCATTTTAGCAGGTAATACAGTCATACAATCATCATGTAATCATACTCAGACAAATAGTGCCAAAGGGACAGAGATAGATTGACAGAGACACATTGATAGATTAACAGAGATACATTATATAGTTAAATATTAAAGAGCCACTGCATGAAAGTATTTTTAAGGCATACTACCCTTGTAGGCAGTATGCTAAATAGTAAGAATTAAACATGTTATTAAAAAAAAAAAACACTTAAACTTACTGTATCTCGATTTGCAGCTCTGATTATGCACTACATTCCTCCTTTGCTACCGAGACACTCTAGGAGGATTCTGTGTAACTCATCTAGGTGTGTGTTAGTGCACACTGTTCCTCCACGCTCTGTGAGTGAGCACACAATCTAGGAGGATTCTATGTAACTCATCTAGGTGTGTGTTAGTGCACACTGTTCCTCCAGGCTCTGTGAGTGAGCACACAATCTAGGAGGATTCTATGTAACTCATCTAGGTGTGTGTTAGTGCACACTGTTCCTCCACGCTCTGTGAGTGAGCACACAATCTAGGAGGATTCTATGTAACTCATCTAGGTGTGTGTTAGTGCACACTGTTCCTCCACGCTCTGTGAGTGAGCACACAATCTAGGAGGATTCTATGTAACTCATCTAGGTGTGTGTTAGTGCACACTGTTCCTCCAGGCTCTGTGAGTGAGCACACACTCTAGGAGGATTCTATGTAACTCATCTAGGTGTGTGTTAGTGCACACTGGTCCTCCAGGCTCTGTGAGTGAGCACAAAAGCAGCTCTGTGTAGCCATGTACCCAAACCCATGATTTATAAAGAATCCTCCTAGAGTGACTCAGTAGCACAGGAAGATATTATTACTTGATCACAGCTGTAAATGGAGGACATTACTGCTTGATTACAGTTAGAAAAGGAATACCATTGAATAAAAATAAAACATTTTAAAAATAAGTAAGTTAAACTTTTTAACAATATCCTAAATTCTGAATCTTTGTCATACTGGCTATAGGGGCAGTGTGCCTTTAAATAATGCAACGTTCATACAGTGGTCCTTTAAGTACAAACAGTCCCCTCTGTATATTGGTCACACGGTAATCTATGCCCCTGTCATATATCCCTTACCCCATAAACAGCTGGGCAAGGAACATATACACATTATAGCATTAAAGCATATATGACTAATATATTGTGGGATATTGTCGAACTAAACATTTCACTGAGTGAAGAAACAATACGCATTTAATGTAGGCATGTATTAGTTATGCCTGTAAATTCTTCCTCATGGTGTATCTTGTCTTATCTCTGTCAGGGTCAAAATCTGTGGTTTACATTCAAAGCATTTTTAATATGACACAATGTGACATTATACTGATGCAGTGTGCATTTAGTTTACGCTTTCAGTGTCACTACATCTGTTCTTTGCCATTGTCACTTTATTTGTTCTCCATCCGACTTTCTGTACTTTTACTTCGTTCCTGTTAACAATAATTATGTTTCTGACTAATCCTGCGCAAAACAGACAGTCGCCTCCTCTCAATATCAATCATAAAGCACAGCAATAAAAGTGACTCACAAAGCATGTCCCACACAGTTATTTATTAGTATGATAAATGCAACACAAATTCATATATAGAGAACCTAAATAAGTTTTAAATACACAAAACATTTTGTTTTCCTTTTACAAATGAATAAATGCATGAATAATAGAAAAGTATTTCAAGCACATTTAAATGATGCTTTCTATGTTAATGAACATATATTTCTTTAAGTTTATTTTCTGATTAAAGGAACACTGTTATTTAAGAGAAATGCATGTTTGTGAAATATGTAATACACAGCATCATCAGAAGTGTAATGTTATTAGCATAAAAAAACTTTTTTTAGAGAAAATCTGAAATGTTAATTTATAGGGGATTCTATTTTGTCTTGTATCAACACTTCTTGATAACTTGTAGCCGGATGGGTGTGTTTATCTTTATCTATCAGTGGAGGGAGCGGCATGGATAGAGGGAGAAAGATTTGAAAAAAATTGGATTTGTAAGCGTTTGGCACTTATTCCCATGCCCTTCAGAGTCGTATAAGCAGGCAGCATGCAAGCCCTTGAAATTTTCATGAGTGTATCAGATAAACTTTTCTGCCATATTTTGTAGTCAATTCATGAATTTTCATACACAGTTTTTTTTATCACATTTACATCACTCACTTAAATCTAGCCTCTGACAAATGCCATCAGAGCAAAAAAATGCCATAAGTATTTTAAAAATCACTATCACATGCCTCCAATAACGATATCCACCCTGAAGTTTACTTAAAACTCTTTTAGAGTGCTAAATTTTTTAAAAAAGCTAACACCTTACTTGTGTTGGATTTGAAGTTTGATTTCTAAAATCTAACAAAATTATGGGCATAATACTGCTACCTTTTATGAGCAGTTAATATACGCTACCCTCTATGAGCCTGGGTATCCCCTGGGGTTCTCATTTAATACCACTATCCCCTACAAGCCTGGGGATTGCCCAACTAAAGTTTTATCATGGGGGCCCTTCTGGACCCCCATAGCACCAAAATAAATCTGTAATCATAGGGGTCCCTCTGGACCATCATGGTAATCTGAAATATAACTATGGACCCCCATGGCAAAGGCGTTAACAGACTGCCATGGTATACTAAGCTATGACCATGGGGGTCCTTATAGGCCTCCATGGCACCAAGTTTAACCCATATACCATGGGGCTCCTCAAGGATAGTCCTGGCACCATTCATACAGAGGCCATATTGGGACCCCTAGAACCCTAATGTCTATTGAGACAACTATAATATAGGGGTTAATATTTGGTTTAGATTAGACATCATGGGTTATATTTTAGCATACAGTGAAGATCTATATAGCCCCCATGGTAAGTAGGGTATCATTTTGATATAATGAAAGTCCTTTAATGACCCCATGGTTGATTGGGGGTTAATATGAATACCAATGGGGTCCTTTAAGAATTCTCATAACTTGGAGTTAATTATTAGATTCCACTGAGGTATTTAAATGACCTCCATGGCAGGGGGTAATGTTTAGTGACACAGAGGTCATTTAAGGACCTCTGTGCCATTAGATCCTTATTACAGGAACCCCCTGGATAGAGGGTTAATGTAATGATATAGGAATCACAAGGTTGTGGAGACCATCAGCCAAGGTCAGCAATAATCCAGTTCAGCAACTTGTAGGTGAAACAGGAACAAGCTTTATTGACGTGATCAGGAACCACACAATAATCTGGCAAGGATACAGATACAGGAAGTGCCTTTTATAGGCCAAGAACCAAACAGCTGACCAGACACAGCTAAAGAGAGTTGTCACTGATTTCATTGCTTTTAGAGTCAAGATATCAGATCTCAGGCAAATCTGCAAGAGGCAGGCTGGTGTACCGGTAGGGAAGAGGTTTAGCAACATGGAAACCAGGGTTTGAATCCCAGCAGAGTCAATTCCTCACAGTTAATGTGTAATGCCACAGAGGTCCATATAGGGATTCTCATTAGTGTCAGTGGGTTTGTGCTCAGTAATATTATTCTTACTTCCAAGGTTTGGGTTTACAAGTTTTGCTACAGGCCAGCTTGCATAGGAACGTTTGCATAGCAGGAGGGTTGTGTAAGAGAAAAAAGCTTATGAGAACTTGCAAAAGACCTTGCTTGTTGCATAAGCATCTGAGAAATTGAGCTAGGGAGTAACAGACAATAAACACAGTATTTCCCCTAACAATCCAAGTCAAGTTACAGAAAGTCAATAAATATTGTAACTTGGAGTCTATAAATCTATGTGTTTCTCGCTCAAACGCTCAGCGTGCCGTGCTGAGTGTAGTACAGTTGTGTTCAAAAGTTTGCATACCCTGGCAGAAATTGTGAAATTTGGGCATTTATTTTGAAAATATGACTGATCATGCAAAAACATTTATTTTATTGAAGGATATCGATTATATGAAGCCATTTATTATCACATAGTTGTTTGGCTTCTTTTTAAATCATAATGATAACAGAAATCACCTAAATGGCCCTGATCAAAAGTTTACATACCCTTGAATCTTTGGCCTTGTTACAGACACACAAGGTGACACACACAGGTTAAAATGGCAATTTAAGGGATCATTTCCCATGTCACAACCTACAATGATGATGGAGTATAGAGGATCCTAGTCCTCTTATCTCCTGTAGGTTTTAGACCTAAGATTTGGGTGACTCAGACCAATGGACCTTCTTTGCGGATGCAAGAGCATAAGTCCCAGCTTTTGGTAGTGTGCCTGGGAAAACCTGGAAGGGAGTCAGAAACGATCTCCTCTGCCAGCATATGCCCCTGGGTCAATAATACACCTGCACACAAAGTCTTGATGAAAATTATGAACCATGTTTTATTTTAGAACAGCATATTTAACCACATCACACAAGAATGGGGGAAGTGGCTACCGTTAGCCAGCCCCAAATGACGTCTGGCCAATCATGAAGGGGAACTGTGTGTGAACCAATAGTCCACTCCCAGGTCCGCCCACTAGGCGAGGCCAACTAATTAATTTGGGCTTTGAATGTCCAGGGGAAAGCACCTTGGTTCTCCTGTGCCCACGCTATGAAGGCTGAGAAGCCTTCAGGCCATCCCATTGTTTCTGGGTGCCTGCCTGTCTGCTCTCCAGCTGTGAGCTTCCCATTGTTAGTTCTATGCTGGATACTTAGCTAATGGGATTAACAGGCCTTTGGGAACAAAGGAGGCGTGGCTGTATTCAACGGCTTCCCCTCTACAATATAATGACATACTAATATAATACCATACATTCATATTTACAAATACAACACACAATGTTTCACACACATACAACCAACACATCCCACCAGCTCCCTCACATGACACCCATTACAATGAGCCGAAACATGGAAGGGATGGGAATATGCTAAGGGATAAACTTATAATACTTTATCCCCTAGACCACAACATAACAATATATCCATAACAAGTGGGCCCCAAACCTTTTGTTCTTCCACATGGCAACAGCATGTGGAAGATAACCCAGCCCAAAATGGCCACTGCTGCCAGTCACAAAATGGCCCCAGCATAGTTCACACCAAATCCAATATGGCCACTGGCTGATTCATGACATCCCACACCTGTGGCTTTTTGTAATTAGTGTCTTTGTATAAATCAATCAATGGGATTGTTAGCTCTCACATGGCTGCACTGAGCAGGCTAGATACCGAGCCATGGAGAGCAGAAAAGAACTGTCAAAAAAACTGTGTAACAAGGTAATGGAACTTCATAAAGATGGAAAAGGATATCAAAAGATATCAAAAGCCTTGAAAATGCCAGTCAGTACTGTTCAAGTGGAAAATTCAGGGATCTCTTGATACCAAGCAAAGGTCAGGTAGACCAAGAAAGATTTCAGCCACAACTAGCAGATCATTTTTTTGTAATACAAAGGAAAACCCACAGGAAACATCAGGAGAAATACAGGCTGCACTGGAAAAATAGAGTGGGGTTGTTTCAAGGAGTACAAAATGACGATACTTGAACAAAAATTAGCTGCATGGTTGAGTTGCCAGAAGGAAGCCTTTACTGCGCCAATGCCACAAAAAAGCCTGGTCACAATATGCCCAACAACACCTTGACAGCTATTACAATAGACTGCACCCTGTCATTGATGCTTAAGGGTGTAATACACAGAATTAAGAACTTTGGGTATGCAAACTTTTGAACAGGGTCATTTCATTTTTTTCTTTGTTGCCATGTTTTGTTTTATGATTGTGCCATTCTGTTATAACCTACAGTTAAATATAAATCCCATAAGAAATACAAAAAATATGTTATGCCTGCCTGCCTTGTGTTTTCTTTAAAAATGGTACATATATTACCAATTCGCCAAGGGTATGCAAACTTTAGAGCACAACTGTATTAACCTTACAGATCCCAGGAGTGGAGGATAGGTTATTATGAGAGAGTAGGAGCATATATTAGAGAGTGTCTAGCAGTCTGGTTTATAGTTGCTATATTTTACTCTTAAATTCACCAATAAATGAGTTTACATACTCCTATATTTATAACACAACTCATATACCAATCACTATCCAATTTGCTCTATACCCTTAACCACCTTACAATAACATATACTCCCCACCCTAGAATACATCCTCACACCCAAACACCACAAACAGCACCTGCTGCATATACCTTGCACCTGACAATATTTAAAACTATTATGAAAAAACAAATAGTACATTGGTTTTTAATTTTTTACAAAACATTTACACTTCTGTTCTATCAATCATATGAGTGGGAGGTGATAGTACATGTTTCAGAGAATGCGCCTTTTTGTGTATCTGTGAGTGAGCAGTGTGAGTCGTGAGGCTGTGGGAGTTCACTTCAGAGATATGAACATGACACACCACTATAATGACAACCATGATCATCATTTAATGACAATCATGACCTTAACTTACAAAGCCCTCAACAATTGTGCACCCCCTTACATCTCTGCTCTCATCTCCAAATATTCCCCCAACTGCACTTTTCGTTTTGCTAATGACCTTTTTCTTTCTACAACTCTTGTCATCTCCTCTCATTCTCACCTTCAGGACTTTTCTTGTGCTGCCCCTATTCTCTGGAACTCCTTGCCTCACTCCACCAGATTGCCCTCCTGCCTCAAAACATTCAAAACCTCACTAAAAGCACATCTCTTTAAAGAAGCGTATCACCTTCCACCCTAAAACGCTCATCACCTCTCTCTCCCTCCTTTACCACACACAATACCTTAAAGAGCAACACGTGGTAAACAAGAGCAACACATGGTGGTCCCACAACAGTAGAGAATAAAATGTGAGGATACCTGGTTTACTGCATGAAACCCTGCAAGTTGAGTATGAGCACCATTATCAACCATCTTCACAAAAAAAACTCTCCTAGTCACTTGTATGACCCATATCACACAGCAATGTTCCTCAAACTCAACTGTAATATTAATATCACATATACAATGTAACTGATGGCCATCAATAACTAATCAAGTTGCCCTGAAACACACAAAAATGTGAGATGTTATACTGATGTTAATAATATTCAAAAACAGTCCATATCTTCATAATAAAAAAAATCCATGCTTTCCCATAAGGTCTCCTTATCCTTGCACATGCAATCCACAATTGAAACCTGAACATACAAACACTGACTGGAATCTACGTTTACAAGAAAATGTATGTATGTTCTTCTTCTACAGCCCTTCCAGCTACATAGGAGCAGTCACCTCAGAAGGATGAACACATTGGACGGGAGGAGGAGGTAGAATCCATCTGGGACATGTAGGAGGTCCGTCTGACAGTGTGGTCCTATTTGACCATAGGAGTTGAGACAGATTGATCATGACAACCGAAAGCACCAAAGTTATATGTAGATGAAACTGAAGCAACAATCCCCAGTCCATGAAGGGGTAGCTCTCTAGACTGAACAGGAGTTTGTCAGGAAGGGTGACCTCATGGCAGCCATGCTAGAACACTTCCAAAGACAGGTTGCCTTCAAATCTAGAGGAGGGGGTCACCTCAAAAAGTTCATCCAGCATACCTGCCTGCCCATAGTTGCTGGACAGTCTATAATTCCCTCAGAGCTCCTGCCACATGATTTGCAAGACAACTATGTGGTAGACCACTGTGTCAGGGAGGGGGAGAGATAAGGGCATCATCATGTCCCTTAGTTAAGCTTGTGGTTTTTTTTTCAGATAGCTCTGAAATAAAACAATATTAAAGCATGCTGCTCTCCAAGCACTACTATCTGATAGTGTAAATGAACCATATACAGTGCACACAAACAACATACTTGCACTTATTGTACCTGATCTATGAACACATCTCAGATAGATGTGCGGATGACACAAATAATGCATGTTTACAAAAATATTCTTTCAAATAGCAAAAGCCAAAATTATGTAAAAATATGCGCCCTATCCTATTAGAAGCCTGCAAATTCTTCTAATCCATCATTTTGACTGCGGGTGTTTCACTATCTAAATGTTTACATGTATTCTATTGACTCCAGCTCGCAATTACCTCCTTAAACCTAAACTCGCAAACACAGTCCTTTTTAAGTATGATTTCAGAGGGCTTGATCATATGATCTGACAATATTTAACCAGGCCCGTAAATTACTTCCTAGACACAGCCAATAGTAAATGAGACCATCGTCATGATGTCAGTAAAACATGGATGTTAGACGTAATCTGCAATTGGAGGCTACAAATTAATTAGTAAGTAATATTTGCCATTCAGGCTCACAATCAAGCAATCTAGCAATCTATAAAATGCATTAGATCATCTGTTTAAGTCCATGTGGATTTCATGATATGTATTAACCCCTTGAGTCTGGGATTGATATTACTCAGAAATAACAGTTAAAGATAATACTTTTTATTTGCATACATGGGGTTTGAGACTGTTGTGCAATTAATTCTAATGTGTTTCCATGCTTTCCCATGCTTTGAACAAAAACCCTTGAGGGAACAAGAGAGAGAGGTGGGAGAATAGAGAGAGAATATAAGAGAGAGTGTGAGAGAGAGACAGAAGGGGAGAGAAAGAGGGTGAGAGAATGAAGAAGAGAGTATGAGGGAAAGAGAGGAATAGAGAGGGAGAGAGGGGGGATTGTGTGTGTGTGTGTGTGTGTGTGTGTGTGAGAGAGAGAGAGAGAGAGAGAGAGAGAGAGAGAGAGAGGGAGGGAGGGAGGTAGAAAGAAAAAAGATTGATGGAGAGAGTGTGACGGAGAGAGAGTAATGTAAAGAAAATGAGAGAGAGGAGGGAGAGAGAGAGGAGAGAGAGACAGAGAGAGGAGGTAGAGAGAGAAAAGAGGAGAGAGGGAGGGAGGAGGGAGAGAGGTGGGAGGGGAGAGGGAGATAGAGAGAGGGAGACATAAATGTGGAGGGAGAGAAGGGGAAGTGAGGAAGAGAGAAGGGGAGAGAGAGAATGGGGAGTGTGTGAGAGAGGGAAGGGGAAAGAGAGAAATGGACAGAGAAAGAGAAGAGAGGGAGAGAGAGAAGGGGGAGTGAGAGAGAGAAGAGGATATTATATATTTCCAGGTAAGGTTACCTGGTATTACCTTTGCACACATAGTTCACAACGCTGCCTCGCTGTGTGTCTCATGTGCCCTTGCCTCAAATCTCTCCCATTCCTTTTCCCCATTACTGCATCTGCCCTCATCATTCCTCCTTTGCAACTCTTGCTTTTTCCTGCCTCTCTCCCTTCTGTTTTTTTTGGCCTTTTTACTAGGGACCACTCTGACTGGGAATCTTCTCTCAGTGGACATCTTATCACAGAGTCTGTATTGGCTGTGTGTAACCATGCTGACAACAGATCTGCAATTTCGCTGGGGCTCAAGATAGATACACTGGCAGGGTAGGTTTGGACTAACTCATACTGACCTGACCAGGTGAGGTTTCACTCCCATCTCAATAAGACCATTGCCATGCTGTTGGGGGTGGGACAGTGCCTGCTGCTGGCCAAATGTAACTATTCATCTGCTGCTAACAGCTTATCAAAAGTACACCAACCTTAATAACACTACAGATTAGATTAGACGTGCACTCCCAGGGCATCTGATAAAGTGCTTGCAGCTGCCTCTATCCTGTGTAGGTTTGGATTTAGCCCTGCTTACCTGACCAGGTAAGTTGTTATTCCTATTTTGCACTAAGCATTGCTGATTGACTGACAGGCCTGGGGGATGGGTAAGAGTCTGCTGCTGGCCAAATGTAACTATTTCTATGCTGCTAACAGTTTATCAGTAGTACACCAACCAGATTATCGCTACAGATTAGATTGATGTGCATTCACAGGGCATCTGATAGTGTGCTTACAGCTGCCTCTATTCAGTATAGGTTTGGGTTTTACCCTTGCTAACCTTACCAGGTGAAGTGTTACTCCTATCTGGCAATAATCACTGCTGATTGACTAAAAAGACTGGGGTAAGAAAGAGTCTGCTGCTGGCCAAATGTAACTAGTTCACTGCTGCTGCCAGCTTTTCTATAGCACACCAACTACATTTGCTGCAGACTAAGGGCCTCATTCTGATGCTGGCCGTAGGAGCTCCGTGGTTGCAAGGGATGGCAGCATGCTACTCAGCTATTCTAATCCCCTGCGGCCGAGGGCTCCAACCGGCTTGCGGCCACCCACGACACAGCACACTGAAGGGAAAGCCTTTGATGTCACGCGTCCACAAGAAATTCTGCCACATGAAAGCACCCATCCCTATTCAAATCCTCCAATCACCCTCCCAACAACTTCGTAAAACACACAAAAATGGCTGCAGCTTACTTGCACCCTGGAGCCGTCGCAAGGGCTATGAAGCCCTTGAGTACCCTTCAATTAAGCCCCCCGCTAGAGACAGTGTCCCTACATTAACCCCATAATGCAGGGGTCCCAATTGGGACCCCTGCAGTGTCCTAACATTAACCCTATAATGTAGGGGTCCAATCAGGTTCCCCACATTAACCCCTTGCTGCCGGGGTCCTGATCGTGACCGTTTGTGACCCCCCGCAGCATCTACGAGATTTAAATTTCCCGTTAATTTTAGGAGCCACCCACCGGCACCTAAAATTAACTATACCCCATTTACCCCTTAACCCTAACTATACCCCATTATCCCACACTAAACCCTATTTAGCCCTAACTAGGACTATTTAACCTCTTCTAGACCTATTCAACCCTAACTGGGCCGATTTAACCCTATCTGGACCTAATAAACCTAACTGGGCATATCTAACCCTAATTGAGCCTATCTAACCCTAACTGGGCCGATTTAACCCATTCTAGACCTATTTATCCCTAACTGGTCCTATTTAACCCTAACTGGGCCTATCTAACCATAACTGGGCCTATTTAACAGGTTCTAGAACTATTTAACCCTAACTGGCCCTGTTTAACCCTAACTGAGCCTATCTAACCCTAACTGGCCCTATTTAACCCCTTCTAGACCTATTTATCCCTAACTGGCCCTATTTAACCCTAACTGGGCCTATCTAACCCTAACTGGGCCTATTTAACCGCTTCTAGAACTATTCAACCCTAACTGGGCCTATTTAACCCTATCTGGACCTAATAACCCTAACTGGGCCTATCTAACCCTAATTGAGCCTATCTAACCCTAACTGGGCCGATTTAACCCATTCTAGACCTATTTATCCCTAACTGGTCCTATTTATCCCTAACTGGGCCTATCTAACCATAACTGGGCCTATTTAACAGGTTCTAGAACTATTTAACCCTAACTGGCCCTGTTTAACCCTAACTGGGCCTATCTAACCCTAACTGGCCCTATCTAACCCTAACTGGCCCTATATAACACTAACTGGCCCAATCTAACCCTACCTGGCCCTATCTAACCGCAACTGGGCCTATTTAACCCTATATGGACCTAATAACTCTAACTGAATCTATTTAACCTCTTTTAGACGGATTTAACCTTAACTGACCCTATTTAACCCTAAATGACCCTACTTAACCCTAACTGACCCTACTTAACCCTAACTGGCCCTATCGAATCCTTGTCCTCTTCTGCCCTGACCGGGCCCTTAAAAAGAATCTGCTGCTCTAAAAAAAACAAAAAAACTAACGGAGCTCCTGACTGGAGGAGCTCCCCGACGCTAATAAGGCTGCTAGCGCTTCTTCTGGTATAAAAAAACAGAATGGTGCCTCCTGATTGGCTGCAATGGCTGTCAATCAAATTTCAGCCAATCAGAACGCACCAAGGTACACCCCTATATCCCATTCTGATTGGTTGATGGACCTGTCAATCTTTTTTAAACCAATCAGAGAGCACTATTGCCTTCAGCCAATCAGAAGGGGATATACCCCCATGGGGTGATTGGCTGAAGGAATCTGCACCTTCTGACTGCGCCATGAGTGATAGAGTTAATTAGAGGCTCATGGGGCTCTGTATAGAGCCTCATGAGTTATAGGGTTAATTTTAGGTGCCTGAGGGGGTAATTATAGTATCCCCATGGCAGGAGTTAATATTTTTTTTGCGCTGTCCTTTCAGGGCCTTTACGGTCCTTTCAGGAACTTAACGGTCCTTTCAGGACCCACGAGGAGGGACATTTGACATTCGATGATGATCTAGAACCACTGCTGCAATGGTTTAATGTGGGAGACACTGCGAGGGTTCCTATGGGGACCTCCAGCATAGAGGGGGGGTAAAGTTAGGTACCTCCGCGGCCGGGATCGGTTAATAGTGTGACGTGGGCCCTTTAAGGACACAAGGCTGGAAATTTGCATTGATACATGGATTGATACAAGGACACTTCGGTGGTCCCGATGCGGCAAGTGATGATGTGGGGAGCCTGCTAGATCACTTCTCCTGCCCTGTTGCTCTGTGTTTGACATAGATGGCCAAGCTGCGTAGCTCATATGATGCTCACAGCAGTCTAATTTAATAGTGTTGTAACTTTCTCAAATTTTAAGCCCTTAGGGCTTAAGTTCTAACCTAGTATTTACAAGGTGGGAATTTAATAGGGCTGTTAATTTTGTTCAAGATTTAATTGTATTTAATTTTTTTTTTGTAGGCGCCACTGCACTAAGCAAATTTTTTAAATTAATAAACTATATTTAAAAAAAATATATCACTTCTGACCTTTCTGGTCCCTTCTCTAGATGTACCTCTAGTGCACTGATTACACTTTGGAAAAGGTGGGCTGAGCCATCCCATCAGCAATGCCTTTGGAAGCTACCAGAAGACAAGAAGTATATTACATAGTTACATAGTTACATAGTTACATAGGGCCCTATTAAATTATCCCTCGTAGTTCTCTCGGTGCTCGCAAAAGGCAGTTTTTCTGCTGTTTGCGAGTACCGAATCTCTCGCAGCCTGCTTTGCGATATGACTACAAAAATTTTTCCGAGAATAGGCTCGGAGAGAGCAACGGAGTCACACGCAGCCTTAAATCTACGCATGATTATCGCATTTCGTAAGAATCCCTACGGGCACAAAAAGTGCCCGCATGGGATCCTAAAGCCTTTTACGCGCTGCCTCGGAGCAGCCCGAGACAGCCGTGTGAGGCTCCCCCCTGCTCCCTATGTACATCCCCAGGCTGCAGGGGTCTGCAGCGGGAATCCCCGATCGGCACCGATCAGACCCCCGCTGCATTTAAAAGTTTTAAATTCCCTGCCGCGGCTCCATAAAGGGGCCGCAGCACACTTATTGCCAATCCTGGCCGCGGTCAAAAAAATTAACCCCCCTCTATGCTGGGGGTCCCCATCGGAACCCCCGAAGTGTCCCCACATAAACCCCTTGCAGGGGGAGTCCCCGATCTGCATAGATCAGCACCCCCCGCTGCATTTAAAAGTTTTAAATTCCCCGCCGCGGCTCCTTAAAGAGGCCGCGGAACACTATTACACAATCCCGGCCGCGGCACCTAAAATTAACTCCCCTCTATGCTGGGGGTCCCCATCGGGACCCCCGAAGTGTGCCCACATAAACCCATTGCTGCAGGGGTCCATAGAGACCCCCGCACCCCCCCCCACATTAACCCCCTGCAGCTGGGGTCCCCGATCGGCACCGATCGTGACCCTGCTGCATTTCAATTTTAAATTTCTTGCCTCGCAGGTCCTTAAAGGACCGTAAAGGTCCTGAAAGGACTCGCACTAAAAATATTAACCCCAGGCAACTATAATTAACCCTGGAACTCATGAAGGTCAATACAGACCCCCATAAGGCCTTAATTAACCCTATAACTCATGGTGGTCAATACAGACCCCCATAAGGTCTTAATTAACCCTATAACTCATGAAGATCAATACAGACCCCCATAAGGCCTTAATTAACCCTATAACTCATGGTGGTCAATACAGACCCCCATAAGGCCTTAATTAACCCTATAACTCATGGTGGTCAATACAGACCCCCATAAGGTCTTAATTAACCCTATAACTCATGAAGATCAATACAGACCCCCATAAGGCCTTAATTAACCCTATAACTCATGGTGGTCAATACAGACCCCCATAAGGCCTTAATTAACCCTATAACTCAAGGTGGTCAATACAGACCCCCATAAGGCCTTAATTAACCCTATAACTCATGGTGGTCAATACAGACCCCCCATAAGGCCTTAATTAACCCTATAACTCATGAAGGTCAATACAGATCCCCAAAAGGCCGTAATTAACACTATAAATCATGGTGGTCAATACAGACCCCCATGAGGCCTTAATTAACCCTATAACTCATGGTGATCAAGACAGACCCCAATAACACCGTAATTAACCCTATAAATCATGAAGGTCAATACAGACCCCCATAAAACCTTAATTAACCCTATAACTCATGGTGGTCAATACAAACCCCCATAAGGCCTTAATTAACCCTATAACTCAAGAAGGTCAATACAGACCCCAATAACACCGTAATTAACCCTATAACTCATGGTGCTCAATACAGACCCCCAAAAGGCCTTTATTAACCCCGTCACTCATGAAGGTCAATATAGACCCCCATAAGGCCTTAATTAACCCTATAACTCATGAAGGTCAATACAGACCCCCATAAGGCCTTAATTAACCCTATAACTCATAGTGGTCTAAACAGACCCCCATAAGGCCTTAATTAACCCTATAACTCATGAAGGTCAATACAGACCCCCATAAGGCCTTAATTAACCCTATAACTCATGAAGGTCAATACAGACCCCCATAAGGCCTTAGTTAACCCTATAACTCATGGTGGTTAATACAGACCCCCATAAGGCCTTAATTAACCCTATAACTCATGAAGATCAATACAAACCCCCATAAGGCCTTAATTAACCCTATAACTCATGGTGGTCAATACAGACCCCCCATAAGGCCTTAATTAGCCCCATCACTAATGACGGTCAATAGAGACCCCCATAAGGCCTTAATTAACCCTATAACTCATGGTGGTCAATACAGACCCCCATAAGGCCTTATTTAACCCTATAACTCATGAAGGTCAATACAGACCCCCATAAGGCCTTAATTAACACCAATAACTCATGGTGGTCAATACAGACCCCCATAAGGCCTTAATTAACTCTATAACTCATGACGGTCAATACAGACCCCCATAAAACCTTAATTAACCCTATAACTCATAGTGGTCAATACAGACCCCCATAAGCACTTAATTAACTCCGTCACTCATGAAGGTCAATACAGACCCCCTCAAGCCTCTATTTAACCCCATCAGTCCCATAAGGGTATATTATGACCATTATGGGCCTGTTACAACCCTACATTAAACACATAAGTGCCCTGACGGTCCTCAAGGACCATCATGACACTAACTACAAACACTACACTATAACCCCCAATAAACCATTTAATCTAAACTAACCCCCCTCTACACTAATCTATTAACACTTACACTACCTACCCCCTAATAAACCTCCCCACCACTCTAATTACAAAAAATAAAAATACCTACCTTACAGAAAAAAAAACTACAGTACAGAAAAAAAACTACAGTACAAAAAAAACAAATACATTACAACCCCCCCCCCCCCACTACAGAAAATAAAAAAATTACACACCTGAAAAGGAAAGACAGATATAAACAATACAATACATACATACATATAATACATTACATACATTACATTACATACATTACATTACATACATTACATTACATACATTACATACATTACATATAATACATTACATTACATATATTACATATAATATATTACATATAATACATTACATACAATACATTACATTACATTACATATATTACATATAATATATTCTATACAATACATTACATACAATACATTACATTACATATATTACATATAAGATATTACATATAATACAAATCAAATACCCCCTATCTATCTAACATACAATCTATTTAATATAAAATAAATCCTAACTATATCAAATACATCCCTCTATCTATTTAATATACAATAAATCCTAACTACATACACAGACCCTAATTCTAAGCTAAAATAAAATAATTACAGTCCTAACTACATACACAGACCCTAATTCTAAGCTAAAATAAAATAATTACAGTCCTAACTACATACACAGACCCTAATTCTAAGCTAAGATAATTACAGTCCTAACTACATACACAGACCCTAATTCTAAGCTAAAATAATTACAGTCCTAACTACACAGACCCTAATTCTAAGCTAAAATAAAATATTTACAGTCCTAACTACACAGATCCTAATTCTAAGCTAAAATAAAATAATTAAGACCACTTACCTTTAAGATGTTGCTTCAGATCACTAACCTAGGGGTAAAACAAAACAAAATAATTAGTACAAAACATTAACATGAAATAAATAAACATTATATACATTCTAAATATTCTACTCACCTTTCCAGCATGCCCCGTCATTGTTCAGCTCTTCCGGCGCGGTCCTGTTAAAAAAAACACAATACATTAATACATTAATACAATATACAAACAAGAAATAAAATAAACATATAAACATCTAAATATACATTTAACTTACCTACCCGCGATGTCCCCGGCCTCCTCCCCTTCAGCCCCGGCTGGGCCTCAGAACCATCCGCGCTCTAAAATAAAACACAAAAAAAAACTAATGGAGATCTGCACTCGCAGACCTCCACAACGCTAATGAGCCTCTCTGAGGCCCTCATTCAATTGCAATTTGGCCAATTGAATAGGGGTTTAAATAGGCACATAACATATTTTTTTAAAGACGTTTTTAGTTAGTAAGCATCTATCCAAAAGCAAGGTTTTCACTAACTAAAAACTTCTTTAAAAAAAATATGCTATGTGCTTATTTAGAGCCCTATTCAATTGGCCAAAATGCAATTGAATGAGGCCCTTAGTCTTTTCCGGGAGGAAATTGGCAATGGCGGCTTGTGATTGGCTGAAAAAGCAGTCTATCAATTTCAGCCAATCAGAAGTCGTCAATGTGTGAGCCAATCAGGATGGGATTCACCCCAATATCCCACCCTGATTGGCTAAAGCACTTGTCAATCTTTATTGGAACCAATAAAAAGGCTCAGATGCCTTCAGCCAATCACTATGGGATACACCCCCACGGAGTCATTGGTAGAAGACATCTGCGCATCCTGATTGGCTCATACATTGACGACTTCTGATTGGCTGACAGCTTTTTCAGCCAATCACAAGCCGCCATTGCCAATTTCCTCCCGGAAAAGACTCCGGGAGGCTCATTCGCGTCAGGTAGGTCTGCGAGTGCAGATCTTTTTTTTTTTTTTTTTTTTAGAGCGCAGATGGTTCCAGGGCCCAGCCGGGGCTGAAGGGGAGGAGGCCGGGGACATCACGGGTAGGTAAGTTAAATGTATATTTAGATGTTTATATGTTTATTTTATTTCTTGTTTGTATATTGTATTAATGTATTAATGTATTGTGTTTTTTTAACAAGGCCACGCCGGAAGAGCTGAACAATGACGGGACATGCTGGAAAGGTGAGTAGAATATTTAGAATGTATATAATGTTTATTTATTTCATGTTAATGTTTTGTACTAATTATTTTGTTTTGTTTTACCCCTAGGTTAGTGATCTGAAACAACATTTTAAAGGTAAGTGGTCTAAATTATTTTATTTTAGCTTAGAATTAGGATCTGTGTAGTTAGGACTGTAATTATTTTATTTTAGCTTAGAATTAGGGTCTGTGTAGTTAGGACTGTAATTATTTTAGCTTAGAATTAGGGTCTGTGTATGTAGTTAGGAGTGTAATTATTTTATTTTAGCTTAGAATTAGGGTCTGTGTATGTAGATAGGACTGTAATTATTTTATTTTAGCTTAGAATAAGGATCTGTGTATGTAGTTAGGATTTATTGTATATTAGATAGATAGGGGGATGTATTTGATATAGTTAGGATTTATTTTATATTAAATAGATTGTATGTTAGATAGATAGCGGGTATTTGATTTGTATTATATGTAATATATTATATGTAATATATGTAATGTAATGTATGTAATGTATTATATGTAATATATTATATGTAATATATGTAATGTAATGTATGTAATGTATTATATGTAATATATTATATGTAATGTAATGTACTGTATGTAATATATTATATGTAATGTTTGTAATGTAATGTATTATATGTAATATATGTAATGTATGTAATGTATTATATGTATTGTATTGTGTATATCTGTCTTTCCTTTTCAGATGTGTATTTTTTCTATTTTCTGTAGTGTGGGGGGGGGTTGTAATGTATTAGTTTTTTTTCTGTACTGTAGGTTTTTTTTTCTGTACTGTAGGTTTTTTTTTTTCTGTAAGGTAGGTTTTTTTATTTTTTGTAATTAGAGTGGTGGGGAGGTTTATTATGGGGTAGGTAGTGTACGTATGTAGTTTAAGTGTTAATAGATTAGTGTAGAGGGGGTTACTTTAGATTAAATGG
Source organism: Discoglossus pictus (assembly GCA_027410445.1). Taxonomy (NCBI): domain Eukaryota; kingdom Metazoa; phylum Chordata; class Amphibia; order Anura; family Alytidae; genus Discoglossus; species Discoglossus pictus. Next base: position 207,018,546 of record CM050164.1, read on the forward strand.
TTTATTGGGGGTTATAGTGTAGTGTTTGTAGTTAGTGTCATGATGGTCCTTGAGGACCGTCAGGGCACTTATGTGGTTAATGTTGGGTTGTAACAGGCCCATAATGGTCATAATATACCCTTATGGTACTGATGGGGTTAAATAGAGGCTTGAGGGGGTCTGTATTGACCTTCATGAGTGACGGGGTTAATTAAGTGCTTATGGGGGTCTGTATTGACCACCATGAGTTATAGGGTTAATAAAGGCCTTATGGGGGTCTGTATTGACCACCATGAGTTATAGGGTTAATTAAGGGCTTATGGTGGTCTGTATTGACCACCATGAGTTATAGGGTTAATTAAGGCCTTATGGGGATCTGTATTGAACACCATGAGTTATAGGGTAAATTAAGGCCTTATGTGGGTCGGTATTGACCACCATGAGTTATAGGGTAAATTAAGGCCTTATGGGGGTTTGTATTGACCTTCATGAGTTATATGGTTAATTATAGTTGCCTGGGGTTAATATTTTTAGTGCGAGTCCTTTCAGGGCCTTTACGGTTCTTTAAGGACCCGCGAGGCGGGAAATAAAAAATTGAAATGCAGCAGGGTCATGATCGGTGCCGATCGGGGACCCCAGCTGCAGGGGGTTAATGTGGGGTTCTGCGGGGGTCCCTATGGACCCCTGCAGCAAGGGTTTTATATGAGGACACTTCGGGGGTCCCGATGGGGACCCCCAGCATAGAGGGGAGTTAAATGTAGGTGCCGCGGCCGGGATTGGGTAATAGTGTGCCGCGGCCCCTTTAAGGAGCCGCGGCGGGAAATTTAAAACTTTTAAATGCAGCGGGGGGCCTGATCTATGCATATCGGGGACCCCCTGCTGCAATGGGTTAATGTGGGGACACTTGGGGGGTCCCGATGGGGACCCCCAGCATAAAGGGGGGTTAATTTTAGGTGCCGCTGCCGGGGTTGCGTAATAGTGTGCCGCTGGCCCTTTAAGGACTCGCGGCTGGGAATTTAAAACTTTTAAATTCAGCAGGGGGCCTGATCTATGCAGATCGGGGACCCCCCACTGCAATGGGTTAATGTGGGGACACTTGGGGGTCCCGATGGGGCCCCCCAGCATAAAGGGGGGTGAATTTTCAGTGACGCAGCCAGGGTTGCGTAATAGTGTGCCGCCGGCCCTTTAAGGAGCCGCGGCAGGGAATTTAAAAGTATTAAGTGCAGCAGGGGCATGATCTGTGCCGATCGGGGCCCCCCGCTGCAAGGGGTTAATGTGTGGGGGCTGCGGGGGTCCCTATGGTCCCCTGCAGCAAGGGGGTTAGTTTTAGGTGCCGGGGGGGTAGTTGGAGTACCCTCCACGGCAGGGCTTATGTGGGGGACTGCCGCAAGGGTCCCGTTTAGGACCCCCGCAGCAATTGATGAGGAGTAGGAGCCTGAGAAATCATCTCGCAGGCTGTCACTCCTCATGCACATTTACGCAGTGTTGATACGTACGGCCCTGCTGCGTAGCTCATACGTTGCTCGCAGCAGGGCTAATGTAATAGCATTGTAAGTTAGAGAAACTTTGCAGTACGTAGGGCTTAAGTAGAAGCCTCTTATTTACGAGGCTGGAATTTAATAGGGCCCATAGTATTTAAGGTTGAAAAAAGACTTTCAGTCCATCTAGTTCAACCTTTTACGATCTCTTCTGATCTGCAATATGCGGATTAACTATTAATTAATTAGTTGTATAAAAAAATTAAATAAAAAAATAAATTCCCTCCTGATCCCGGACACCGACGACCTGACTTCTCCCTGGATCAATACTGTATCTCTAATTATCCATGATAACCCTGAATTCCCTTTTTAATTATAAATAAATCCAGTCCCCTTTTAAAGTTATCTATCGAATCCGCTGTCACCACCTCCTTTGGTAGAGAATTCCACAGATTAACCACCCTTACTGTGTAGAACCCTTTTCTTTCTTAAAGGTGGAATCGTTTTACTTCTAACCTCAAGGGATGTCCTCTTGTCAGTTGAAATCCTCTTGGCACAAGAAGCTCCCTTGACAAATCTTTATATTGACCCTGGATGTATTTATATAAGGTAATCATATCTCCTCTTAGACACCTTTTTTCTAGGGAAAATAAGTCTAATTTGGTTAGTCTTTCTTCATAACTTAGCCCCTCCATTACCCTTATTAGTTTTGTTGCCCTCCTCTGTACCTTTTCCAGCTCTAAAATGTCCTTTTTATGAAGTGGTGCCCAAAATTGTACTCCATATTCCAAATGAGGGCATACTAGAGATTTGTATAGTGGCAGAATTATATTTGATTCCCTGGCTTCTATACCCTTCTTAATACATGCTAATATTGTATTTGCCTTTGCAGCTGCTGCTTGGCTTTGAGCACTGTTAGCTAGGTGGTTGTCCACAAGCACTCCCAAATCCTTTTCAATATCTGATACACCTAGATTTTCTCCATTAAGATTATAAATTGCATGGCTATTTCTCCTTCCCGGAGGCATAACTTTACATTTATTCGTATTAAATCTCATCTGACATTTAGATGCCCATTCCTCAATATTGAGCTCAACAGACCATTTCCCATAGGATCTGGGCTCAAGGTTTGCATGTAGTATCTCATAGAGGTCTGTCAGGTCTGGCACGGGTTTGACAATATGGTCATACTATTCAATTTCAGTTTGCCCCTCCAGTGTGTCCCTCTGGCTCCTTTTACGAGAGCCTCCATTCAATTGAGCAAATTGTAGTTTCAAGATCCCGTAATGGAGCCCGTAAAATAATTTGCTATTAAATTGGCGTTGATTAGCTACCTGCAATCAGTTTGCGGGTTAGAAGCTCAAAATCCATGCGTTGTCAAAATCGTAAGTTGACCCATCTAAGCCTTAGATCTTTCAAGCCCGTAAATCGCAAATCACTATTCTATTGCTACAATTCCTTAAGCCCGCAATTGCTTTCAAATATGTCAATGGCAAATGTAGAACAAAATCCTACGAGTACCAGATAGGACTCGCAATGGGATTAAACACCTGATCGTAGCACTTTGAAAGAAAATATAAAATAAATACTGCACTTTAAAAGACAGGGAAAGCAATGAAAGACATTGGAATTAATTGCACAAATTGTCTCAAGCTCGCAAATCTGCAATAAAAAAAATATTATTTTACGTTTTATTTTCATGTTATATCAATCTCGGTAATCAAGGATTTAATACATACCAGGCCATCCACATGGACTAGAACAGTATCCTCATTCATTTTTATTATTTTGTATATTGTCCAATTGCATACCAGACTTCTGAATGCTAATTGATTGACATTTAAATGACATATTTTACTGGCGTCATGATAACAGTCTCATTTACTATTAACTGTTTTTAAATCGATAGTTATGGCCTTGCTTAATTGATCATGATCATGGCATGAAATGCTACTTACTGGTGCATGGTTTACAGTTTAGGCTTTGGGCCATGTTCCTGCAGGCTTGTTCAATTTAATCAATCTGTAACTGTTGCAATTTTCAATTGCAATTGAACGGAGACCTAGGTGTCCTAGCTACCCTTTTCAAATGTAGTTGTGGAGCTGGAACTCCCACTGCCCAGCAGGCTGACCCACCAATGTCTCTAGCAGCAACTCCTACCCACCAGGCTGCCGATCCAATACATCCTGCCCAGCCAGCTACCTTCTATCATATAAGCCATGTATCTCCTGCAATTCCTTCCTTTGATGCTGCAGCAGAATATCCTACCAACCTACATCCATAGCAATCTGCTCCTACCTTACAGCATGTAATCCAGTATAGCCCTTTCATTACCAGCTACATTGATCCTGTGCAATATCTGGCCTACATAATCAAAAGGGTCTGTTGGGGTTCACTTCCAGCATGGATTCAGGATATACTCTCATTCATTTTCAGTCTCTTCTTACTTGCGCACCCCTTTTCATGTGTCTCACCTTTGTATTTAGAAGTCATCTTTTTCCTTACATAACTCTTCCTCAGCATCAGTACACAATACTACCATATAGCTAGTATATATGCTGTCTGTGGCTGTGGACTTTGTGTGGCTATTTATGGGTTCTGCTTAGTTCCATGACTGATTGCTTCTTTTTAACCACTTTTGGAGTTTTTTGGAACATGGGTATTTCAGCATTAGTTGCATGGTTTTAATGCTGTGAGCAATAATTCTTGCTATATTATATCTTTTTGGTAGTGTTGTACGATAAGGGGCAGGGATGACCATTTTTGTGGCTATTTTGGTCTTTGTGATTTGTAGATCTCTTATGCTATTAATGTATGTACACATTAAATTAATTTTGCAGTTTTTTTTCTTCTGTTCGCTTTTTACTGATGATTGTTAAGTATCTTGTAAATTTTTGTGTAAGGAGCTTAGCTGCTCTTACAGGAGGTTGAGGGGTTTTGGTTGAGGGGTTTTGGCTCACTGAGCACTCACAGATTTTTGTATATGACAAATTATTGGTGTGTAAATAATTGAAATACAGAAAATAGATAAACAGCCATTCTAAATATTAATATATGTAATATATAAAATTACATATGCAACAACTCAAAATCTGTACATAATCTAGTACCGCTGATCTGCCTGGCCCCTATTCATCTGAGCAATTGTTTGTTACTGGAGCCCGTAATGTAGACTGTAAAATTTGCTATACAATTGGCATATTTTAGCAAGCCGCAAACGATCTGTGGGTTACAGGCTGAAAATCACTACGGTTGCCAGAATCGTAGCTCCTACCCAGCTAAGCCTTATCGTTTGAGCCTGTAAATGTTACAATCACACATTGCTATTCAATTGCTACAATTCCTCAAGCCCGCACATGTTTTCACACCCGTAAATGGCAGAAGAAAATCCTACTGGTACCAGATAGGACTCGCAAGGGGGTTAAACACCTGATTGTAGCACTGTAAATGCAAATAAAAAAATCAATACTTCACTTTAAAAGACGGGGAAAGCGATGAACAATCTCAAGCTTGCAAATCTGCAAACAAAAATATTTTTTTTAGGTTTTATTGCTGTGTCATATCAATCTCGGAAATCAATGAGTTAATACATATGAGGCCACCCACATGGACTAGAACAGTATCGCCATTGATTTTTATTATTTTGTACATTGCCGCATTGCGAGTATGATCACATATCGGACCTCTAAACGCTAATTGATTGATGTTTAACCTCCATGTTTTACTGACGTAATGATGACGGTCTCATTTACAATTGGCTGTTTCTAAATCAGTAGTTATGGCCTTGCTTAATTTATCATTATCACGCTCTAAAATGCTACATAGATTGCATGGTTTACGGTTTTGGCTTTCGGCCCTTAAATTGCGTCCTTGTTCAGTTTAATCGCTCTGTAATTGTAGCAAACTTCAAGCCCGGAGACTTACGGACTGTATAACGTAATCTGTGGGCTTGCAATTGAATAAGGCCCATGGTTTGCAAATTCTTACTATTTTGCTCAAATAGTTGATTATTCATATTACTCTGTAAACTTTTATAATCATACCCGAGATGATCTGCAATGATGGGATATAATTTTTTTTGTATAACAATACATATTTCTCTGATTCTCTCTTATAACCTTTACTAGTAACACTCTATGAGTCACTTTAATGGTGGCCTGCTATGATCAATCTCTTAAAATGATTTAGCACCACAAAAATCACAGCTTTAATGTTTCTTCTTGGAAATGCTCTACTTATGCTTTCTCTAGGGATCTATACATATCCTTTATTATTTAAACCGCAACTCCATCAGTAAAGAAAAATTAAAATAATGTTTCCTTTGGTTTAGAAAGATCAATTTTAGCTTCGGCAATCGATTTACACACCCTTAAACTAATACTTTGTTGAAGCATCTTTTGATTTTATTACAGCACATTTTTGAGTATGAGTCTATCAGCATGGCACATTTTGATCTGGCAAGATTTGCCCACTCTTCTATGCAAAAACACTCCAAATCTGTCAGATTGTGAGGGCATCTCCTGTACACAGCCCTCTTCAGATCACCCCACAGATTTCCAATCGGATTCAGGTCTGGGCTCTGGCTGGGCCATTCCAAAACTTTAATCTTCTTCTGGTGAAGCCATTCCTTTGTTGATTTGGATGTATGCTTTGGGTCATTGTCATGCTGAAAGATGAAGTTCCTCTTCATGTTCAGCTTTCTAGCAGAAGCCTGAAGGTTTTGTGTCAATATTGACAGGTATTTGGAACTGTTCATTATTCCCTCTATCTTAACTAAGGCCACAGTTCCAGCTGAAGAAAAACAGCCCAAAGCATGATGCTGCCACCACCATGCTTCACTGTGGGTATGGTGTTATTTTGGTGATGTGCAGTGTTGTTTTTGTGCCAAATATATATTTTGAAATTATGGCCAAAAAGTTCAACCTTGGATTCATCAGACCATGACACCTTTTCCCACATGCTTTTGGAAGACTTCAGATGTGTTTTTGCAAAATGTAGCCTGGCTTGGATGTTTTTCTTTGTAAGAAAAGGCTTTCATCTTGCCACTCTACCCTATAGCCCAGACATATGAAGAATATGGGAGATTGTTGTCACATGTACCACACAGCCAGTACTTGCCAGATATTCCTGGAGCTCCTTTAATGTTGCTGTGGGCCTCTTGGTAGCCCCCCAGACCAGTTTTCTTCTCGTCTTTTCATCAAATTTGGAGGGAGCTCCAGTTCTTGGTAATATTACTGTTGTGCCATATTTTCTCCACTTGATGATGACTGTCTTCACTGTGTTCCATGGTATATCTAATGCCTTGGAAATTCTTTTGTACCCTTCACCTGACTGATACCTTTTAACAATGAGATCCCTCTGATGCTTTGGAAGCTCTCTGTGGACCATGGCTTTTGCTGTGGGATGCAACTAAGAAAATTTCAGGAAATACCAACTAGAGCAGCTGAACTTTATTTGGGGTTAACAATAGGCACTTTAAATGATGGCAGGTGTATGCTGACTCCTATTTAACACGATTTGGAATGTGATTGCTTCATTCTGATTTTTTTTTTGTGAAGCAAACAACACATAGGACAAAATGTGCATAACTATTCACCCCCCTAAAGTCAATACTTTGTAGAGCCACCTTTTGCAGCAATCACAGCTTCAAGTCACTTTGGATACGTCTCTATGAGCTTGCCACATCTTACCCTGGGATTTTTGCACATTCCTCCTTGCAAAACTGCTCCAGCTCCTTTAAGTTGAATGGTTTGCACTTGTGAACAGCAATCCTTAAGTCTGACCACAGATTTTCTATTGGATTGAGGTCTGGGCTTTGACTAGGCCATTCCAACACATTTACATGTTTCCCCTTAAACCACTCAAGTGTTGCTTTAGCAGGGTGTTTGGGGTCATTGTCCTGCTGGAAGGTGAACCTCCGTCCTAGCCTCAAATCACGCACAGAGTGGTACAGGTTTTACTCAAGAATATCCCTGTATTTAGCACCATCCATCTTTCCCTCAACCCTGACCAGTTTCCCAGTCTCGGCTGCTGAAAAACTTCCCCACAGCATGATGCTGTGGCCACCATGGTGGTGGCAGCATCATGGGGATGGTGTTCTTTAGGTGATGTGATTTGTTGGTTTTGCGCCAGACATAGCATTTTCTTTGATGGCCAAAAAGTTAAATTTTAGTCTCATCAGACCAGAGCACCTTCCTCCATACATTTTGGGAGTCTCCCACATGCCTTTTCGCAAACTCAATACGTGACATTTTGTTTTTTGCTGAAAGTAATGGCTTTCTTCTGGCCACTCTGCCATAAAGCCCAACTCTATGGAGCATAATCCTTATTGTCGTCCTATGTACAGATACTCCAGTCTCTGCTGTGGAACTCTGCAGCTCCTCCAGGGTTACCTTAGGTCTCTGTGCTGCCTCTCTGATTAATGCCCTCCTTGCTTTGTCAGTGAGTTTTCGTGGGCGGCCGTCTCTTGGCAGGTTTGCTGTTGTGCCATGTTCTTTCCATTTGGTTATGATAGATTTGACTCAACAACATTGTCCCTTACTTGTTTGGAGAGTTCCTCGGTCTTCATGGAAGTGTCTGGTTGGTGGTGTTTCTTGCTTAGGTATTGCAGCCTCTGGGGCCTTTCAAAAAAGGTGTGTATATGTAATGACAGATCATGTGACACTTTACTTCTGAAGGTGATTGGTTGCACCAGAGCTTTTTATGGGCTTCATAACAAAGGGGGTGAGTACATACACAGATGCCAATGTTCTGTTTTCTATTTCTAAAAAATAGTTTTATGTATATATTTTTCTCATTTCACTTCACCAACTCCGACTATTGTGTTCTGATCCATCACATAAAATTCAGATTAACAAAACATTGAACTTAAGGCTGTAATGTAACAAAATAGATAAAAAATCAAGGGGGTGAATACTTTTACAAGGCACTGTTAAAGGAAGGTAGAGCAAAAGGCAGAACTAAATTCTATTCATTAAGGCATATATCTAACAGACTATGATAATGTTGTATCATGCTCCAATGAGTCACCTGGGCCTCTCCAGCACATCCATATACTCCCTTAAGGGGGTGCAATCTCACTCGATTATCAGGATGACTTCTACATACACAAGGCAAATGATCTACAAGTTCATTTGGCTTTTCAGTGATGCGAGGAGTCTTTGTGTTCTGTATATTTTGTGGTTTTCTGGGAGCGGAATAGAAATAAGAAAGCCCCACCACAATATACTGTAGTTTCTCTGAGTTCTCTGTTTAATCCATGTTGTTGTGTTCAGTCATACAGACATAGTGATTTCTAACTAATGATACACAATTACTTAATTGCCTGAAAAATGTGTAGTATTGCCTCCATCTTCCAACCACTTCAAAACATAATAAAAAACGGGCAAGATGTAATAACAGACAAAAAGAGTTGTACGAACACCTCACATATACAGAAAGCCCACAGCTGAACACAGTTAAGGAAAGGGGGCATGTGATCAGGCTAGGAATAGGGATGATAGGTATTGGGTTAAGCAGGGTTAAAATGGGTGGGTCTTTGGGGGGAAGGGGCTGGTTACATAACGTTCTCCCTCTTATTTGGTTGTCTTTGTTTTATGTAATTTTATACCAGTTATTTGTATTTCTATTCTGATCTCACAAGCTAATTTTGTGGTTACCTGTATACCAATTTATATAGCTAATTTCTAGAATGGCTTCTACATTTGTGGATAAGTTTATAGAGCAGGTTAGGAGGGAGACTCCCTAGTCTATTCACACTCAATTAGCCCCACTTCCCTTTTCACCTATCCCTGCCAGCAGACATTTATCCCCGGAACTCCAGTCCCCTCACTATGGGCCTCATTCTATTAACGGCCGTAGGAGATGCTGGGCCGCAAGGACAGGCCGTAAGCTATTCGGCTATTATATTCCCCTCCGGCCGGGGATTCCGGCAGGCTTGCGGCCGGCGCCTTGCTATCCCTTGCGGCCAGTCGCGCCGGAGGAAAGCCTTTGATCTAAAACGGCCGCAAGAGTTTCGGCCGCAAGAAAAGCCCGGTTGCTATTCAATTGCTCCGGGAACCCTCTCTGCAAGGCTAAAACCGAGCCGCAGCTTACTTGCAGGAAAAAGGTCCCACTAGCACCAATTAAGCACATTATAAAGCCGAAATAAAGCCATCCTGCACTCTGAGGAGATAACGGAACCCCGCAAGGAATCACAGCCTAGAATGAGGGCCTATGTCTGGCCGGTGGCTGAAGCTCCAGAGTCGCAATCGAATGGTCCTCCAAAGGTAGGCCACATGAGACCTGCGCGCATGAGGCCTGCGAGCTTGGAGAGCATGCTGTAGTGGCCATTCCTGGACCCAGAATATTGAGACGACATCATCGGTAAGGGTCCGGGATCGGGTAAGTGGGGGGTGCAAGGGATGCTAGGGGTGCGTGAACATGCAGGGCAAGAGTTTGGGGTTTGAAAAAGGCCCAAAAGGGAGGTTTTAAAATGGCCACCGGGGTAGACCTGTAAATATATAAAGTTCCAGTAAGTATACAAGGTAGTATCATGAACACTCATAATAATATCAGTTTGCCAAATAGCTCTAAATCAGAAGCCTCTTTACTGGCTAAGAGCATACATATATTGTGGTCTATAATCTAAATGGAATAAATCTAGAAGAACCAGAGACCGAAAAATATTTTGAAGTGCTTGTGGAAAGCCATGAAACAGTGCTCAATGACAGGGAGCAGTCTCAAAAGAGATAAGAAAAATAATAGAGGAGTTTATAAGTATAATTCTGCCCCTATATAAATCCCTGGTAAGATGATGACCTGCTCAATTTTACGATGAAATGGGTAAACTCAAACTGCTCTTTTATGAGGGGCACCATCAAAGGTGCAAAAGTTTGAACAAGTCAAAACTGATGCCAAAGAGTTAGTATGTGACTTTGCAAAGAACTAGGCATGAAATAAAACATTTTAGTGTAATTAAAATACTTTTTTTTAGCCTTCCTGTGGATCAATTCACAATTAACATAACACAAGTAGAAGTTTTTTTTATTAATACATATCTATTTAAAAAGAGCCTTTTCATGCAAGTTTTTTGATTGTATATAAATGTTTTAATTATGTTTATTTAATTAAATTTACTTTACCTATTTATTCTGCCTCACGTCATTCTGGTACTAGACTAAGCTACGAACACATCCACAACAAGATGGCTTCACACAATCATGGTCTCATTCTGCAAGGAACGTATATACGGATTGGGTTTTCTTTTTCTTTTCAAACTGCTTTTTGTTAAATGTGAAGAAAAAATGTGGAAATTATGAGCAGAACAAAAAATTACACCGGGGTCTATTGTGATTCTTGTTGCTCAATATAACCTCCTCCTATAATTTCTAATGTTGCCATGAATTATGCTTCCTATAATTCCTTGTCATAAACATTACATTTGATATTTTGTTATCACATATATAGTTGTGAGCATGCGAGCCGTTGCTCCCGCTTGCGGGCTCACAAAGCGAGGGCCGCAGTTGCTGCCAGCAACTGAGGCCCTCGCAAAGCATGCGAGCTGTTGCTCACGCTGAAGGCACTCCTTGCCAGCAACTGCGGCCCTCGCTTTGCAAGGGCCGCCGGCTCTCCCCAGTCTCCCTCTCTGTCCCTCCCTGTTTCCCTCTGTCCCCTCCCCAGTCTCCCTCTGCCCCTCCCCTGTCTCCCTCTGTCCCCTCCCCAGTCTCCCTCTGCCCCTCCCCGGTCTCCCTCTGTCCCTCCCCAGTCCCTCTCTCTGCTGCCCCTGTGGTCGCTCTCCCCGCCTCCCAGTGATGATCACACTGTGTCCCCACACACAGCACAGTGACCGGTGCCGCCATGGGCTGTGAGGATCGGGATGTGAGTGAGGAGGACCTGGAGCTGGACTACCGTGAGCCGCCGGGCCGGGCCCTCCAGCAGGAGGAGAGCAGCTTCCTGGAGGAGGTCTGGTGGGACAAAGAGCAGCCTGGAGCCACCGGGGACCCACAGGGCCAGGTGTCACCCCCCTTACCTCTAAGTGTCCCCTGCAGCCAGCAACTGCGGCACTCAGTCTCCCTCTCTGTCCCTCCCTGTTTACCTCTGTCCCCTCCCCAGTCTCCCTCTGCCCCTCCCCAGTCTCCCTCTGTCCCTCCCCTGTCCCTCTCTCTGCTGCCCCCCGTAGCCGCTCTCTCCGCCTCCCAGTGATGATCACACTGTGTCCCCACACACAGCACAGTGACCGGTGCTGCCATGGGCTGTGAGGATCGGGATGTGAGTGAGGAGGACCCGGAGCTGGCCTCCCGTGAGCCGCCGGGCCGGGCCCTCCAGCAGGAGGAGAGCAGCTTCCTGGAGGAGGTCTGGTGGGACAAAGAGCAGCCTGGAGCCCCAGGGGACCCGCAGGAGCCAGGTGTCACCCCCCTCACCTCTGAGTGTCCCCCGCACAGGACCTGCTGCCAACACCTGGCCTGGGACCGGGTCATAGTGACGGAGGAGAAGACGGGTGAGAGACACCAGAGACAGGGTGACCTGCATGTGGTTATACCCACTCACACTGTGGGATCCTGTATCTAATAGAGCAGAGTGAGGCTACAACTTATTGTTGCCAATTATTGGTAATCTGTACAGTATCACATATATGGCTGTGAGCATGCGAGTTGTTGCTAATGCTTGCGGGCTAGCATAGCGAGCCAGCGGCCCTCGCAAAGCCAGCAACTGCGGCCCTCATTGCCAGCAACTGCGGCCCTCGCAAAAAAGTACAAGACACATTACGACCAATTATGGCCTCGCAAAAAACGGCCACAACCCGCAGAAATGAAAAAATGAAAAACACAATAAATACACACAACACATACATAAAAAGCTTACCTACAGCAAGAGGGAGCATCCAGAACCTCAAAAAATGAAGTTACACCTCAATTTAACTCAAAATAAAAGAGTTTAGACACCAAAAAATTATCTAAGCGAGAGAAAAAATGGCCGCCGAACAAAACGAAAACGAGGCTACAGGACTCTAAACATGCAAAACACCACCAGAAACAGGCAAAACACCACAAAACAGCTACGGATATTCCGCCACAGCCGCATACCACACATTAGCCGCCATTTTAGAACAATAACTTATACAAAGTAGACAGCTACGCTAACGGATTTGCCTCGCGCACGCACACTATTATACTGCACACATTCATCACGCTTACACAGCAGCTTCACACCACTAATGCTGCAGCCACATCAAAACAGACTGCCAGCTCTTCAACACAATGCTTCCTGCAAATATTACTTCAAAATAGGTAAACAATATTAATTTATTATTCTATTATTTATTTGATTATTATACACCAAACAGCATTAGCTCACTTACAATTTCATTGCCGCCATTTTTTGACGGGCAATTCGCTAGTAATAATATATTGCATGTACAAAATATCTTCACACTGAAAAAAAATTGTTATGAAGTGACATTTTAAAAATAAAAATAAACCTTTTCAATGAGACACTTTTGGTGTCTGTCATCATTAAAGCAGAACTGAAACTATTTAAAATTGTGTTGGAATGTTTTGCACTTCACCAAGTTCTTGAAAAGGAAATACTATAAATATGACACTTGGCCCTTTAAATTTATATGGTAATGACAAGAACTTTCTAAAAGTCTTCTCGTGTCCACAATATCTCCTATTTCATTCCACCTCTACATCCCTGTTTAACTCTGCTTCATTTACCTTTTCCAATAAATATGTATCTGATGCTTTTTCTACCTTTTTAAGCCATAATACTATGTTCAATAGATGTAGAATTTGAGTGCCTCCATGAACAGATAATTAGGTGTACTGGGAATTAAAAAAAACACAATTTTCAAAGAAGATTAGTCATTTTTAGCCATTCTTATTAACAGGGTTGAAACAGAATTTCTGATACTAATGACTGAGGACATGAATATTTTTTCAAACACTGATTTACATAGAATTATGTGACAAGACTTCAAATTTAGACAGCTAAATTAAATATGTTATTTTTTTAATAAAGATAAAAGTGTTTTTATTATAACATGTGAGAGATGGACGTGCTATTGTGCAGTTCTACTAAAGTGTAATTGGGATTACATTTTCCTTTTCAAATGCAGCAAGGATAAAACTATTCTTGAAATAGCTATTAATGTATAAGACTAAAGAAATATAATTACAGCAATGGCAATTTTTATTAAAGGGTTGGCCCCCAGAGACAGCAAAAAGAGCAAATGCAAGGTCTGGGTGGTTCAGAGAATGGAGTGAGTAGCCCTTAAAACTCCTTGCTCCTCCTTACTCCTCCACAGTCTGAGAAAACTCCCTTACAACGCATGAGAGGTTAACAGAAATCATTAAAGCCACATGGAAATAAGCAGGTAGTGCAATGTATGGCCTATAACCTCCACATCCAAAACTACAGTCAATGTTATCATGGAGGCTAATTATCTGGGTGCCTTGAGAGCTGCTAGAAAAAATATATATATTTATACTGGAGAATAATGCATACTAGAAAAAAGGGTGTGAGAATTTTGATGAGTAAGATCTAGGCATGGAAGAGAGGAGAGGAAGCTAGTTAATGTGAATGATAGGAGAGCTGGAATCCATGTTGGAGATTAACCATAACAGTTCATATGTAACTCAGAAGAGCCTTGCACAGGCTTATTGTAAATAGCTAGAAAAGGCAAATAGTGTTAATATGAGAGGGACAGGAGGGTATAGGGTCATCTGCTCACAGTGAGGATCATATTAATATGGATGAAGATTTTAAAGAGATCCAACAGCAGCTGGCAAGGGAAGCATGGCAGGACATGAGATGCACGCCCAGCAGCAGCAGCCCCTGGAGGTTGCATCCATCTCAATTTGTTCATCATTGCCAGAATAAGACTCTATATCCCTTTCTCCCCCTTTTGTAAATAGTCATTCCATTTTCTACATCTGCAATTATCGTGTGTAATCTTGTTCTATCTATTTCATGGCAACACAGTTGTCCATGTATATACAACAATTCTAAATCAATCATGTAAAATGTTATTAACTTATAAAGACTGATATTTGTACAGGATGTGCATTATAATGGCAGATTTTTACATTTTGTTGTCCCACATTAATCATTTATCTATATTAGAATTAAAATAGAAATAGGTACAAACAGGGTATACTAATCTGCATACACAAAATAGTTTTAAAATATATTCTGTCTGATCTTAACAAAACTGCTTGTGGCATTGTCATAGTCAGTAGTGGTCATAATAACATGGTAGTTAACATTTAAAAAAGCAAAACATGTTAAATGTAGCTTATTTTAAGCAAGGTTTCATGTTGTGTTAGCACCTAAATCAGAGTTCTTAACAATTGGCGCTTTTACCATAAAAGGTAGCCTGACAAGTGTTAACATTTGGTCATATTAACATAAACATCTAACTGAGATAACACAATAGATGTATCAATGTGATTTGTAAGTAATCATATGAATTGAGAAATTGAACTGTCAATAAATATATGTTAATAAAATATCTTAACAATACTTAGTATGATTGCAATGAACCTCCATTTAGATTCAGATAATTACTGATGATACATGATAATGATGTATCCACATCCAGTTTGCCTTAACACTTGAGAGGTATACAAAGGTATGATCATTATACACTATGTGATGATTAGCTTGGAGCCTGCTCATCACTGACCTCTCACTGAAAGAGCTATGTCCTCTTAATTTTTCTCAGTGACTTTTCATTGGTAGATAGAGGAGCTATCCTACTCTACTCTTCTCTACTCATCTGCATTCCTCAGTGGCCATCAATTAGTGAAATGGCCAAGTATAGTTTTATTAGTCCAGTGTGATAAAATGACCATCTTGTTTTAACACTCCTTTCAGGGAAACCAGTGATTTTAGTCTTTTTAGGATAGCTTATATGGTTGTGAGAACAATTGGGGAGAATAAATAGTCTGTTGCCCATAGCAAAGGTTATCATGGTCTATGTGGTGCAGATAAGCTGCATGTCACCATCACAACTTCTATGTCACCCTTAGTTCTCTGTGGGTTAGCATTTTGACAAACATATGTTCACTGAGGAATGCAGTTGAGTATGAACAAGCTAGATGCAGCTGGTCCTTCTAGTATATCCTCCTTCTACTAATAATAGCAGGAGCTCTTGGTGGAGGTGGAGGGAGGAAGCCAGACACAGATGGGCCAGGCAAATGTGGAGGTTGATGTAGGTGGGGCCTCTCCTCTAGAGTAGTGAATTGTGAGTCCATCCCTCTTTGTTGGTGAAGACCCTCCATGTGCTCCAAGCTCCTGGCAATGGCCCATGGCTTGTTATTGTGCTGGAGGTGCATTTGCTGCCAGTCCTGGTGAATGTTTTGCATCCGGGTTTCGCAGGAGCACATGGTATGTTCAAGCCTGTGTGTACTCACACTTGCTGGAAGTGCCTGGCCAGCTGGTCCTCCGGGCCTCTGCATGAACGTCATCATATCTGGCAACTCCACCTTCATTGAGGGAAAGGCTACCTGTGGGGGTGATGGTGTTCCTGGTAGTTCCGGGGAGATTGTATTGGTGCTGGCAGTGGTAGTGGTGTTGGTAGTGGAGGTAGGCACACTGGAGGGCCAACAGCCTGGTAACACATGGCTCAGCTGGTTTGTCCATTGTCCAAATTAATTGAACCCACTCCTCATCATAGGATGGTTCATGCTGTTGCTACACCTCCTCCTCCTGTGGTTGCTGGCGTGATGTACAATTGTAAAATTAAGAAGATATCAAAAAGCCACATGTAATAATCATACAATCTGTCTGTATTGGTGTTTACTTGACTTTATGATATGTTGAATATTCTTGGATTATGGTTGGGCTATTGACAGGAGTTTTGATATGATACCTATTCTCATAAATAGATGTACAATATGTGCAATACACCAAAAAAACAGGTTTAAGAGGTTTAAGAACATAATGTAGTGAAAGCTTTAAGGCATTTTCAATATGTGTTGGTTATGTTAAGGAAATATACATATCAACTGAGTTGGATATGGTTAACATTCAGGTTTTGTCTTATTATAGTGTTGGGATAGTTAATTTCACAATGAATGTTGTGATTATGTTATTATACATGTGCCAATATTTCATGTGATGATTAATGTGAAAGGTATATGGAAGTTTCTCTGTTTGAAATATTAAAACATCATTTTATTAACAAGTGCATAAAAGCTCTGTTTTCACTTACTCACACCCTCCATTCAGCCCCTGCAAAGGTCTACTCACACAGCTTATACACAAAGGGCCCTATTAAATTCCAGCTTCGTAAATAAGAGGCTTCTACTTAAGCCCTACGTACTGCAAAGTTTCTCTAACTTACAATGCTATTACTGTACATTAGCCCTGCTGCGAGCAACGTATGAGCTACGCAGCAGGGCCGTACGTATCAACACTGCGTAAATGTACATGAGGAGTGACAGCCTGCGATATGATATCGCAGGCTCCCAATCCTCATCAATTGCTGCGGGGGTTTCTAAACGGGACCTCCACGGCAGTCCCCCACATAAACCCGGCCGTGGGGGGTACTCCAACTACCCCCCAGCACCTAAAATTAACCCCCCTTTATGCTGGGGTCCCCATCGGGACCCCCGAAGTGTCCTCACATTAACACCTTGCTGCAGGGGTCCATAGGGACCCCCGAAGCCCCACCACATTAACCCCCTGTAGCGGTGGTCCCTGATCAGCACCGATCGTGACCCTGCTGCATTTCAATTTTAAATTTCCCGCCTCGCGGGTCCATAAAGGACCGTAAAGGTTCTGAAAGGACTCGCACTAAAAATATTAACCCCAGGCAACTATAATTAACCCTATAACTCATGAAGGTCAATACAGACCCCCATAAGGCCTTAATTAACCCTATAACTCATGGTGGTCAATACCGACCCACATAAGGCCTTAATTAACCCCGTCACTCATGGTGGTCAATACAGAGACATACACAGACCCTAATTCTAAGCTAAAATAAAATAATTACAGTCCTAACTACACAGACCCTAATTCTAAGCTAAAATAAAATAATTAAGACCACTTACCTTTAAGATGTTGCTTCAGATCACTAACCTAGGGGTAAAACAAAACAAAATAATTAGTACAAAACATTAACATGAAATAAATAAACATTATATACATTCTAAATATTCTACTCACCTTTCCAGCATGTCCCGTCATTGTTCAGCTCTTCCGGTGTGGCCCTGTTAAAAAAACACAATACATTAATACATTAATACAATATACAAACAAGAAATTAAATAAACATATAAACATCTAAATATACATTTAACTTACCTACCCGCGATGTCCCCGGCTTCCTCCCCTTCAGCCCCGGCTGGGCCCCGGAACTATCCGCGCTGTAAAAAAAAAAAACGAACAGAGTTCTGCACTCGCAGACCTCCCCGACGCTAATGAGCCTCCCGGAGTCGTTTCCGGGAGGAAATTGGCAATGGCGGCTTATGATTGGCTGAAAAAGCTGTCAGCCAATCAGAAGTCGTCAATGTATGAGCAAATCAGGATGCGCAGATGTCTTTGACCAATCACTCCGTGGGGGTGTATCCCATAGTGATTGGCTGAAGGCATCTGAGCCTTGTTATTGGTTCCAATAAAGATTGACAAGTGCTTTAGCCAATCAGGGTGGGATATTAAAGGGTGTATCCCATCCTGATTGGCTCACACATTGACGACTTCTGATTGGCTGAAATTGATAAACAGCTTTTTCAGCCAATCGGAAACAACTCCGGGAGGCTCATTAGCGTTGGAGAGGTCTGCGAGTGCAGATCTCCGTTATTTTATTATTTTTTTTTAGCGCGGATGGTTCCGGGGCCCAGCCGTGGCTGAAGGGGAGGAGGCCGGGGACATCGCGGGTAGGTAAGTTAAATGTATATTTAGATGTTTATATGTTTATTTTATTTCTTGTTTGTATATTGTATTAATGTATTAATGTATTGTGTTTTTTTAACAGGGCCACGCCGGAAGAGCTGAACAATGACGGGACATGCTGAAAAGGTGAGTAGAATATTTAGAATGTATATAATGTTTATTTATTTCATGTTAATGTTTTGTACTAATTATTTTGTTTTGTTTTACCCCTAGGTTAGTGATCTGAAGCAACATTTTAAAGGTAAGTGGTCTAAATTATTTTATTTTAGCTTAGAATTAGGATCTGTGTAGTTAGGACTGTAATTATTTTATTTTAGCTTAGAATTAGGGTCTGTGTAGTTAGGACCGTAATTATTTTAGCTTAGAATTAGGGTCTGTGTATATAGTTAGGACTATAATTATTTTATTTTAGCTTAGAATTAGGGTCTGTGTATGTAGTTAGGACTGTAATTATTTTATTTTAGCTTAGAATAAGGATCTGTGTATGTAGTTAGGATTTATTGTATATTAGATAGATAGGGGGATGTATTTGATATAGTTAGGATTTATTTTATATTAAATAGATTGCATGTTAGATAGATAGGGGGTATTTGATTTGTATTATATGTAATATATTAAATGTAATATATTATATGTAATGTATGTAATGTAAGGTATTGTATGTAATGTATTATATGTAATATATTATATGTAATATATGTAATGTAATATATGTAATGTAATGTAATGTATTGTATGTAATGTATTATATGTAATATATTATATGTAATATATAATATGTAATGTCATGTATTGTATGTAATGTATTATATGTAATATATTATATGTAATATATTATTTGTAATATATGTAATGTAATGTGTTATATGTAATGTATGTAATGTATGTAATGTAATGTATTATATGTAATATATGTAATGTAATGTATGTAATGTATTATATGTATGTATGTATTGTATTGTGTATATATGTCTTTCCTTTTCAGGTGTGTAATTTTTTTATTTTCTGTAGTGGGGGGGGGGGGTTGTAATGTATTTGTTTTTTTTCTGTACTGTAGGTTTTTTTTCTGTACTGCAGGTTTTTTTTTCTGTACTATAGTTTTTTTTCTATAAGGTAGGTTTTTTTATTTTTTGTATGGAAGTTTTTTTTATTTTTTGTAATTAGAGTGGTGGGGAGGTTTATTAGGGGGTAGGTAGTGTAAGCATTAATAGATTAGTGTAGAGGGGGGTTAGTTTAGATTAAATGGTTTATTGGGGGTTATAGTGTAGTGTTTGTAGTTAGTGTCATGATGGTCCTTGAGGACCATCATGGCACTTATGAGGTTAATGTTGGGTTGTAACAGGCCCATAATGGTCATAATATACCCTTATGGGACTGATGGGGTTAAATAGAGGCTTATGGGGGTCTGTATTGACGTTCATGAGTGACGGGGTTAATTAAGTACTTATTGGGGTCTGTATTGACCACCATGAGTTATAGGGTTAATTAAGGCCTTATGGGGGTCTGTATTGACCACCATGAATTATAGGGTTAATTAAGGCCTTATGGGGTCTGTATTGACCACCATGAGTTATAGGGCTAATTAAGGCCTTATGGGGGTCTGTATTGACCACCATGAGTTATAGGGTTAATCAAGGCCTTATGGGGGTCTGTATTGACCTTCATGAGTGACGTGGTTAATTAAGGCCTTATGGGGGTCGGTATTGACCTTCATGAGTGACGGGGTTAATTAAGGCCTTATGGGGGTCTGTATTGACCACCATGAGTTATAGGGTTAAATAAGGCCTTATGGGGGTCTGTATTGACCTTCATGAGTGACGTGGTTAATTAAGGCCTTATGGGGGTCTGTATTGACCACCGTGAGTTATAGGGTTAATTAAGGCCTTATGGGGGTCTGTATTGACCTTCATGAGTGACGGGGTTAATTAAGGCTTATGGGGGTCTGTATTGACCACCATGAGTTGTAGGGTTAATTAAGGCCTTATGGGGGTCTGTATTGACCTTCATGATTGACGGGGTTAATTAAGGCCTTATGGGGGTCTGTATTGACCACCATGAGTTATAGGGTTAATTAAGGCCTTATGGGGGTCTGTATTGACCTTCATGCGTGACGTGGTTAATTAAGGCCTAATGGGGGTCTGTATTGACCACCATGAGTTATAGGGTCAATTACAGCCTTATTGGGGACCCTCCTGCAAGGGGTTTATGTGGGGACACTTTTGGGGTCCAGATGGGGACCCCTAGCATAGAGGGGGGTTAATTGTAGGTGCCGCGGCCGGGATTGTGTAATAGTGTGCCGCGGCCCCTTTAAGGAGCCTTGGCGGGAAATTTAAAACTTTTAAATGCAGCGGAGGGCCTGATCTATGCAGATCGGGGACCCCCCCTGCAAGGGGTTTATGTGGGGACACTTCGGGGGTCCCGATGGGGACCCCCAGCATAGAGGGGGGTCAATTTTTTGGGCCGCGGCCAGGATTGGCAATTAGTGTGCTGTGGCCCCTTTAAGGAGCCGCGGCAGGGAATTTAAAACTTAACAAGGGGTTAATGTGGGGGTGCTGCAGGGGTCCCGATAGAGACCCCTGCAGCATGGGGATGTGTATAGGGAGCAGGGGGGAGCCTCACACGGCTGTCTCGGGCTGCTCCGAGGCAGCACGTAGAGGCTTTAGGATCCCATGCGGACACTTTTTGTGCCCGTAGGGATTCTTACGAAATGCGATAATCATGCATAGTTTTAAGGCTGCATGTGACAACGTAGCTCTCTCGGAGCCTATTCTCGGCCATTTTTTCGTAGACATATCGCAAAGCAGGCTGCGAGAGATTCGGTACTCGCAAACAGCAGAAAAACTGCCTCTTGCGAGCACCGAGAGAACTATGTGGGATAATTTAATAGGGCCCACAGTGTTTCTATTGGTATTAGATGTACTAGCCACTTACAGACTGCTTCTTAACACCATTTCTTTTAAACTGCCACTCTCAATTCCTCAGTTTAACAGGCCACATACTTTGTCTTACTTTGTGGAGGTATTTTTATAGAACCAAAAAACCTAGGTTCTGTTAAAGTGCTAAAGTGAAATTTTGGACATTAGTATATATATATATAGTACAAGGATATAAATTCCCCTATATCTGGAGTAAATACTTTGCCACTTCTTAGGTATATCCCAAAGTATCCCCAGTGTATGGGGCTATTTAGGTAATAGCAAAGTGACTAGTGCAATTGCATACGCTTTTATTTAATTGCGTTCCTCTGTATTTTTAAATAATGCAATATTGGACTGAGAACTCCGTTTTATATATGAACTAGCGAATTGCCCGTCAAAAAATGACGGCAATGAAATTGTAAGGTAGCTAATGCTGTTTAGTGTGTAATAATGAAATATATAATACATTAATAAATGAATATACTTTACCTATTGTAAAGCATTGTGTGGAAGAGCTGTGAATGTGTTTTGATGTTGCTGCAGCATTAGTGGTGTGGATCTGCTGTGTAAGCGTGCTGAATGTGTGCAGTGTAACACTGTGCGTGCGCGAGACCAAACCGTTAGCGTAGTCGTGTACTTCCGCATTGGCGTAAAATGGCGAGTAATGTGTGGTATACATCTGTATCGGAATATCCGTAGGTGTTTTGTGGTGTTTTGCGAGTTTCTTGTGGTGTTTTGCGAGTTTAGAGTGCTGTAGCCTAGTTTTCGTTTTGTTCGGCGGCCATTTTTTCTCTTGCTTCGATTTTTTTTTAGTCTCTAAACTGTTTTATTTCGAGTAAAATCGAGGTGTAAGTTGTATTTTTGAGGTCCTGGGTGCTCCCTCTTGGTATAGGTAAGTTTTTTATGTATGTGCTGTGTGTATGTATTGTGTTTTACATTTTGTAATGTTCGCGAGTTGCGTCCGAGTGTTGCAAGGCCGTAATGTGTGTGAACGTGTGTCGTATGTTGTTTGCGAGTGTCGTAATGTGTGTGTCGTGCTGTTTGGTTTGCGACGTAAAGTTTGCGAGGGTCGCAGTTGCTGGCATGGAGCGCCTTCGGCGCTCCATGCCAGCAACTGCGGCCCTCGCTTTGCGAGGTCCTCAGGTGCTGGCATGGAGCGCCTACGGCGCTCCATGCCAGCAACTGAGACCCTCGGCCACTGCCCTCGCTACGCGAGGGCTGCAGCTCGCTACGCGAGCCCGCAGCGTTAGCAACAACTCGTACGCTCACAACTATATATGTGATATCCTGAGGCTTTAAATATGATACATTGCTAAATAGCTAAAGCGACTAAAGAGACTCCTATAATAGTGTATTCACTCTAATGGTGAAGTTCTGGTTAGGGAGCTCCTAGACTGCATGCCACGAGGTTTAGACGCCTTGCGATGACGTCATCAACCTGAGTGCACGCTCTTGCAATGAAATAAAAGCGTATGCAATTGCACTAGTCACTTTGCTATTACCTAAATAGCCCCATACACTGGGGATACTTTGGGATCTATCTAAGAAGTGGCAAAGTATTTACTCCAGATATAGGGGAATTTATATCCTTGTACTATATACAGGGAGTGCAGAATTATTAGGCAAGTTGTATTTTTGAGGATTATTTTTATTATTGAACAACAACCATGTTCTCAATGAACCCAAAAAACTCATTCATATCAAAGCTGAATATTTTTGGAAGTAGTTTTTAGTTTGTTTTTAGTTTTAGCTATTTTAGGGGGATATCTGTACGTGCAGGTGACTATTACTGTGCATAATTATTAGGCAACTTAACAAAAAACAAATATATACCCATTTCAATTATTTATTTTTACCAGTGAAACCAATATAACATCTCAACATTCACAAATATACATTTCTGACATTCAAAAACAAAACAAAAACAAATCAGTGACCAATATAGCCACCTTTCTTTGCAAGGACACTCAAAAGCCTGCCATCCATGGATTCTGTCAGTGTTTTGATCTGTTCACCATCAACATTGCGTGCAGCAGCAACCACAGCCTCCCAGACACTGTTCAGAGAGGTGTACTGTTTTCCCTCCTTGTAAATCTCACATTTGATGATGGACCACAGGTTCTAAATGGGGTTCAGATCAGGTGAACAAGGAGGCCATGTCATTAGATTTTCTTCTTTTATACCCTTTCTTGCCAGCCACGCTGTGGAGTACTTGGACGCGTGTGATGGAGCATTGTCCTGCATGAAAATCATGTTTTTCTTGAAGGATGCAGACTTCTTCCTGTACCACTGCTTGAAGAAGGTGTCTTCCAGGAACTGGCAGTAGGACTGGGAGTTGAGCTTGACTCCATCCTCAACCCGAAAAGGCCCCACAAGCTCATCTTTGATGATACCAGCCCAAACCAGTACTCCACCTCCACCTTGCTGGCGTCTGAGTCGGACTGGAGCTCTCTGCCCTTTACCAATCCAGCCACGGGCCCATCCATCTGGCCCATCAAGACTCACTCTCATTTCATCAGTCCATAAAACCTTAGAAAAATCAGTCTTGAGATATTTCTTGGCCCAGTCTTGATGTTTCAGCTTGTGTGTCTTGTTCAGTGGTGGTCGTCTTTCAGCCTTTCTTACCTTGGCCATGTCTCTGAGTATTGCACACCTTGTGCTTTTGGGCACTCCAGTGATGTTGCAGCTCTGAAATATGGCCAAACTGGTGGCAAGTGGCATCGTGGCAGCTGCACGCTTGACTTTTCTCAGTTCATGGGTAGTTATTTTGCGCCTTGGTTTTTCCACACGCTTCTTGCGACCCTGTTGACTATTTTGAATGAAACGCTTGATTGTTCGATGATCACGCTTCAGAAGCTTTGCAATTTTAAGAGTGCTGCATCCCTCTGCAAGATATCTCACTATTTTTGACTTTTCTGAGCCTGTCAAGTCCTTCTTTTGACCCATTTTGCCAAAGGAAAGGAAGTTGCCTAATAATTATGCACACCTGATATAGGGTGTTGATGTCATTAGAGATCACACCCCTTCTCATTAAAGAGATGCACATCACCTAATATGCTTAATTGGTAGTAGGCTTTCGAGCCTATACAGCTTGGAGTAAGACAACATGCATAAAGAGGATGATGTGGTCAAAATACTCATTTGCCTAATAATTCTGCACTCCCTGTATATATACTTATGTTAAAAATTTCACTTTAGCACTTTAACAGAGCCTAGGTTTTTTGGTTCTATAAAAATATGCACTAGCACTTTTTGCACTTTCAGCACTTATTGATTTAGCACCTTTATACAATTATAGTGATATATAGTGATATATTTATGTACTTGGCATCAACTCCCCCCTTTTTAATATCTGGATTTACTATATGATACTTAAGTGACTGTTTATTGTACATCCTGCCTCTGCAATTTTTATAAATATTTTAATGAATTATTAAAGGCTAAGTTTTAATCTTATACTACTTTTTACTCTTTTTGAGTTAATATAGGTGTGCACAAAAATAGGGTATTCTGTTGTGTCTTTTGTTGTATATTATTACATTTATCCCTAGTAGCACCCTATAAGTTCATTCTACTTGCCTAACCTTGAGCTACCTTTTGTTCTATATTGAGTAATGTAGCCAGGCTGAAAACTTAGGGCCCTATTAAATTGTCAAAATTGCTATTACAAAGCCTGTAATGTAGCCCGCAAACATTACTGGTATTTAATTGGCCTCCTGTAGCTAAAAGCAATCTATTTGCAAGGCTTAAAATTCCGGCAGTTGTCAAAATAGTAACTCCGACCCATCTAAGCCTTTGATCTTTCAAGCCAGTAAATGTTACAATCGCTAAAATCGCAAATTGCATTATATAATTGCAACAATTCCAGAAGCCCGCAATTGCCTTCATACCTGTAAATGGCAAATGTAGCAAAAAATTCTATGAGTACTAGAGAGGACTCGCAAAAGGGTTCAACACCTGTTCGTAACACTATAAAAGCAAATAAAAAAACAATACTGGATTTTAAAATATGGGGAAAGCAATGAAAGACATTAGAATTACTTGCACTCACGCTCGCAAATCTACAATATTTTTATTTTTTTTTAGGTTTAATTTTTGTGTTATATCAATCTCGGGAATCAAAGAGTTAATACATATCAGGCCACATATATGGACTATAACAGTTTCTTCTTTCATTTTTATTGATTTTTAAATCGCATTTCGGATGTCTAAACACTAATTTATTGATGTTTAAACCCAATGTTTTACTGACGTCATGATGACGGTCTCATTTACTATTGGCTGTTTCTAAATCTCTGCTTACGGGCTTGCTTAACTGATCATGGTTACATGGTTTACGGATTTGGCTTTCGGCCATGTTATTGCAGGCTTGTTCAATTAAATCGATTTGTAACTGTTGCCATTTTCAATCTGAAATTTAATAAGGCCCATAGTATATTAACTTATAGTCTTCAAAAATTAAGATTTTCTCTAAAAGTTTTTTTGTGCACTTATTTACATAGCTTTACTACACAACACAAAGTACACAAGTATGTTCTCCCTGATTGTTCTAAAAATCATATATGCTATACTAAAGGACTAAAATCACTGGATCTGGATCTTGAGTTAAATAAATGCACTTGCCCTAACCCCACCCCAGGATGGTCTTTTCGTCACAAAGGAGTAAGACTCTTTCCCTAAGTGACTAGCCCAGTAGAGTCAAAATCCCAGGTCTGCTTATGACACTTACACCTTGTTTTACGTAAGTCCAGACACAACTGTTACACCTTTATTAATTGTCATATTTTAGACCATTTTCTGGCACACAGGCTGGCCAATCACAGTAAGCCCCATCCTTAGGTACATAGAAGAGGGACTAATTAACAATAGGCTGCCCCCTGCTTATTGGGAAACCCTGTACATCTGATAAGCTCAGGCCTTAATCTTATCCTGGTGATTATATTTAGGTGGGGCTTATCACCAGATAACAAAACTGTAACATAACACGCTGCCCCTGCTTACTGGGAAATCCTGTACATCTGATGAGCAAAGGTCTTTAATCTCAGCCTGGTGATTATGTTTAGGGGGGGGGGGTGTCATCACCAGACAACCACACTGTAACACAATCAAAATACATACAATTTATTTGTCATATTAACCAAAAGTAATACAAAAACACATAACTATAACAATAAAACAGGGTAACTCTGGCCAGTCAGGCCCAGGCCATAGTGTAAAGCAGTCCAGTCAGGCCCTGGGCATGGCTCTTGTATGATAAGAAGTGCAAGTATAGTCCTTTGATATCTTACATTTTATGGTCTATGTTACACAGGCATACAATCAAAAGGGATGTAGAATCCCATGTGAGGATCAGTAGTGGTCTGATGCACAACACACATTGGTTGTTGCCAGCATTGAGCACAGCATGGAATTTCTACTCTCACCATTTCCATAATGTGCCCGCAGCACAAGCACTGCTAAATGGTGGAGAGTGGGAAAAATATATACTGGTGAAAATCAAATGGCTTTAAAAACTCCCAGGGGGATAAGTGTATTTCTGTAATTCCTTTATTAAATATATATAACTACCGTCTTGCCCGTCAAAAATGACGGCAATAAAAACTGAAGCCTGGCAATGCTGTTTGCCACACAATGTAAGCCTCTCCCCCTCTACTTTACTGGCCTTGTGATGAGCGCCTTTGGCGCTCATCACAGGCCTTGCAATGAGCCCCTTTGGAGCTCATTGCGAGTCTCTCCCTCTGTCTACTTCCTCCCTCGTGTCTTATTTCCCCCCTCCTCTCCCTCCCTTGTGTCTCCTTCCACCTCGTCTACCTCCTTTGTATCTCCTGCCCCCCTGTGTTTTTACCTCCCTCTCCCTCCCGTGTCTCTAAACCCCTCCCCTGTGTCTCTTTCCCCCTTCTCCCTCCTATGCATCTCTCCCCCCCCCCTGTGTCTCCCCCAACCCTCCCCTGTGTCTGTTCCCCCCTGGCCTGTGTCTCTTTTCCCCTCAGCCCTGTGTCTGTTACGGCCTTCCTCGTGTCTCCATTTACCTCCCTTGTGTATCTTCCCCCCTGCACTCTCTCCCCTGTGTCTCTTCCCCCTCCTCTCACTCCCCTGTGTCTCTTCCCCCTCCTCTTTCTGTGCCTCTTCCTCCCTGTCTCTTCCCCCTCACCCTCTGTGTCTCTCCCCACTCTGTGTCTTCCACCCTCTCCCTCTGTGCCTCTTCCCCCGCCTCTCTCTGTGTGTCTCGCCACTGTGTCTCTTCACCCCTTCCTCTGTTCCCCCCCTCTGTGCCTCTTTCCCACTCTCTCTGTACCTCTTCCCCCCTTCCCTCTGTGTCTCTTCCTCCCTCACCCTCTGTATCTCTCCCCCCTGTGTCTCTTCCCCCCTCTCCCTCTGTGCCTCTTCCCCCCTCTCCCTCTGTGCCTGTTCCCCCCTGGCCTGTGTCTCTTTCCCCCTTCCCCCTGTGTCTGTTCCCCTCCCCCCCCCATTTCCCTCCCATGTGTATCTTCCCCATGTTCTCCCTCCCGTGTGTCTTTTCCCCCTCCTCTACCTCCCCTGTGTCTCTTTCCCACCTATCCCTCTGTGTCTCTCCCCCCTCCCTCTGTGTCTCTTCCTCACTCTCCCTCTGTGCCGTGCCTCTCCCCCCCCCTCTTCCCCACTCTCCCTCTTCCCCACTCTCCCTCTGTGACTCTCCCCCCCCTCTTCCCCACTCTCCCTCTGTGACTCTCCCCCCCCCCTCTTCCCCATTCTCCCTCCCCTCTTCCCCACTCTCCCTCTGTGCCTCTAGTCCCCCCTCTTCCCCACTCTTTTACCTGCTCTTGGGCCGCGCTGCGCGCAAGCGCGGCTTGCGCCGCGCTCTGCGCATGCGCGGCTCGCGCCGCGCTCTGCGCAAGCGCGGCTCGGGCGCAGAGCGCGGCTTGCGCCGCGCTCTGCGCATGCGCGGCTCGCGCCGCGCTCTGCGCAATGCGCAGCACTTTATAATTGTCTAACTGCGATTCGTCTGAAGCGTGACGACGAATCGCAGTTAGACAATTATAATATGTGATTAATCATAATATATATACTTTTTGGGCACATAGAAACTTTATTGAAACCTTGTTATTTAATTATCTTTGTATTGTACTATTCTGTGTTTGCATCCCACCCCTCATACCCCTCCCACTCACACATTTTCAGTTGTTCTTAACAAATTTGTTCTACTTATATTTACTGGTTCTGACCTCATCTGCTTCTCTCATTCCAAGAGCACCCACCATCTTAGATCATAACATTTACCTTCTCTGGACTTTGCAAATTGCAACTACTATCAAACAGCCACCATCTTAGAATATAACAATTCCCTTCCCTTGACTTTGCAAATTTCAACTACTCTCCCTGCCCCACACCCACCTGCCCTTGCATTCTCTTAATTTATAGAAACTCATATGACATGCACCTGATCAGTCAACACCACCTCCAAAAAAAAAAGAAAAATAAATAAACATTTTCATAAGACTCTTAGCTACTCACCTACCACAGACACTCTGATAAACCTTATCACACCCGTTTCCCTGCTCCTGAATCTATATTACTACTACTTTCATATCTTAGGATAATAATTCTTCCCCCCACAATCTTCTAACCTTTTTCCTGGTCTTACACACTGTCACAATGCTTTCTCATTCTTTTTTCTTTCGTATAACCTACGGCATCTCTCTCAGACTCTCCTTTGCAACCTCTCCATATGATGTCCCCAACAATATTACCATCTCCCCTTCCTTGCTCTCCTCTTCTCTGCTCCCACAAGCTCCTCTCCGTCCTCCAGTCACAATATCATCATCTCCCTAACGCTCACAAGCAGAAACAGCACTGTAAGTCCCAGTCCCAGCTTCTCTCCCTTTCAGTCCTCCTTCTCCCGGCTGTGGGAGATATATCCCCTAACCCAGGCCCTCACTCATCTCCACTTGCTGTCAGCCATGCTCTGGTTCAAGGCCAGCAAACACCTGTAACACCCAGAATCTGATATCCATCACATGTCACAAACCTTCAACTCTACCTTTCACAATCTATCTGCAATAAACTCACATTCACTCCTGACCTATTCACTACCAACTCCCTAAATCTACTGGCTCTCACGGAAACCTGGCTCTCATCCTCAGACACTGCTACCCCAGCAGCACTCTCTCATGATGGTTTTCACCTCAACCACACTCCTAGACTTGGGAACAAACAAAGTGGTGGTGTGGGTTTTTTGCTTTCCACTCACTGTACATCTCACCTCATACCACCTGTCCCATCCCTCCAATTCTCATCCTTTGAAGTTCATACAATCCGCCTCTTCTCACCTATCTCTCTACATGTAGCTGTGATCTATTGCCAGACACCCCCCCCCCCCCCCCAGACACCCCCTCTCAAATTCTTGACCATTTTTCTGCCTGGCTCCCTCACTTTCTTTCCTCCAATGTTTCTTCACTGGTATGTGGAGATTTTAACATTGCTGTTGACACTCCCACCTCCCCAGCAGCAGTTAAACTGCTTGCACTCTCCCTTGGCCTCAGCTTATGCCTCCCCTCTCCACCACACTAATCCCAGCTCTCACACACCTCTTCAACTTTTCCCTAAATACTGGCATGTTTCCATCTTCTCTAAAACATGGCATAATTACAGCTATCCTCAAAAAACCCTCATCTGACTCTGACGTTGCATCTAAATACCGCCCTATCTCTCTACTTCCCCTGGCTTCCAAACTGCTGGAGCTGCTTGTCTACAACTTATTTCCTCTAACTCCGTTCTTGATATCTACCAATCTGGCTTCCGGCCCCAACACTCCACTGAGACAGCTCTCAGTAAAGTCACTAATGACTTGCTCTCCGCCAAGTCAAAGGGTCACTTTTCCATTCTACTTCTTCTAGATCTCTCTGCTGCCTTTCAAACAGTCGACCATCCACTTCTTCTCCATATCCTCTCCTCCCTCTGTATTTAAGACACTGCTCTCTTATGGTTCTCACCATACCTACAAAATCGATCATTTAGTGTCTCCTTCTCTGACACCTCTTCTTCTACCTACCCCTGTCTTTTGGCTAACCCCAAGGTTCAGTCCTAGGCCCCTCCTCTTCTCCATCTACACATCATCACTTGGAACCCTGATACACTCTTTTGGGCTTCAGTATAATCTCTATGCTGATGACACTCACATCTACCTTTCATCACCAGATCTATCCCCCTCTCTTCTAACTCATGTCTCCAACTGCCTTTCTAGTATATCCTCTTGGATGTCCACCCACCATCTCAAACTCAACATTTCTAAGACTGCACTCTTAATCTTATTCAAATGACCCTTAGGTATTAGTTTCCCTAAGGGTGATAAGGGAATCCAGACGTGGACCTCTTGCTCACTGTGCCTTAGGGAGTTCTCAGATACACCTCACTGATGAGGCCCAATGAAAGCCGAAATGTACATCTGGGGTTTGCTGTTTCTCCTGTTCAGGGCAGAATTGCCTGGTATTTTGGGGCTGGACTACTCTAGTGAGTGGGACCAGACTGATATACTACAGGACATTTCTCCCTGTAAAGGGCACAAGTGAGCTATAAGAGGTTGCTCTCAGAGTGGGTTATCATGTCCACAGAACTAAACTATTAAGGTTAGTTCGTTCTCTGATTGAGCACCCCTATTTAGTTTTTTTTAGTTTTCTTTTGTTTATACCTTTATTTAGCAGCTCATTTAGGCTATTGCTTCCCATTAAGACATCTGATATGCACTTTTTTTCATAGCCAAGTGTGTCATATCAGATTGAGTCCTTGAGAATACTTTCCCGGGGTGCCAATAATTGTACGGCATACAGTAATTTGTCCCTTACAATTTCAGTATAATATGGCTCTTCTGGCTCCCCAATAACATTGGGTTAATAATACATAGGGGTAAATGGGCAACCGACTTCCCAAAATGAATGCACTGACGGATAGCCACATTAAATTCCCCGTAAGTGTAAAAACGTATCTCGTAACGTAGTCCGCAAGACTTACGGCTATTAAATTGGCCTCCTAAACCAGCCCGACGACGACTTGCGCGGTAAGAGCTAGAAAACCCTATAGGACGTGAGAATTCAACTTGCGAGCCTGCAAATCCTTTGATGTGTCAAGCCCGTACCTTCCAATCGTGCTATTAAATTGCATCAAAGTCACTGGCGTTCAACCCCATAACTTGCAAATGGAGCCAAGAAGCCAAGTGCTAGAGAGGACCCGCAACTGGGATAAAGTCCAATCCATAGCACTTTAAATACAAATATACACACACTGTTGTACTTTTCTCAATGGGGAAAGTGATGTTAGGTCTTAGAATTAATAGAACATTCTCAAGCTCGCAAATCGGACAAATAAAATACTCAAGTGAGTCATGTTTAATTTCAGTGTTATATTGATCCCGGCAATCAATGTGTTAATACATATAATGGAACTAGCATGTAATAGAAAATCATATTTACAGCTTTATCAATAGCTCATTATATCTGGAATGTGGGTCTGATCTTAACTCGTAATTGAACACCGTAAGACTTCCATTTTTTTAGTGATGTAATTCTGACGATCTCTGTTTCCATTGGCTCCATCTATACCCGTAACTACGAGTTTGACTAATTGATCACACTCATCCAACGAGGGACAAATGGTTTAGAGGTTTGCCTCTCAAGCCCGTAGCTTGCAGCATGTTCTAATTTAATAGACCTGTAAATCTGCCAAATTACTAGCTTGCAGCCGTTGCGGGTCTCACGTTGCACATACAAGCTTGGAATTTCATTTACTTACTTAATTGTATAATTTCTATAATAAAAAAAAAAATAAAAAAAATTATTTTATCATGTTCAATATTCTATTTTTTTAAATAGCTGCTGCTGTCACTTTAAATCACAAAACCCTTTGTGCTACAGTTAAACACACTTATCACATCTATTACGCTGCTGGTGACTTGTCTAGTGCTACAGATCAGGGTACATGTGAGAATTAAAAGAAAACTGTCAAAATTCTGTCTTTTCCCAACTTGTGCTCTAACCTATAGCACTAATCATGTCTGTCAAATGCAGCATCACCCAATCAGAATGGCCGGGAGGAAAAAGTCCTGGATCCTGCAGGGACAGCACCTCTCCCGGCTCCCAAGGAAGTGAATACATTGGTGCAATCCTGATAATCTCGATAAAGTTTATTAAAAAAAAAAACAACTCCCAGCACACAGTGCATGCTTCAGGTTTGTCAATACTCTGATGGTCTTATTGATTGTGACTACTCTGCTCCACACACCAAGTTTGTGAACTGACTGTCACCACCCTGGCCTATACCAGACAGAAGCAGCTGCAAAGCTCAAGTGAGTCCATATCCCTCTCTGGGTCATGTTATTGTTGTTCTGTCCTTCAGTCGTGTCTGACTTTCAGTGACCACATGGATGCTGCACACAGGTACATCTGTCTGTGTTTCTGGTTGTGCTTATCCATATGGTTTTCATGGCAAAGATACTGGAGTGGGTTGCCAGTTCCTACTCCAGTGGACTGCCTTTTGTCTGACCTCTCTGAAATTACCTGCCCATCTTGGGTGACCCTTTATGATATAGCTCACAGCTTCATTGAGGTAACAAGCCCCTTCACCATGGTAGTGATCCAGAAGGGGTCCTGTGTCTTAGTCTCTCTCTATGTCCAGATGTATTTATAAGGAGAGGGTATATTTACTTTTGGTGGAGATCTCTTATTGTATGTGTAAGATATATATAATGTGTATGTGTTTGTGTGTGTATATATACCAGTTTATATATATATATATATATATATATATATATATATATGTGTATATATATATATATATATATATATATACATATATATATATATATATATTGATCTGTGAGACCTAGGATCTCCTCATCACTAGCACATCTAGATTATTTTATTTAGATCTATCTATACACTAGTAGCACAGTCACTTTTTTTGTAAGTCCTAGGACTTATCTACTTCATTATTATATTTATCATTGGTATTCTTATTTCATTTTTGCTAAACTGCATCCTGGTTTGCTTTGTGGTTGGGTTCCACACCACCCCCAAACCCGGTGGTACCGTAATTGGCTGCTGGGAGCCAGGAGGGGGGTAATCCTTTCTCAATTGCATCCCTGTATGTCGTTTATCACTTATATTTACACTAGCACTTTATACAACCACTATATCTGCACTATCGTCTTGCTGCTATTTATATAGATTACAATCCAGTGTTAGGCACAAAGAAACCTCGCCTAGGGTTTCACTTAGGTCATTTGTCTTATATATATATATATATATATATATATATATATATATATATATACATATATATATATATATATATATATATATATATACTAGTGACTTACCCATCAAAGATGATGGGGCAATAAAATTTGAAGCAATGGCAATGCTGTTTGACACACAATGTAAAGCTTCTTGTACTCTGAGGACCTTTGGCGCTCACTGCGAGCCTCGCGCTGAGCTCCTCTTGTGTACTTTTGCTCCTTTGAGCACCTTCATCACTCATCAGAAAGAGAGATATATATTTATCTATATTTAGTTAACTAATAATGAATTAATTAGTTACTGAATAAATTAATATACTTTACCTATTTGTAATTAATATATCCAGCAATCAATATCCTGAAGAGTTAACAATCTGTTTGTATTTTCCGGCAGCATACAACGTACAGTTTGAGTGTTGGTGCCCTGATGATAAAGTGTTTCTATTGGTTTTTGGTTTGCTCGGTTCGGCCGTTAACCTCGTATTTTTCCAATCTCGTATTTTTTTTCAATGTCCTGCGTCTTGTAATAAAAAAAATTCTAAGTCCCACGTTTGTCAACTGCTTGCAGGCTGGCGATCCCGCGTTTTCTAAATGTTTGGTGGCTACGTTCCGAGGCGAGCAGGCAATGAGTGCCTTCGGTGCACATTGCCTTTGTGCTGCAAGTTTTAGTGCCTCAATGGCTCGCCTCGCTACACGAGGTTCGCAGGCGATGATTGCCTTTGGGGCTCATCGCCTAACTCGTACGCACCATGCAAAGGGTGACGACGTATATAATGTATGTGTGTGTAAATATATATATGTATGTGTGTGAAGGAGCAGAATTAGAAATATATGCTTAATTAACCACTCAAACATGTTTTTGAAACTTAATATTAATTATATATAGGCAGCCTATAAACTGAATCAATATTTTGAAAAAACACATAGATTTATTCAAGTTTTTTTTTTTTAAGATAGTGTAAATAGTATGTGGGAGGTTTAAGATGCTTCTCCCACATGCTATTTAAATTATGTTTAAAATGGAGGAAGAAACCAAACAGTACTGAATCATGTAGAACCAACTTGTGGTGCAATTTTCTTGTTCTGGTCTGTTGTTGGTGAATTATCACTTTGTCCTTCTTTGGGTGCAAGATGTTCCTCCCACGTGTTGTTTAGTCTCTGTTTGTTTAATTAATCTATTTGCTCATTTAACAAATTATTTATTTATGCAATTTTACTCTCTCAGTATATTTGCTGCTATCATAGTATCTGCTTGTATCATTATTGGCTCAGTCATAGAATACCTGACCTAGGCTCAGAGAGATAGATAGAGAGAGGGAGGGATTCGAGAGGTAGGGGGATAGAGCGGGTAGAAAGGGAGGGGGTAGAGGGAGAGAGAGGGATAGAAGAAGAGCCATATAATCTATCTCTCTAACTTTCTATCTCCCTCTCTCTTTATCCCTTCCTCTCTCTATATCCCTTCTACTCTATCTAACCCACTCTCTCTCTATCCCTCACTTTCACTCTCTATGATTCTCTCTCTATCCTCTTCTTTCACTATCCCCCTCTCTCTCTATCCCTATCTCTCTCTATGGGATCACTTTCAGGAAACATGCTGTGAAGGGGAGGGCTTTATACTATTGGGTGGTATCAATGTAAAGGGAGGGGCCAGGTCTCTGTCTTCCGCCCACCAACTTAGAAAGTCACCAGCTGCCACTGGTTAACAATAGGTGCCAAGGGGGCCTTTTTGAACCCAGGTTGCATAGGAGTTAACTGAATGTCTGTGAAGATCCCCATGGAATAGGTATTACTTTTAGATGCTATGGGAATGTATATGGACCCCCACTGTTATGATTTAGATGGGGTATCTCGTAAGGGCTAGTGCATGGGAAGTGGAATTCCAGGTGATCCCACAGCTCATAGCACGTATGCACAGGGCATCCTAGATTTCCCCTGGCTCATGAAGGTAGCGGGATTAACCCCTTAAATGTGTCAGAAAGGAGGAATAAAGCCTCAAATCTGACGCAGTTAAGGTTTTAGGTTGATGATAGCATCAGATTTGACTCTTTATTTTTCCCAAGTGAGCCATGGAATGGAGCCCTATATTCCCAGAAATAAAAACATTTAACAGCCACCTCTCTTTTTTTTAGACAGACTCTTACTTACTTAGTCATACATCTTATCTTCAGATGTACACATAATATTTTGGGGCACTCACAACTTTTCCAGCGTTTGGCAAAAAAAATGTATTGATTTATTTTAGCTTTCCATACAGCCAAAATAGGCATATATTGTACTGGTTTCCAAGGGCATACCCACTGAAGTCTATAGTTACTTTTTTGTATATACCTCCTGACAAATATATCCACAGCAACAAAAGCCAGACAACGAGATACCTTTCCAAAAGGCTGCACGGATAGATTCACTCTTTTAAAAATACACTTTTTATCAGATAGGATTTTGTAAAATTGTTTGTACCTGTAATGAAGGGTTTTTCCAGTATTCCCTAATAAAAATAAGTGTAGAAGACATATATTGTGGATTGTAAATGTTACTAATAGAGTATTGAAAAGCAAAGGTCAATACTAAAATAACTGCCAGTCAAATCAAACATGAAACAGAAATGTGTTTACAAGACAACATTATCATGTGAACACATAAGTCTGAATTAATAAGCACTATGATAAAATAATAATAAATCTGCACTTCTATTTTTCCCAGTATAGCACAACAGGGAAACAAATTCAATTTTGAAAAATACATCTCTCACACAGTATTTTGAGATAATGAAAATACTGTCCCATGGGCCTTTAAATAGGAAAAGCTGGCAATAGAAGTGAGTACAGAAGCACATATCAGAGTTTTGTACAGCTACATAGATCTGATTATGTGGGTTCTGCTTATAGATAATATGATTAGCCTGTTGACTCATATGTTAATGGCACCAAAGGACTTTCTAACCTCCAATATCAATTGAAAATTATAAGTTTTAAGAGATTTAAACTTATAGGGAAATTAGTGCTCTATTTTATTACTCTTCTGTGGCCACCCACAAAAGTCAGATGGATACCTAATGCATACGTACAGAAGGGATCTTGTTTCGATCATCTGTAATATTTTGACTGTCCCAACAAACTCCCTTCTAAATCCGCATTAATGTGAAATAGTGAATAGTGTATGACGCGGAGGCTGCACAGGCTTCCTTGGTTAGCACGTAGCGTCGCTTGACCCAGCGGAGCCTGTGAGGCCTGTCAGCCAATCAGCTGCGTTGGGGGCATGTCGGTAGTCCGCGTTTCGCTCCGTTTCACAGCAGCGCCGTCTCCCGACTGAAATCCCACCCACCCACCCTGTTAATTTGGTTGTAAAAATGTAAGATGTAATTATTATATTTAATAAAAAAAAAAAAAGAGGATGTTTTATATTCAAGAAATTTTGGAGAAGTGGCAAAAAATGTTGTATTTTGATTTAATTTAGGGCTTGGCGGGAGGTGAGTTGCCCGGCCCACTGGCCTAAGTGGGCATTGCCCCTACCTCACACGGCGTGCTTAACATAAGCATTGGAGCTTTGGGCAGGGCTCAAAGCGTGAGGTCACTGTCCGTGGCGGGCTCCTCCCCCGGTAAAAGGTTAAAATAGTTCATGTAAATAAAGTTAAGTGTTGTTGTTTACAATTGTTATAATAAAGCTGTGGCCCGTTGTTCTCCCAATTTCAGTCGACGTGTCTTTTATTTATCACACTAGCCTAAATGGATCATGTATGGGTCATGAAACCATACATAGGGCCGTGTTCAATTGCAAGGCCGCAACTCACGGTATACAGGTAGAGATGTCGAGAATATTTCACCAGCGGACTGTTCCCGGCAAACATAGCATGTTCGCGTTTGCGGCGAACTGCGAAGATATGCAATGTTCGATCCGCCCCCTTTACTTTATCATTAAACAAACTTTGACCCTGCACCTCACAGTCAGGAGACACATTCCAGCCAATCAGCATCATACCCTGCCTTCCAGACCATTCAACCTCATGGACAGCAGCCATTTTGGAATCATAACTAACTTGCAGTCTTACTGAGAGGAGGCTGAGTGTAGGTGATACTAATTCAATAGGTAAAACCATAGCTAGGCTACTGTACACAGTGTCCAAAACAGTCCTGAATGACTCTTTTGATCTCTGCTGCAAGGACAGCACCCCAAAAAGCCCTTTTTAGGGCTATAACATCAGTCTGTTTTTTTTTTTTTTCTGTCTAATCTAAGTTCATTTGCCTGACCGCTATTCTGTGTGTTTCTCAGGCTCACAACTGATACTGTGCCCAGTGCAACCAATCCAATCTGGTGGTGTACCAGCAGTCTACTTTTAAAAACCAAAACTTTTATTTTCTCTAATCTAAGTTCATTTGCCTGCCTACTAGCCAGTGTGTGTGTCAGGCTCACAACTTATACTGTGCCCAGTGCAATCAATCCAATCTGGTGGTGTACCAGCAGTCTACCTTTAAAAAACCCAAAATTGTATTTTGTTAAATCTAAGTTCATTTGCCTGACCGCTATTCTGTGTGTTTCTCAGGCTCACAACTGATACTGTGCCCAGTGCAATCAATCCAATCTGGTGGTGTACCAGCAGTCTACTTTTAAAAACCAAGACTTTTATTTTCTCTAATCTAAGTTAATTTGCCTGCCTACTAGCCAGTGTGTGTGTCAGGCTCACAACTGATACTGTACCCAGTGCAACCAATCCAATCAGGTGGTGTACCAGCAGTCTACCTTTAAAAAACCCAAAATTGTATTTTGTTAAATCTAAGTTCATTTGCCTGACAGCTAGTCTGTGCGTGTCTCAGGCTCACAACTGATACTGTGCCCAGTGCAAACAATCCAATCAGGTGGTGTACCAGCAGTGTACATTTAAAGAACCCAAAATTGTATTTTCTTAAATCTAAGTTCATTTGCCTGACCGATATTCTGTGTGTTTCTCTGGTTTAACCACTGATACTGTGCCCAGTGCAATCAATCCAATCAGGTGGTGTACCAGCAGTCTACTTTAAAAAAAAAACAAATTGTATTTTGTTAAATCTAAGTTCATTTGCCTGACCGCTATTCTGTGTGTTTCTCAGGCTCACAACTGATACTGTGCCCAGTGCAACCAATCCAATCTGGTGGTGTACCAGCAGTCTACTTTTAAAAAACAAAACTTTTATTTTCTCTAATCTAAGTTCATTTGCCTGCCTACTAGCCAGTGTGTGTGTCAGGCTCACAACTTATACTGTGCCCAGTGCAATCAATCCAATCTGGTGGTGTACCAGCAGTCTACCTTTAAAAAACCCAAAATTGTATTTTGTTAAATCTAAGTTCATTTGACTGACCGCTATTCTGTGTTTTTCTCCGGTTTAACAACTGATACTGTGCCTAGTGCAATCAATCCAATCAGGTGGTGTACCAGCAGTCTACTTTAAAAAAAAAACAAATTGTATTTTGTTAAATCTAAGTTCATTTGCCTGACCGCTATTCTGTGTGTTTCTCAGGCTCACAACTGATACTGTGCCCAGTGCAACCAATCCAATCTGGTGGTGTACCAGCAGTCTACTTTTAAAAACCAAAACTTTTATTTTCTCTAATCTAAGTTCATTTGCCTGCCTACTAGCCAGTGTGTGTGTCAGGCTCACAACTTATACTGTGCCCAGTGCAATCAATCCAATCTGGTCCAGCAGTCTAAATTTAAAAAAAAGCAACACTTTTTTCTAATTTCATTTGCCTGCCTGCTAGCGTGTGTGTCTTAGGCTCATAGCATATACTGTGCCCATTTGCCCAGTCAGTGCCCCCACTCATATCTGGTGTTACAGTCAGTAGTCCACATTTAAACAAAGAATACAATTTTGACTGTAATACATTGAATAGCAGTTACTTGTCTGCAAGCATGTGTGTCAGGCCTACAGAGTCTACTCTGCCAACTTCTGCAAGTGCTCAGTGCCACTCATATCTGTTGGCACCTTAGATTGCACGCGCCGTGCCCCAAAATTGAAGTGGGAGGACCAACCAAGCATCTTTTTCCATCTCCCGGTTCCAAAAATCCAGGCCTTATACACGCCCCCTGATAAGTGACGTAACAGGTATTAAACTGATAAGAGTAGTACTTACAAACACTCCACTCCTATCTGGTGGTACCTTAGATTGCACGCGCCGTGCCCCAAAATTGAAGTGGGAGGACCAACCAAGCATCTTTTTCCATCTCCCGGTTCCAAAAATCAAGGCCTTATACACGCCCCCTGATAGGTGACGTAACAGGTATTAAACTGATAAGAGTAGTACTTACAAACACACCACTCCTATCTGGTGGCACCTTAGATTGCACGCGCCGTGCCCCAAAATTGAAGTGGGAGGACCAACCAAGCATCTTTTTCCATCTCCCGGTTCCAAAAATCCAGGCCTTATACACGTCCCCTGATAGGTGACGTAACAGGTATTAAACTGATAAGAGTAGTACTACTTGTAACAGATCTACTGGCACCCCGACCGGGTACCTCCGTTGATGGACGCGTCCTAGTTTGCGTCGAGGCCTACAAGCACCGCACCGGACACCACAACCACCCCAGACTTTACAATCGCCGTAGCTTAAAGCTCCCAGGGAGTATGCAGCGCATAGCAATCCCCAGTATGATATAGCAATCCCCTCCAAGAACGAGACAAGACTACGTTTTGAAGGGTCAAGCAGTGAACTGACTTTATTTTGTTGTGCAGAAATAATTATACACATCTCTTCCCACAGGCAATACACATGCCCATATTTGGCCACACAATACACATAAAGAGAACAATAGGTGTGGTCACACCTCCCCGAGGCTACCTGGCAACTTTGATACAATCAGACATTGATTCAATTACACTTCTTTGTTCTTATGTCTGATGATGAAAACACTTTATACAATAGACGTCCTTATCTTTATGTGGAGTCTCTGTAACAGGATTATCTCCCATGCCAAGGTCTGCACTAGTCTGGGCCAATATTCTGCAGAGCATAAACCAACATACATGCAGTATAATAGTAGGATCATATTTTAACCATAATAATCATAAAACAGGGTAAAACAGTGATGGGTTCCGTTACACACCTCCCCCGTGACCATAAGCCGGCATACACGGTCTGATCCCAACGGATCGGCCTGGGAATGTCCGGACAAAAGTATTTGTTGGTCAATTCTCTAGTTTGACAACCCATCAGCATTACTGCAATTCACATTTACTCACATTTCACATATCCCCAGATAGCTGGGATCTGAGCGCACAAAACTACCGCATAGCGCTCAGATCCTATTCACACAGTTCAATTGCCATGTAACTAAAGTCTTTCCCATAGTCTTTCATTATATGAATGGGCTCCATGGCATAGTTATCTGGGGTATCACCGCTCCCACAGGGCAAGTACCGAATGACCCCCCTGTATGTAAAGGGCCAGAATAAGTGACATACACTCTGGTATGGCCGAATACTGTGTTTAAAGGGCAATATGTCCCAGGGCCATAGTCGCAGGGCAGGAGGCTGGCAAACAGTCCTCTCCAAGACAAAGTGGCGAAGGGCACTTCGTCACACTACATAACACACCTTATAATAATGCAGAGAGAGGCAACGCAGTGAGAGGAGTCTGAAGAAGAGGAGTCAGAGGAGGAAGGTGGTTTTGAGGAGGTGGAAGACCAAACACAGCAGGCATCCCAGGGGGCTTGTTGTCACCTTTCGGGGACCCTTGGTGTTGTACGTGGCTGGGTGGAGGAAGAGACCTTCAATGACATCAGTGAGGACAAGGAACGGGACACGGCTAGCTTGGTATCCAACCTTGTGCAAATGGGGAGTTTGCGGTTGTGCAAATGGACTGTTTGCGGTTGTTTGCGGTGCGTTAAACGGGGAGTTTGGTCTGTCACTGTGAAGCGGGCCTAACCCTTACACTACCTGATTGATACAACATCATACCTGATGTTTTAAAGCACGTTATTCCAAACAATTTAGGAATGTTAGGTAATTTATGCCCTTTATGGATTAAAACCAGACTCTGCATCAACTATGTAATTTTCTGTGGGAGTTTTGACGTGGATCCCCCTCCGGCATGCCACAGTCCAGGTGTTAGTCCCCTAAAAATAACTTTTCCATCACTATTGTGGCCAGAAAGAGTCCCTGTGGGTTTTAAAATCCGCCTGCCCATTGAAGTCTATGGCGGTTCACCGGATTCGCCAGATTCGCGAACATTTGCGGCAATTTGCGTTCGCGGTTCGCGAACCGAAAATTTTATGTTCGCGACATCACTATATGCAGGCCGTATGTCTGCAGGCTTGCTGCGGGCTTGAACTCTGCTGCAATTATGGAACAATTCAATTAAACAAGCACGCAAGTTACGGGCCAAAAGCAGAAACCGTAAAACATGCAATTTTATGTAGCATTTCAGAGAGTGAACATGACAAACTAAGCAAGATCGTAACTACCCATTTTGAAACAGCCAATAGAAAATTAGACCGTCATCATTAGGTCAGTCAAACATGGAGGTTACATGTCAATCAATTAGCGTTTAGGGGTCCGATATGCGATCAGACCCGCAATCCTGCAATGTTCAAAATTATAAAAATGAATGAAGGAAATGTTCTGCTCCATGCGGGTGGCCTGATATGTATTAATATTCGATTAGGAGTTACAATACATTTGAAGGGAGTTGGCTCTCTAATAAATAATATTTTGCTTATAAATTCAATACATTTTTATAAATCATTTAGAGCCCACCAGCGAAGAAAAGTGTAAACAAATCATAAATTTAGGAAGAGAACAGACACTTTTTTTCTTCAAAAGTACCTTCCTTAGGGATATAACAATAACAGACTGTAAGGTTCAACTTGAGTAGAGATTCTCTCAAAAACACATATAATTAGATATGATATTTATTCAATTAAAACAAACCACAGTGAATATAAAATCATAAAATATTGACAGTCCCAACATAGATTAACATGGCTCGCTGAGAGAATTAAGTGTATTATTATCGTTGATAATTATATAGGTTCTAGAGCGAGTATATACATAAATATATGTGAAATCTTTGATTATATGTATCATGTCTTCATATATATTAACACCCACACACATATTACTATATAAAGTGAAAGGAGATAAAAGTGCATATAGAGTTGTGAGCAATATGGGTTGTTGCTAAAGCTTGCATGCTCGCATAGCTCCTTGCGCTGGAAGGGAACTCATCCCTACGACCCTGGGAGTGCCAAAGGCGTTCACTGCGCTAGTGGAGATGGGCGGCATAGGCGCTCATCCCTACGATCCCGTACGACTTAGGCAGGGAGCGCTGAAGGCGCTCACTGCGCTGGTGGAGATGAGCTCCATAGGCGCTCATCCCTATGACCCCACACACGTTAAGCATCATACCTACGATCCGCGGGACTACAGAACAGAAAACTCAAATACACAATTCACAGTGTGAGACCCGTAGAACTTAGAAAAAAATTGTGTGAAAAATTACGGCCCGTAACACTTACAGAAAATAAATATGACCCACAAAAAATACGAACTTAACGGCTGACCTGCGCACATCAAAAAACAAAATAACAAAAACATCACACACAGCACAGGGGGACAGCCAGAACGTCTGGGAGTGAGGTTGGGAGAAAATTTAAGTCAAATTTGCAGAGTTTCGCCACTCGAAAATCGCCTAAGCAAGAGAAAAAATGGCCACAGAAAAAACAAAAACGAGGCTACACCAACTTTAAATACGCAAAACACTGCCAGGCACACACAACTTTTACCCAGGAACGTACGAGGTACAAAATACAATATTAGGAAGAACGGAAAATGCTTGAGACCGCCACTGCCGCCATTTTACAACACTACCTTACAACTAATAACATTACCATTCTAAAATGCAGCTTTACACAACTAAAGAAATGGTTTAACCTCACGCACGCAGCCTATTTACACTGCACACTTGCCACATTGCTAATCACCAACAGACCAAATGTACACTGTATGCTGTAGGAAAAACAACAGCGATTGTTAGCTCTTCAGCATATTCATCCCTGGATATATTCATTAGCAATAGGTAAAGTATATTAATTTATTATTTAATAAATTAATTAATTATTAGAGGAAAATACATTTACATAAAAAATAAATGAGCACAGGAGAGATTCGCTTTGCCAAAGGCGCTCAGCGCAGACCTCACAATCAGCGCCGAGGGTGCTCAGAGGACCAAAATTACACAAGGGGAGAGGCTCACAATGAGCACCGATGGCGCTCAGCGCAAGGCTCGCAATAAACGCTGAAGGTACTCAGAGGACTAAAAGCCTTACATTGTGTGCCAAACAGCATTCCCAGCGCTACAATTTTATTGACTGTAATTTTTTGACG
Source organism: Discoglossus pictus (assembly GCA_027410445.1). Taxonomy (NCBI): domain Eukaryota; kingdom Metazoa; phylum Chordata; class Amphibia; order Anura; family Alytidae; genus Discoglossus; species Discoglossus pictus. The sequence goes on from CM050164.1 coordinate 207,062,420, forward strand.
GGCAAGTCGCTAGTTGGATATATAGTGCAATAAGATACAAAGTGATGCTAATGTATGGAGAACACCCACACTTCAATGAAATATAATAAACCCTATTGTATTTGGTGGTATTGGAGCCAACAATTTACTCCCTTACAGGAAAAGTAATCTAATCTCCTACCTACCAAAAATCTGATTCCCTAGCTTCCGTGGCAGAGCTGGGTATCCACTAATTACCTCCCTAATACAAGGAAGATTTAACTACTCTATGCTACAATATAAAATACACTAGTAATAAATACATGAAATGTATGGGTGCAATAAAATATCAATACATATCTTAGACTGGTGATTCATCCTCGCTCAGAATGCTATAGCTGTAATGCTGGTCTCAGCGTGCTGACGTCATCAATGCGGGACCCGATAAGCCAACGCGTACGTTTCAGGTAAAGCTTCTTCCAGGGCTCTCATTCAGGGGAGGTTCCGGAGTCTCTATTAAGGCCTTATACATATATATATATATATATATATATATATATATATATATGGGATATTGGAATATTAAACATTATATTATTCCTAACCTCACTGATTTCCTTCTACATATGAAGTTATGATATGAATAATGAAATGATTCTTATTTATAACACTGGTCAACAAAAAATGTGTTTTTGTTTTCTGGCCTGGACTTTTCCAGCTGTTTTAGACTAATGTCTGATTCCAAATCTGATCTCAGATTTGCTCTATCACATCTCATTTCTATGCTATCGGCAAACCTCATTTTCATTGATTTTACCCGAAATTAACTCTTTGTCACTTATGATTGCAGTCTACTTTAGTGATAAAATATGGTGTTGTATTTGTAGGATAGTGTGTTTATAATATGATTTTATGTAAATATCCACATGTATGTAATATTTTTCATCTGCAGGTCGTGATCTAACAATGGCTACAACATCCGAATGCAGGAAGTGCCGTAATGACGCAGATATCTTCTGCTACATCTGTGGCAGCTTCACTTTGCAGGATCAAAGGCGCAACATCTTTGTTCAAGAAGGTGTATTTTGCCTACTTTTAAGTACAACTGGGAGACCAGGACAAAAATTGGGCTCCTCACAAAGTGTGCAAAACCTGTGTTGGTCTAAAGGAAAGAATGCTAAGCTGAAGTTTGGTGTGCCATTGGTTTGTAGAGAACCAACAAACCATTTGAATGACTGCTACTTCTGCCTTATCAATGTAAAAGGTTTCAATAAGACAAATAAACACCACTTACAATACCCAGATATCCCATCTGCCAGACTACCATTTGAACACTGTGAGGAAATACCTGTGCCTGTATTTGCTGAGCTACCAGAGATTGATGTTGAAACCCTCAGTTTACCTGCTTCTACAGGATGAGGATGATGCTCTGACTGAATATATGCCATCTGTTGCACATTCGGATAAAATTTCTCTGTTTAGTCAGCCCGAATTGAATGATCTGGTAAGTGATTTGTATTTGCCAAAGCAGTCTGCTGAATTGTTGGCTTCCAGGATGCAAGAGAAAGGACTACTCAGACCTGGCGCTAGTGTCTCCTTTTATTGTAACTGAGAAGCAGCACTGCAAAAGTACTTCCATTCAGATGGTCAACTTGTTTATTGTAATGATGATGAAGAGCTTCTTCTCAATACGGGACTGCCCGCATATGATTCAAGTGAATGGAGACTTTTTTTGACAGTAGTAAAAGGAGTTTGAAATGTGTGTTACTGCACAACAGAAATATATATGGTTCCATCCCAATAGGACACTCTGTACAAATGAAAGAAGAGTATGCTAACATCAAGACAATTCTGGATAGATTGGAATTCCATGTTCACAGATTGGTAGTTTGTGTTGATGTGAAAATGGTTAATTTTCTTCTGGGACAGCAAGGAGGTAACACCAAATACCCTTGTTTCCTGTGCTACATTAGAACACTGGGTGAAAAAGACCTGGCCACCAAGAATTAGTTTGACGCCTGGTGACAAGAACATCAAGAATGAGCCTCTGGTTGATAGGAATAAAATTGTATTTCCCCCACTGCACATAAAACTTGGGTTAATGAAGCAATTTGTCAAAGCTCTTGATCACACTGGAGACTGCTTCAGCTATATACGTTCAACCTTTTCAAGTCTCAGTGCAGAGAAGAAAAAGGCAGGAATATTTGATAGCCCTCAAATAAGAACACTCATCAGGGATCTACACTTTGTTACAACAATGACTGCGGCAGAGGCTAGAGTTTGGAATGCATTCTCTGATGTGCTGCGGAATTTCCTAGGGAATAGGAAAGAGGACAACTATCGAGAGATTGTGGATAAGCTGCTCTTGAGTTTCCAAGCACTTATATGTAGAATGAGCATCAAGGTTCACTACTTACATAGTCACTTAGCCAACTTTCCAGAGAATTTGGTTCATGTGAGCAAGGTGAACGCTTTTATCAAGACATCCAAGTTATGGAAGAACATTACCAAAGCCAATGGGACTCCAACGTGATGGCAGATTACTGCTGGTCCTTGATGAGAGACATTCAACAAGCTGTACATCGGAGATCGTCAAAAAAGAGGTAGTTTATGCAGATGTAACATCACTATTGTCAATTAACCTTTTTGTACATATTTTTCTTATCTTCACATTTCAATTCTTTCATGGTAATATGCATTCACGCAAATTTATATGCAGTCACTCACAACTTTGTGCTACGGGTCATTAAATTTTTCATTATTATTGCATCTTATCTCATTCTTGTCTGTATGTCTGATTAGCTCTTCGTATATGAGCATAAATTTGCTGTTTTTATTGAAAATGCAATTTTTGATATTTCAAATACCTGATGTGATAGACAGATTGCTATAGCTGTAATGCTAGTCTCAGCTTGCTGACGTCATCAATGCGGGACCCGAAAAGCCGACTCGCTTCTTCCAGGGCTCTCATTCAGGGGAGGTTCCGGAGTCTCTATTTAAGAGAAGCTTAAATTAATTTGTTAACCAGTTGTTGTCAGGTACTGGTTGCCGGACCTGCAGCCATGAACGAAGGACCTTATGCTAGGGACAAAGGCCAGAAAACCTTTGTCCCTGGAGGGGCATTTTAACAAGGTTAGTGGCCTTATCTACCCTATTCTAGGTTTAGTGAGGGGGGTTGTTTTAGATCAGATAGAAGGATTTTTATTGTATGTATTTAGGGGTTTAATTGTGTGTAGTTAGGGGTTTTACTGTATATAGTTAGGGGTATTAATCTATGTAGCTAGGGGTATTAATGTATGTAGATAGGGTATTAATGTATGTAGGTGGGGGGATTAATGTATGTATTTAGAGGTTAAATTATATGTATTTTATGTAATGTATACTTGTTTTTTATTTTATGTAACTTTTTATTTTTGGTAATGTTCATTTTTGTATTTTCTGTGATATAGTTTTTTTTCTATTTGGTGTAATTTTTTTTTTTATAATTAGTGGGATGTGGGGCATTTAATAGGGAGTTTGGTAGGTAGTGGAGGTGTTAATAGGATAGGGTAGAGGGTGGGTTAATGGGATAGGGAGAAGGGTAGTTCATTAGTTAGAGGGGGTCGGCTTAGATGTATTGGTTTATTGGGAGGATAGTGTAGTGTAGTGTTTATACTTAGTGTAATGATGGTTCTGGAGGACCCTCATGGCACTTATTATGTTAATGTTATGGTTCATATTGTCCGATAAGGGTTTTTATATACCCTTATGGGACTGATGGGGTTAAATAGTGGCTTATGGGGGTCTGTAAATAACCCCAAAAGAGATGGGGTTAAATATAGCTATATGTGATTAAATAGGCCTAGATTGGGTTAAATAGGCATAGATGGGATTAAATAGGCCTAGGTGGGGTTAAATAGAACTAGATGGGGTTAAACAGAACTAGATGGGGTTAAATAGGCATAAATTGAATTGAATAGGCCAAGATGGGGTTAAATAGAACTAGATGGGGTTAAATAGGCCTAGATGGGATTAAATAGAACTAGATGGGGTTAAATAGGCCTAGATGGGGTTAAATAGGCCTAGATGGGATTAAATAGTCCTAGATGGGGTTAAAAAGAGCTAGATGGGGTTAAAAAGGCCTAGATGTGATTAAATAGTCCTAAATGGAGTTAAATAGTACTATATGGGGTTAAATAGGCCTAGCAGGGGTTAAATAGGCCCAGTTAGGGTTAAAGGAGGACAGTTGGGGGTTAATGGGGTTTACTTAGGGTTAATTAGTTAATGGGGTATACTTAGGGTTAATAGTGTAGTGTAGTGCTTAGCCTTTGTGTCATGAGAGTCCTGGATGACTCTCATGGCACTTATAGGGTTAACCTATGAGTTAATAGAGTCCTATAGGGGTCTATATAGACCCCTATTGGACTGAGGGGGTTAACTTTAGTCTCATGAGGGTCTATATTGACCCCCATGAGTGATGGGGTTAATTTTAGGTGCTGGGGGGTACTTATAGTACCCCTGTGGCAGGGGTTAACCTTTTATTTAGTGCAGGTCTTTTAAGGACCTTTAAGGTCCTTTTAGGAAGCACAAGGCAGGAATTTTGAATTTTAAATGCAGCTGGGGTCCCGATTGGGACCCCCACTGCAAGGGTTAATGTCAGGACCCTCCAGGGGTCCCAATGAGGACCCCCAGCATGGGGGGTTAATGTTAGTTGCTGCGGGGGTACTTACTGTATCCCCACAGCATGGGGGGTAACCATTGGTGTGCCGGGGGCCCTTTAAGGACCCGCTGCAGGGAATTTAAACCTCCAAGCCTGTACGAATTAGGGGCTTGGAGGTCTTTATAGGCAAATATCAATTCAATGCAGCACTGGACAGTGCTGTTATTGATGGGAAACATTATGGAGGACATTAGGATTTAAAGCACTACATTCTCAAGCGTGCACATCGCTTATAGCCAATACTGTAATTTCTGGCCAATGTCCAATGGGCTTGAAGAACGAGTTATGAACTTGGAGACCATTCAAGCCCGACTTTGGCTAGAACTTACAGTATTGGCTATTGGCGATGTGCAATCTTGAGAATGTAGTGCTTTTAATCCTCATGTCACCCATTGTGTTCCCAGTGCTGTCTTGAATATATATTTGCATTTACAGTGCTCTGTGCTTGCGGGCTTGAACCAGGATCTACGTGCTAGCAGCCACAATAAGGTTGAAGCCTACAATTTTTTTAAAATTTGTCCCACAAAGCTAATGCATTTGGAGCATTTGAGAAGATACAAATGAATGCAAATTGTTCCCTCATCTGCCGTGGCATTTGACATAGTGCTGGTTCTTCTAGACATCTTTCCCATTCGGTATCATCAGCTAGGAAGTTTCTATGTCGCGCGGCTAAATGAAATGATTCATATACTGTCATTAACAGTTCTTAAGTGTTCAAAACTTTGTGCACCAGGAACATTTAGAAGTAGTAGTCGTAAGCAGAAACGTTCAAGGTCTCTTGGGATTTACAATGTAAATTCTTGGGATTATTTTATTTCCACGGCTTTTTCTTTGTCGCCATAATCCATTAACGAAAACATAATAATATAGAATGTCAATATATAACAATTCCCTTGCCTCTAAATAAGTTGAATTTAATTGAAACCATGCAGTTAGTGTAGTGTGGCGATGCTCACTTTGTGCCAAAGCATTTGTTTCATTTCCAGCATGGAAATACACTAAATGTCTTTGTGGTAAACGTACAACTAATCTATATACTGCATGTGATCGATCGTGCATTTCAAATTTTAGAAGACGCCACATAGCTTCTGGTGCACTAACATAGCGAGCATCTACATGAGATGCAAGTTCATCATGTACTAACTCAGTGCTTTCGTTATTTTCAGCACTTTTGACAACTACATTAGCTGCATCATAGCCTTTATAAATGTATTTGTAGACATATTTAATGGATTTTTATAGAAGTGCAGGCTTCAACATTAATGTGTGCATTATACTTCATGAGTAAATGTCGATTGTGTGGTACCACATATCTACTGTCGACGTTTTTGCCACAAATAATGGCAGTTTGTCCTTCTCTTCTTCTATATAATGGATATCCATCACAATTAGCATAAGTTTTGTCTCTATAATCTTTGGGAAATTCTTTTGTACATTTCCTATTTTTCATACATGGTGACTGTGGATTAATATCTCCATATGGTCCGTGAATCATACGATAAGTTACAATCTTATATAGTCTACCATGTAGTTCTGGATCTGGTAGTTCAGCAATAATGACTGAATTCACTTTGTCACCAGTATCTAACATCTTTTTCTTGAAGAATTATAAGAATATGTGCATGTGGAAGTCCTCTTTTTTTAAATTCAATAGTATAAACATAAGCCAGACATTTGCTAAATTACTGAGTTATGGTTATGTCACGTATTAATTCATTTAATTTGATTTTAAAGACTCTGGCCACTAACTCTGGTCTATCGGAAGGAGTTTGGCCAATTAGCAAATTGTGTGTAATCTCTGACCATTGTGGATTACATGTAAATGTAATAAATAAATCTGGTTTCACAAATTTTGTTACAATAGCCATGGCATCATTATATCTTTTTCACATATTGCAAGGAGATCCCTGGAAAGAAGATGGTAAAATGATGGCTTTGTCAGCTGTCATGTCTCTGCTTGTAGCAAATTCAGCGACATAATCCATCAATCCACAATACTGTTCTACACGTAGTTTATCTTGTTGATATTTTATGTAGTTTAAATTATTGGCCTCAATTTGCAAATAGGAATCAATGATCCATTGTTGTGTTAGTTTTCCACCACATAAAATCGGATTGAATCCATTTTGAATGGCAATTTGAGCAACTTTAAATACAAGCATGGAAATATTATTTTGCACTCGTACTTTAGAATTTGGGTAACTTTGAAGAGTTAATTTTGGTTGCCAACCTGCTTCCCCATGTGGAAAAAATATTGGAGATATCATTGGATCTAAATTTGTACTTATGATACTTATATTAATGAAAGGTTGCTCCTCATTTCTGGGATATATTCTAACGTCTTTCTGAAATGGTGGTTCTCCATCATTTTGAAAGACCATTGCAACTTCATTTGATGTTGGCAAGTTATAACGGCATTTAAAAGTATGTCGATCTCTTTTAAGCATCTTTGTGATTGGCAATTGATGTATTTCTGCATGAAGTTGTTGTTCCTTTTCTACTTCTGCCAATTTTTATAAGCTTGAGTGTAGGGGTTATTGGCCATAATTTTATCTTGCTCTATAAAAACACTGGGTACGCATTTTTTATTTTCTTGAAGCTGCATACGTTGGTCAACAGCTTACATTGTATCTAGGACATATAGTTGAGCAAATTTTCTTTGCTCTCCTTCCTCTGGATGTAAATGTGAAGTACAATGGTACATTTGTCCTTGGACTTTAAAGCAGTAAGGGCCATGTCCTGGAACATTAGCAGCTAATGTTGCCCCCATAGATGCAAAGGATATGGCACTATTTTATGGTCTTATGTTTGTTTTTAAATTTTTGTAGTTATGAAAAGCAGGCTCAGTCATAATGCTTTGTGAATATGGTGGGAATTGTTGTCTTTCTGGAAGTTTGGCCTTGCCTTTTTGACAGCAACTAATGAACTGGCTGTCTCTTGGTCTTTCCTGTTTGATATGATAAGCCCTACAAAACTGACAGAGAATATTCATGTCACCACACTTATGAACGTCTACTGCTAAAGACTTAAGTAAAGGATAATTTGAGTTTGTAAGTCATCATTGGAAATGTTATCTGATTGTTCAGGAACAGGTTCTAAATGCTTTTGTTTTATAATTGCCTTCTTAGGTGTAGATATTAGTTTTTCAGCTGATAGTCTTTTGCTTGCAAGTCTTTTGCATTCTTTTTCTCGTCAGATTTCCTTCTGCTCGATGTCTGCTGCTTTGCCCATGTTTTTTGTCGTTCTTTAGTTTGCCGTCTTATCTTTTCCTGTTTCTTGACAGTATCAGCCATATTAATCTGTAAATAAAAAAATGTATTATTAGTTTAGTTTCTGATAGTAATTTGCTTTCTAAGTGCTTATTTGTGTTTTTGGTACTATGGTGTTTTGTGTGCAACAGTGTTGTCATTATACATTTAGGTTGTGTGTTTAGGCTTATAGGTTATTGTAGATGAAAGTGGCTTTATAGTGTAAAATTTGTATGTGTTACTATTCTTTTTTGTGCTATTATTTTTTGTGGACGCTATTTTTGAGATTGTAGGTTTATAGGTTTGGCTTATAGGGATAGCACAGGCAAGGATTTTTGGAGAACATTTTGTATATCTTAACAATATTTGAGTATTTTGGTGTTTTCTGTAGCCGATTGTTGTAATTGGAGGATTAGGTTGTTGTCCATAAAAGAGGCCTTATTCTGGATTTTTGTAGGTGTTACTAATATTTGTTGTAGTGTGTCTGTTTAGGTTGTGCGTTTAATGTTGTAGGTTTGGGCCCAGGGAAGAGTATTTATTCTTGAATTAGTTATGTGTTACCACTATTTGTTGTACTATTCTGTTTTCTGTCGGCCACGTTTGGGATGGTAGATTGAAGTTATGGGTTAGTGTTACAGGTTGTTGGAGAGAAAACAGGATAACTTTTTTAATGTGAAATGTGTGACCAATATTTTTTGAAGGATCGTGGTTTGTGTGGCTAATTATTGTTGTTAGTTGCTTATTATTTTGTTTTATTTTTCATGTTGACATTGGCGCATAGCAAACATGATTTTCTTGTTTCTATTTTTTGACTTGTTGTACTATACCTTGTCAGAAGTCTTAGTTGTGGATTAATATCACTGGATCCGGAGCTGCAAATCTTCCTGCGACAGTCTTCAGGCAGTGTCTGTTGTAAAAGAGAAAGATAAATGTTCTTTTATTGTAAGTTTTTTGGGAACAACAGCATGTTCTTTTTGGCCAAGCAATGTATTAGCATTTTGGGTTTCTTTGTTGTGTGTCAAATCCTGGTGATTTGTGTGTGAAACCATGCAGCACTGAAATTAATTTTGTAGTATCCTGTTTTGTGTACACCACTGGTGTAATTGGATTCTTGTTTTACTGTTGTAGTTTGTGTCACATAAAACAGGATTATTATTTTTTAATTGTGTATGTGTTAGCAGTATTTGTTATACTATCCTGTTTTTTGTCCACCACTTTTGGACTGATAGATTTTTATTGTGGGTTAGGGTTAGAGTTTCTTGCAGGCTAAACAGTAATGTTTTTTCCATATTGTATATGTTAGCAATGTTTGTTCGAATATCCTGTTTTGTGTCCACCACTTTTGGGATGCTACATTTGGCTTATAGGTCAGGGTTAGAGGTTGTTGCAGACTAAACAGGAATGCTAGGTTAATTTTTGATATGTTCCCAATATTTGGTATAGTATCCTGTTTTGTGTCCGCCACTTATATTTCAGTTATGGTTTATGTTCATAGGTTTTTGCATAGTAAACAGTATTTATTGGTTTATTTTATATGTGTTAGCAATATTTCTTCATGTCTGGTGTTTTTTTTTTCATTTTGACATTGTCGCCCAGCAAACAGGCTATTATTTTCATTTGTTTTTACTTGTTATACTATACCTTGATTTAAGTATTTTTGCTGTATACATGAATCCAGTGGTACTTGTGAATCTTTTAAATCCATGTTTTTGTGTTTTTTGGGGGGTATTTCTTAATGAATTAAATGTATTATAGCTTACCTCTTTGTTGTAATTTGCAGATTGTGAAGTTGTAAATTGGTAAGGAATTCTCTTCTGAAGTAATGCCAGCAGTGAACTGTCCAGTCACACTGTTCATCACCGGAGGAGAAATCTAGAATTTTCTGTAAAGTGTGCAGTATTTATAAACCTTGAGGTGGTTGAAACCGTTAGAACGCAATACGCATGCGCTATTTGCGTTCTAGCCTTCAATTTGCGTTCCAGCCGCCATTTTGCGGCTAATAGTTATGTGTTTCATGTGAAATTGTGGCGAATTTCACTGTGGTACGTGCCGCATAGTGTGTGTTACGTGCCGCCTGAAGTGTTCTTGAGTGTTCATTCCGTTTTGCGAGTAAGTGTAGTAATTTTCCGTCCTTAGCCTCGTTTTCATTTTTTTTGCCGGCCATTTTTTCTCTCGCGTTATGATTTTTCAAGTCTGTAAAGTGTGTAAATGTGATTGAAATGGAGTTCTAACCTGCCTTGCAGACATCCTGGGTGTCCCCCCTTGCTTATGGCAATGTTTTTATATGTATTTGTGTTATATTTTTTGTGTTTTGAGTATTTTCCGCTGTGCGCGGTTAGTCCGTTAACTGTGTATTTTTGCGAGTCCGTAATCTTTATACGGGTTTTATTGTTGTTGTTGTAAGGACGCAATTTTTTTTTTTGCTAAGACCCGCGACTCGTATTTTTTTATGTAAGTCCGTAGTTTGTCATTGCGTTTTGTAAGCGGTTCTGAGTCGCCGTCGAGCCTCCACCTCCGCAAAATGCGTGCCTAAAGTCGTAGGGGGTCGTAGGGATGAGTGCCTACGGCGCTTCTCACCAGCGCAAAGAGCACCTTCGGCACTCCTTGCCAGCAACTGCGCCCCTCGCTTTGCGAGGGCCGCAGCGTTAGCAACAACCCACATGCTCACAATTATATATGTGACTAGCGAATTGCCCATCAAAAAATGACGGCAATGAAATTGTAAGTGAGCTAATGGTGTTTGGTGTATATAATAATAAAATAAATAATCATTAATAAAGTAATATACTCTACCTATTTTGAAGTAATATATGCAGGAAGCGTTCTGTTGAAGAGCTGGCAATCTGTTTTGATGTTGCTGCAGCATTAGTGGTGTGCAGCTGCTGTGTAAGAGTGATGAATGTGTGGAGTCTAATAGTGTGCGTACGCCATACAAATCCGTTAGCGTAGCTGTGTACTTCCGCATTGTATAAGCTATTGTTCTAAAATGGCGGCTAATGTGTGGTATGCGGCTGTGGCTGATTTAGCGTCCTTCGTTTTCTATGTTGTGCGACTTTTTCAGAATATCCGTAGCTGTTTGGTGGTGTTTTGCGTGTTTATGGTGGTGTTTTGCGTGTTTAGGACCTTTAGCCTCCTTTTCGTTTTGTGCAGCAGCCATTTTTTCTCTCGCTTAGGTGATTTTCGGGTCTCTAAACTCCGAAATTTGTGGTTAAATGGAGGTGTAATTTCACTTGCAGAGGTCCTGGGTGCCCCCCCTTGCTGTGAGTAAGCTTTTTATGTGTTTGTTGTTTGTATTTATTGTGTTTTTAATGTTTTTGTGGTCGCACGGGTTGCGTCCTTGTTTTTTAATCTCGTAGGTGTTTTTCGGCAAATACGTAGGTGTTTGGTGGTGTTTTGCGTCTTTAGACTGCTGTAGCCTCGTTTTCGTTTTTTTCGGCGGCCATTTTTTCTCTCGCTTAGAGACTTTTTCAGTGTCTAAACTCTTTTATTTTAAGTTAAATTGAGGTGTAACTTTAGTTTTCGAGGTCATGGATGCCCCCTCTTCCTGTAAGTAAGCTTTTTATGTATTTGTTGTGTGTATTTGTAGTATTTTTCATGTTTTCATGTGCGTGTGTTGGGGGCGATTTTTGCGACGTCGTAATGGGTTGTAACGTGTCTCGTATTTTTCTTGCGTGTGCCAAAGGCTGTGATTGCATATACTGATATTCTTGATCTGAATTGCTCCGATTTATATCATCCAATCCATCTTCCTGGTTGTAGAAATGCTTTTTAATTAATAACTTCCTGGAGCTGAGATGTAAATCTTTTATTATATCGAAGAAATCAAAGCTAGGACTTGGGGAGAAAGATAGACCTTTTCCCAAAACATTAGATTGAGCAGGGGAAAGTTGTTTGGGGGAGAAAATTTGAAATCTTTTGATTATATATATATATGTATATACTCGCTCTAGGACATATACACTGTCAAGATTTTAGGATTTTATTTTTTGCTGTGGTTTGTTTTAATTGAATGACTATTTTCATATCTAATTATATATGTTTTTGAGAGAATCTCTAGTCAGATTGGACCTTACAGTATGTTATTGTTATATCCCTGAGGAGGGTATCTTTGAAGAAAAAAAGTGTTTGTTCTCTTCCTAAATTTTTGATATGTATTAACTAATTGATTCCCGAGATTGATATAACACTGAAATTACACATACAATTAATTCTAGTGTCTTTCATCGCTTTCCCTTTTTTTTTAAAGTGCAGTATTGTTTTTTTTAAATTGCATTTACAGTGCTACGAACAGGGGTTAAACAGCCTTGCAAGTCCTATCTCATTCTTCATATCCTTCAATGGCCTCCAAAATAGATATTGAAATCCTTACTTTATTTCACTAGCCCTTGACAATATTTTACCACATTCTACCTCTGCCCTTGACTCACTCCATATACTCTGGTAACCACCCTCTTTTCTCTACTCATGGCCTGCATATTTTCATAATTGATTTTAACAATTTTCACTCTCATCCACAGGATTTCTGTTGAGGTACACATTCTTTGTGAAAATTCTAGCCTCAGACACTTGTTTCAAAGCTCACTAAAACTCACATACTTAAACAGACCTGTCAGCTAGAAGCTTCAAACCTACAAGCTGCCCACTCTAATGCCTTGCTTTTTATAAGTTCTTTAGAGTAGGGACCTCAGCTATTTTGCACCAAATCTACCAATTACTTATTGTATTGTATTATCTCTGTATATCTATCATTTTTATAACTTACTATCTCATTAAGTGTATTGTATCCACTCTACCATACTGTCCTGACATATAATGTTTATTTTACCAATATTTTCCTTCTCTGGTGTCTTTTCCTCCCCCATTTGTGCCCAATCTTATAGTTCCTCAAAAGCCTTTTCTCCTTATACACATCCTCCCCTGACAACCTGATAAGCTATTGAATTTAAGTATCATTGTTGGCTGATGTCACTGAAATTGACACTCAAATATATATATATATATATATATCATCAACAACTTTTTACATCACTTTCTCAGACAGTGGGGGAGCTACTGCTGGTGCAGCTGGTGTGAAAGGGTTATAAAAAAGCCTGAGGAATAAACTCATTACTCCGTTACCCCTTGATAATTCATGTTCACTAATCCCCAAAAGAAATGACATGATTTGAAAAGTAATTTGAGCTAAATGTGATTTAGGAAATATAGAATTGAAGTAGATAATAATTAGATCCCTTTTGGGATAAAAAAAGTGAAAATTACTATAAAGGTTCTACATACTTTCCCTTACAAATTACCAAATGATAGTATAATGGTAGCAGACATGTAATGTGCCTGTAGAGCCATCAGAGGGCATTCATATAGAATGAGGGGTATTTTAGATCAGGAAGTGTCCATAGCTGGAGAGAGACATGTAATGTGTCTGTAGAGCCACCAGAGGGCATTCACATAGCGTGAGAGTTTATGAATCAGGAAGTGCTAGGATTGCTATGCTGATCACGTGATGACATCATAAGAGTCACATGATGCACGTCACATGGGGCAACGCCATATTGGATCCACTTCCTGATTGTTAGAACAATGGAGGGTATATAAGCCTCTGTGGAGGGGGGGAGGGGGCAGAAAGGGTTTGATGTTGGTAAGTGCTGATATGAGCAGTACTTATATACATTTTTACCTACTGTTTATGTTTTTATATCACTGAGGTAGCCTTAATGGCGAAACGCATTTGATACTATTTGATGTTTTTAAATTATTGATTTTATTAATTTCCATTGTACCCATCCCTATTGGCCATATATGGCATGTACTTGAGATTGCACGGTACAATAAATATATGACAAACACACTATTGTTTGTACTAGTGTGTTTCAATTGTCCCCTATAGTAGACATAAGGAGTTGGTATCATATTTTGTTCTATATACACTATATAATAGTATTGGTGATCCAACTATACTTGCTACAAGACTATTGGGATTGAGATCTGAGGATTGAACATCAAGTACTTCCAGAGGTATCCCTTTTAATCCACACAGATACCTCATAGCTTTGGGGTTATCACATGTGAGTGAAATACTATATGCTTGAAGTTTTGACGTGTCTATAATACACTCATATTGCACTAGGAGGTGGCGCGCTGTCTTTCCCCTACCCTTCTTATCACACTTCATGGCAGTTTGCTTTTTTCCTCATCACTGGCTTTTCTGAGATTTCCGTGCTGGGGTGTCAACATTGTCTCAGGTGTCCTTTGCTAGCACAAATCTACTAACAGCGTTTAAAGCCCCCAAGGTAGTGGAAAAACTCCTTGCTCCCTCCTAAGATATCTAGCCGTCCACTCCCTCAACCACAACTTCTTCATATTTCCTTACGTTAAGAAAATACCTAACCAGAATGTCTTTTTTCCTCAGGAATTCACATTAACTCCAACAGGATACACCATACTGCCACCTCCTACCATCAATCCTAGCATAGAGTTTCTAGTACTCCAGGCCCGCCAAACCTTGACAGATGGACTATTAACTAACTCTAAAAAGGGATACGGCAGCGCTTGGGAACTTCCAAATATTCACCACTAATCATAATATTGTACTACCATTCACTCTTTCAATGCTTCTAGCTTTCGCAGAACACTGCAATATTGCACTTCACCTTAACTCCAGTACAATAAAAATAAAAAAAACGAACAGGAGTCAAATTTCATCTTTCCCTGTCACACTATTTACAAATTAGTTCCTTTATTTGTAACGTGCCAACATATTTCGTAGCGCTATACAAAGGTAAGTTCAAGTCAAAACAATATTACAAAAGAAAAAAGAAAAAAAATGAAGAAAAAGAAAAAAAAGGAGGGCCCTGTCTTTGAGCTTAAAATCAAGTGTACACCATGCTTTCCCTAAAGCACATACAATTGAAAACTTGCAGAAATTATTCCTTAAAGGCCTGTTTCAAAATTGTTTACAGCCTGTACCTACGAGACTCCCAATAGACAGTACATTTTCAGGGACACGTTCACACCTACTTAAACCTGTAATTCCTCCAAACCACTTCAACCAACCTTCCCTCCCCTGGCCATAGCAGGAGCTACTTGAGGAGAGGGGCTTGACCACAAATATATATTTATGAGTTTCAAATACCAATGACCCACCTTCGCCAAAATCATAAACAGAAAGAATAGTACAGAATTGTCCTAGAAAATTATATTGATTGTGTTACCAATGCTATAATTTCGAATCATACAGTATTGTCTATTCATTATTAAGTGACATTAATATATATATTGTCATATAGTGAAGTGATTACTATTCACCAACTCACAGCTTCTTACAATAGTGAGATATACTTTTGGATGGACAATATATAGTACTAGCGACTTGCCGGTCAAAAAATGACGGCAATGAGATGTGTATGTTTGGAAAGTTGTTTAGTTATTAATATACATATTTGACACTTGTAAGTATTGTGATATTAAACATGATTAAGTATATCACTGTAAAAAAGTTCCTTGGTGCCTAACACCTTAACAATGGTAATAATAGTAGAAAAAATATATAGGAACTATAGGGTTTGAAATGGATGATTCCTTTAAATGAGCTACTAGCTGGTATATTCTTGAGTACATACAGTCTTCCCTCATATGGCAAAATAAATTTGCTAATCCTTGGGAGGATAAAAGTATGAAAATATATAAATAGTGTTTAGCTCAAAAAAGTGTGGTTAAAACCAATGTAGAAAAAAGCGCATGGAAGTACTTTACTGGTTATGAAAAAAGGGGTAGAGGGGGGTTTATAAAAAATATGTACAAATGATGTGTTATAGCATACAATGGTGATGCAACTCATGTTTGCCTGAGACTACTATATGTCATTAATGCTGACTGGCAATTCACAGTAGTCACAAGGAGTAAAGTAACACAGGCAAAAAATAGCTCAAACATATATAAACCTCTCTTTTGTAATCAATAAACCAAATAACCAGAGTACTTGCGCTTAGATGATAGTCCCGACGGTCCCGTTTCACCCCTTCTGGGGCTTACTCATGGGCTACTGAATTGGAGGTCTAGTGGGGCTTTTATAGCCCTTTTATCATCCATTTCCGGTTGTGCAACGCTATTTAGGTCATTTCCGTTTTTGAAAAGTTAAGTGTAGCACTTAAAAACGTCCCCACGTTCTTTCCTTTCATTTATGTAAATGGTGGCTTGCCAATCATACGTAATTTGCCAACCACACACTCCATTTTGTTTTATTCAAATTGTTTTAATCATTTATGTCGCTGCGTGATGACGTAATCAAGATACAAACGTGACCACGTTTTTTCAAGTCCTTTCTATGCATGAATGCCAATCATGCGTTATTTTGCCAACCAACGCCATTTTGATCTGGTTTTAAAGACGCCAAAGTGCTCCAACTACTATATACTGGAACTAAAAATGTTGTTGATATCTCTAAGGTGAATTTATCCATGGTGGGTCTAAGTAAATCTATATTACTATTTTAAAGAGACCTAAAATATATGAAAAATATTGTTGAACCAACTAATATATAGAGGTAAAGGCAAATGATAGTGATGGCTAGTGAATTATTATATTGTTCCAAAAATTGGAAATATCTGAATAATAATAGTGAACAAAGAAAAATATATCAATGTGTTTGTGTATAATAAGTGTTCTATAATCTATCTACATATAGATCAAAGTGGATAAAGTGAGTGTAATATGGAAAATATATATATATATACATATACATGCACAAACATACACGTATATATACATGCACAAACATAAACATACACACACACTTACACACACACACATACCTATACCTATATTCATACAAACATATACGCATACATACATATACATATATATATATATATATATATGGGTGCAAAATGTGAGGTGAAAAGCTAAATGTAAGTGGAAAAGTGTTATGAAATGTGATAAAATTGTGAAGTGTGTGTAGTGATAAATGAATAAATATACTATTACACTGTTATAGAAAGGGCGCATATGAAAATCCTTCATTAAGACCTTGTGGGCTTTGGGTATTCAATATAAAGATCCATTTGCTCTCCAGCTTTAAGAGATCCTTATCAATATCCCCTCCTCTGGGTTTTTGTAACGCTTGATCAATTATTGAAAATTTAATTGCCTCCGGTTTGTTATTGTGAAATTTTTTATATGTCGAGACACAGATGTGTCCATTTCTTTGGTCACTGTATAGGAGTGTTCCAAGATCCTTCTCCGCAGTTGGCGTGTAGTTTTACCTATATATAATTTTGGACAGGAACAGATTATAACGTAGACGACGTGCGTAGAGCTGCAGTTGATAAAATGCTTAATTGGATATTTCACATTAGTGTTTGGGTCAGTAAAATCTTTACTGGGGACAATGAACTTACAGGCTTTACATTTTCTGCATTTAAACAATCCTTTTGTGGATGGTAACCACGATGTTGTACTTTGTGTAGTTGGTTTAAAGAAGCTATTCACCAATTCATCTTTAATACTCTTGTTCTTTCGATAAGTGATAGAAGCTTTTTCGGAAAGGCTGGTACATAATGTAGAGTCATCTGTCAATATATACCAATGCCTGTCTAGTATTTGTTTAATTTCCTTCCAGTCTTTTCCAAATGACTTAATACATCTTATTTGATCGTTTGATTCAGCCTTCTTATTTGAAAATAGTAGATCCTGTCTATCTGATTCAACAGCTCTTTTGTATGCTTTTTTTGGGGTATCCTCGAGCTTTAAATTTAGCTCTTAGTTGATCTGCTTGAATCTTAAAGACGTCTTGATTGCTGCAGTTTCTTTTGATCCGTAGATACTGACTTATTGGAATTCCTGCTTTTAACGCTCTAGGATGCTGACTAGACCATTTTAATAGAGAGTTCGTTGCAGTGGGTTTTGTGAATGTAGAGGTATGAATCTTTCCCCTTGGGTCCTTTGATATCTTCAGGTCAAGGAATTCTATTTCTTCTTCATCCATCACATACGTGAATTTCAAACCTAACAAGTTTTTGCTCAATTTTTCAATGAATTCTGTGAATTCTTTAGTATTTCCTGTCCACAGTACCATAATGTCGTCAATGTATCTATGCCATGATAATATTTTCTCATTATATACTGACATATCTTCTGAAAATACTTGTGTCTTTTCCCAAAAACCCAAGTATAAATTGGCATAATTCGGTGCACAAGGGGTTCCCATGGCTGTGCCATTAATTTGATGATACCACTGTTTATTAAAAATAAAAAACAATTTTGTTAGTATGAAACGTAGTAATGATATAATAAAAGCATTCATATTCAGATCTTCCATAGGTCTTGCACTTAAATAGTGTTCAACTGCAGCGATCCCCTGATCATGTGGGATAGTGGAGTACAGTTGTTCTACATCAATAGAGATAAGTATTGTTTAATTAATTGTCTATTAATTTGTCTTGTTTGGCCGCTAACAGTATAAGTTTTAGTTCTTTTAGGAACTCTTGGAGAGGATTACTTTTTAATACTTTATATGTTGATGTATCTGATAACAATTTGTTACACATTTTTAGGTATTCTTGTTCATCCATGATGACTGTGTTTCCTCCTTTGTCAGCGGGTTTTATCACTACTTTATGTTTCTTTAATTCTTGTAGAGATTTGAATTCCCTTATACTTAAGTTGGTTTTACCTATGTTGTTTTTTTCTTTTTCTTTTTCTTGGACATCATTAAATAGTCTTTTTAGGTCTTTAGTCACCACATCCACAAATATCTGAATATTATTATATTGCTTAAAATCAGGCGTAAAAGTACTGGTATGTTTCTTAGTTGTTTTCGTCTGGGAATGACCTTCATACTTTTGTTCATCTAATAATGATAACAGAGTTTCAAATACTTCCTTGTCTTCATCAATTATTCCCAAATTATTGAGCTCTATCTTCCGCTTTTGTGTAAAGAATTTTTTAAGGGCTAGTTTCCTAGCAAATAAGTTTATGTCTTTTACATTCTCAAAAAGATCCGAGTTACTTGTAGGGACAAATGAAAGGCCCTTAGATAGTAAAGATATATCTGAGTCCTTCAATTTCACTTCAGACAAGTTTATCACTGTTGTTTCTTTTTGTTGTCCAGTTGTTATAGTTTTTTCTGTTATATTGCTCTGTCTCATTATTAAACATGTTTAGTTTTGTAAAATGTTCTCTTGCTGAACAATAAATCTTAAAGCATTTTGTATTCAAAGTATTAACATTTGAATGTAAGAATAGTTGAACTTTAAATTAATCAGTATTTGAACATGAACTTTGTAATATATGTAAGTAAGAGACTTGAAAGTATATTTTTTGAAACTTGAACTTTATTATCTGTGTAACTTTGGAACTGGACAAAACATTTGTAGAACATTATAAAACAGTAACATTATAAACAGTAACATAGTGAATACATTTTTTTAACACAATTTTGTATTAAAAGTATTAACAGTTGAATGTAAAAACAGTTGAACTTTAAACTAATCAGTATTGTAAACTTGAGGTAATGGCTTTTTAACATGCAATTTGTATCTGAAGAATTGTTAACTTCAATATACATTTAATGCAGAGGAAGACAAACAGTAAAAACCCTCCTTGAAACGTACCCAATTTTAACATGAACTTTGTAATACATTTAAGTAATAAACTTGACATAATATTTTTTGAAACGTGAAGTTTCTTATCTGTGTAACTAAGGAACTTGAAAAAACATTTTTCCAACTTGGAACATTATGAACAGTAACATAGTGAAATAATATTTTAACAGAATTTTGTATTAAAAGTATTACCATTTGAATGTAAAAACAGTTGAACTTTAAACTAATCAGTATTGCAAACTTGAGGCAATGATTTTTAACATGCAATTTCTATCAGAATAATTGTTAACTTCAATATACATTGAATGCAGACGAAGGCAAACAGTAAAAACTCTCTTTAAAAAGTACCCAATAAAATGAATTCCTTCCTGAACCCATGAACTGTCGGTAAACCTTA
Organism: Discoglossus pictus; assembly: GCA_027410445.1. NCBI lineage: Eukaryota > Metazoa > Chordata > Amphibia > Anura > Alytidae > Discoglossus > Discoglossus pictus. Next base: position 207,082,319 of record CM050164.1, read on the forward strand.
ATACAGGGAGTAATCTTAACATAACAGACAATATTTACATTGTTTCTTAAAACGTGGTTAAGCTCTTAACATGAACTTTGTAATATGTTGCAGTAAAGAACTTGAAAATATTGTTTTTATACTTGTAACATTAGAAACAGTAACATAGTTAATTAACATTTTAACATAAATTGTAAAAATAATGCAAGGCAAGTGTTTTGTGAGGCGAATCATCCATAAACAGTACTTCCATTAATTATGACTGAGTTTTTTATTACTTTTTATTTTTGAATGCTTTCAACTTTTTTTTGCTTGGGTTTTATTTCTTTACTGAAAATGTATAGTACTTCATAGTAGACAATGTTTTTAGTAAAAATACGTCCATCTTCTAATAAATCACCTTGACTTTTATTCTTTTCAATGTAAACTTTAATAGCCTTTGGATTTTTGCACCGTGACAACGCAACGTACAATTGACCATGTGCAAATACTGGTTCTTCCAAGAAAATACCCACAGATTTGAACGTTTCACCTTGTGATTTATTAATGGTCATGGCAAATTCCATAATAATGGCAAATTGTCTTCTTTGAAGTATAAAAGGGAGACTACTTTCACTTGGTGCTAAATCTATTCTTGGTATGAAAACTCTCTCTCCTTTATGGGTACCAGTTAAAATTTCAGCATCTATAAAATGGTCCTTTAATTGTTGAACAATTAATCTTGTCCCATTGCATAGGCCTTTTTTGGGGTTCATATTTCGCAGTAACATGATAATTGCACCTTTCTTTAGCTGCAAAATATGTGGTGGCATTCCAGAAGGAGTTAGTGAGTTTATGAATTCAGTAGAAAAGTTAGCCTGACTTTCATTGTCATCAGCAAGTACAGAATCAGCACTGTGATAATTTCTTTGTGGTGCATTCATTTTTTTAAAGATTTCATTATTGAGGATTAATGCATCCTTATTTTTACACGTTAGTATGACTTGGTTGGCAAGCTCCGAATATTCCTGGTTATTTATGCTCCCTTCAAATATAGCCGATATAATATCTTGTTGACAAATCATATGAGGTGGGATCTCTACAGTGTCGTCAGGTAAATGTGGTATTTTTTCTGTTCTGCCTTCTCCAATTTTAATAAGCCAATCATTGAAATCAGTTTGGCCTTCTGATCTCATATTTTGTAGCAGTTGAAGATGGGTAAAATGTTTCCATAGTGAGCTTGACTTTGTACAGGTTTCGATAATGTCAGTTCGATTTCCATGTACAACGACAGGTAATTAGAGATGTCCTGGACAGTTCGCCCGTGGACTATTCGCGGCGATTTTGGCTATTTCGCGCTCGCATCGGACGGCGGACACATGCGCTTTTCGGTCCGCCCCCTATTCTTTATCATTGAGGAAACTTTGACCCTGCATCTCACAGTCAGCAGACACATTCCAGCCAATCAGCAGCATACACTCCCTTCCAGAGCCTTTCATCTGTAGGACAGCATACATTTTAGAATCATTCTGAAGCTGCATTCGTTGTGAGAGGACAGATAGTGTAGCTGCTGGAGATTTAATAGGGAAATAGATAGGCAGGCTGTGTATTTAGCTTCCACTACAGACCTGAAGGACTCATCTGATATCTGCTGCAAGGACAGCAACCCAAAATGCCCTTTTTAGGGCTAGAACATCATTTATTTTATTTGATAATTTTTTTCTGTGTAATCTAATTGCATATGCCTGCCTGCCAGCGTGTGTGTGTGACAGGCTAACACCTATCAGCTTATATTGTGCTTATTTTCACTACTCATACCTGGTGGTGTACCATACATTGAAAACAACCATTTTTCTGCCTGTTTCAGGCTCACAGCTTATATTGTGCTCAGTGAAATAAAACAACACTTTTTTGACTGTAATAGATTGAATAGCAATTGCCTGCCTACAGGCGTGTGTGTGAAGCCTATTGCATCTACTCTGCCAACTTTTGCCAGTGCACAGTGATACGTCATATCTGGTGCCACCGTAGTGTACAGTGAAATAAAAGAACCCTTTTTTTTCTGTAATCGATTGAATATCAGTTGCCTCGGCACCCGGGGTCAGCCAGACAGCATGCTGCCACCACCAGAATGCCGTCATTGCAGAGCTCAGCAGTGTGGCAATTTTTTCGTGTGTCTGCCTGTGACAACAGCGATGCCATTTGCAACCTGTGCGAATAGAAACTCGTGGGAAGTCCAACACCCACCTAGGTACAACTTCTTTGCGAAGGCACATGATGTCACATCACAAACGCCTATGGGATCAACACATGAGTACAAGCAGCACACAAAGTCAAAACCACCATCCTCCTACTGGTCCACCACTTCAGCCACGTCAACCACTGCTGCACTGCTTGCCCCTTCTCAACCATCCGCCACTCCGTGTCTCGGCCTGAGCAGTCCCTGCTCATCCGCCCATAGTCAGGTGACAGTCACCCCCTTGCCCGGCAACTGACAGCTGGCTTGTCTGAACTCTTAGCCCGCCAGCTTTTACCATACAAGCTGGTGGAGTCTGAGGAGTTCCAAAAATTTGTAGCTATTGGGACACCGCAGTGGAAGGTACCCGGACGAAATTTCTTTGCACAAAAGGCGATCCCCAACCTGTACTTGATTGTGCGAAAGGAAGTAATGGCATCTCTGGCACACAGTGTTGGGGCATGGGGCCATCTGACCACTGATACCTGGTCTGCAAAGCATGGTCAGGGCAGGTATATCACCTACACTGTGCATTGGGTAAACCTGGTGACGGCTGCCAAGCATGGAATACGTGGCTCTGCAGAGGAGTTGGTGACACCGCCATGACTTGCAGGCAGGCCTGCTGCCACCTCCTCTACTCCTCCTACTCCATCCTCTTCCATAACCTCCTCGGCTGAGTCCTCTTCTGCTGCTGCTATGTCTTGCTCCACATCAACGGCACCCCCCCAGCTCCACAGGTACTATTCCACATCCCGGATACGGCAGTGTCACGCCGTCTTCGGGTTGACTTCCCTGAAAGCAGAGAGTCACACCGGACCAGCACTCCTGTCCGCCCTGAACGCACAGGTGGATCAGTGACTGACTCCGCACCAACTAGAGATCGGCAAAGTGGTTTGTGACAACGGAAGAAATATGTTGGCGGTATTGAATTTGGGCAAGTTGACACATGTGCCGTGCATGGCACATGTGTGTAATCTGATTGTACAACGCTTTGTGCATAAGCACCCAGGCTTACAGGACGTCCTGAAGCAGGCCAGGAAGGTGTCTGGCCATTTCAGGCGTTCCTACACGGCCATGGCGCACTTTACAGATATCCAGCGGGAAACAACATGCCAGTGAGGCGCTTGATTTTCGACAGCCCGACGCATTGGAATTCAACACTCCTAATGTTCGACCATCTGCTCCAACAAGAAAAGGCCGTTAACGAGTATTTGTATGACCGGGGTGCTAGGACAGCTTCTGCGGAGCTGGGGATTTTTTTGCCACGTTACTGGACACTCATGCGCAATGCCTGTAGGCTTATGCATCCTTTTGAGGAGGTGACAAACCTTGTCAGTCGCACCCAGGGCACCATCAGCGACATCATACCATTTGTTTTCTTCCTGGAGCGTGCCCTGCGTAAAGTGCTGGATCAGGCCGTAGATGAGCGTGAAGAGGAAGAGGAAGAGTTGTGGTCACCATCACCACCAGAAACAGCCTTATCAGCATCGCTTGCTGGACCTGCGGCAACGCTGGAAGAGGATTGTGAGGAAGAGGAGTCAGAGGAGGAATGTGGCTTTGAGGAGGAGGAGGAAGACCAACCACAACAGGCATCCCAGGGTGCTCGTTGTCACCTATCTGGTACCCGTGGTGTTGTACGTGGCTGGGGGGAAGAACATACCTTCAGTGAGATCACTGAGGACGAGGAACGGGACATGACTAGCTCGGCATACAACCTTGTGCAAATGGGGTCTTTCATGCTGTCGTGCCTGTTGAGGGACCCTCGTAGAAAAAGGATGAAGGAGAACGACCTGTACTGGGTGTCCACGCTACTAGACCCCGGTATAAGCAGAAAGTGCCTGAAATGTTACAGAATTACCACAAGTCGGAAAGGATGCAGCACTTCCAAAATAAATGAAAAAGCATGCTTTACACAGCGTTTAAGGGTGATGTCACAGCACAACGGCAATCTTTACAGACGTGTTGTTGATGGAGGACATGCAGAGCTTTTTAAGTCCTATGCATCGGCCCAGCCCTTCGGGGTCCACCCTCAGTGAACGACTCGACCGTCAGGTAACAGACTACCTCGCCTTAACTGCAGATATCGACACTATGAGGAGCGATTAACCCCTTGACTACTGGGTGTGCACGCTTGCCCTGTGGCCTGAGCTATCCCAATTTGCCATAGAACTTCTGTCTTGCCCCACTTCAAGTGTCCTGTCAGAAAGGACCTTCAGTGCAGCAGGGGGTTTTGTCACTGAGAAGAGAAGTCGGCTAGGTCAAAAAAGTCTAGATTACCTCACTTTTATTAAAATGAATGAGGGATGGATCCCGAAGGGACTGACAGTGGGCGATACATTCGATTAAAAAAGGCCTGATCGATGAGCTGCCTTGAGCTAATAATGGTCCACACGCTGCTGTATTTTATCCCTGAATGCCGGATGACTTGCGCGACTTATCCGCCACCAACTAGGGTTCAAGACGCAATGTTTAAGGGCACTTTCTGCCTGGCAAACTAACATCAATTTTTCTGGTTGCTGCAACAATACCTAATTTTTGCATTTAAATTCTTTTATTGTCAGAAGGCGTACAGCATGTAATGAAAAATAAAGCATTTTTGAACAGTCTTGCATAACAGTTGTGCAAAAATACATATTTACAATAGAGACATTTTTACTTTTTAGGTTAATAATTTTTCTTATTTTTTACTGTGATTGCAATTTAAGAGATACCTAAAACATGGTAAAACAGACAATAGTAAAGAGTATATCTGCAGGAAACACCAAAGTCCTATTAGCTATCATCCCTCCAGCATTATTAGCTTATTATTTACCATATCTAACCTGGGCAATCACCCTTGGGTAACCCTAGGGCAGGCTTTAGTAAGCGACCTCTCCTTTCCTGGGATGATTTTGCCGCCGGTTGCTTCTGAAGGGTCTCAATGGCTACCCCACTCCGGTCCTTCCCCCAGTGTCGCTTCAACCAGTAACAAATGTTTTATATTTGTAAAGCGACCCAATGATCCCCCTTGATATCGGTTTATCTTTACGAATTTTAGAGGACCAATTTAAGACTGGTGTCCCCTGTTTCTGGGTCAGGGAGTGTGTGAAATGCCTCAGCCTACAGTAAATTTAATGTTCTTACAGCGGTAGCTCATGCTTGTCCCTTAGTTCCTCACAGGTGAGCATCTGGCCCTTTACTAACCAGTCTCCCAGTCTATCTAGTTTCCTTGACCTCCACCAGTGTTGTGATGTTGTGCTCATGTGTTTCGGGGCCTGAGGGTGGTCAAGAATTGGGGTCATTTGGGTGGATCCAGGGAACAAACCTGTGTGTTTCTTGGCCCATTTCCAGTATGATAGTGAGTGTCTGATTAGGGGGTTAGGCGAGTTTTTAAAGCTCTGAGGCAATTCTGATAGCCAAGCCACCTTGTCCCAGGTTAAGGGCCTTAAAGTGTGGTTCTCTAAATACACCCAGGCCGGTTGATGCCCTATAGAATGTGCTATTGGGAGGAAAGATAACGGAGCTGCCTTGTGGTAATATTTTAAGTTTGGACACGATAGTCTCCCCTCTGACTTTTGAAGGTACATAATTTTCTTTGTGATGCGTGAGGGAGAGTGGTTCCAGGTAAACTGAAATATTTTCCTTTGAATACTTTCTAATTCTTTTTATTTAATCGGGATCGGGAGTGTTCGAAATATGTAGAGCAACCTAGGAAGGACATTCATTTTTATCGTATTTATTCTCCCTAGCCATGATAACCTATACTTTGTCCATTTACTCAGGTCATTAATTATTGTTTTATAAAGTTTGGAGTGGTTGGCTTTGTATAAGTCCTCTAGCTTAGGGGTTAGTCGGATTTCCAGGTAGTTTAGTAGGGTTTGAGAGCATACACAGCAGGTCGTCTGCAAATAGACATGTTTTGAAATGGTGATGGCCTATTTTTATGCCTGTGATCCCAGCGTTGGCCCTAATTGTCTGAGCCAGGGGTTCTATTGCTATTGCGAATAGAAGGGGAGAAAGGGGGCACCCCTGTCTTGTTCCTCTTTCTATTTTATTTAAGGATCTCTCATCTCCCGGAATCTGTAACCTTGCCCTGGATGATTTGTATAATGAGTGTACGAGATTTATGAAATGGCCTTTAATACCAAATGTTTCAAGCGTGGCGTATAGGTAAGTCCACTCCAGGGAATCAAACGCCTTTTCAATGTCAAAGGCCATAAGACAGGCTTGAATTTTAGAGGCTTTGGTGTGGTACAGTAGGTTCATGACTTTTCTAATGTTGTCTCCTGCTTGCCTTTGGGAGACAAAGCCTACTTGGTCATTATGTATTAACTTAGGCAAGAAGGATGACATTCTATCCGCTATTATTTTGACAGGATCTTTGTATCACAGTTTAGTAATGATATTGGCCTGTAGTTTTTTGGTTCTAGGGCATCTCGACCCTCCTTAAGGAATAGAGTGATATCTGCCCTGTTCAGCTCTGCTGGTGTTTGCTTGCCTTCTAGAACTCTGTTAGAGTGACCAAGTGTGGGCCTAATATGTCTACACATTTTTTATAATATAAATTGGTGTACACGTCTGGGCCTGGTAACATACCAGGTTTGAGGTTCTGGACTGCTTTTCTCACTTCCTCTAGGGTTACTTTGGCATTTAAAGTCTCTAAGTCATTTTCTTCTATTAAGGGGAGAACACAGGAATTAAGAAATCCCCTCATTTTGTGTAGATCTATGTGTTTTGTTGCCATATAAAGGGTATTGTAAAGTTATGTAAAAATCTTCTGGATCTTATTTGGGTTCGTTGTTTTTTCTCCCTTCGAGGTCTTAATTTGAAGTATCCTATTTTGTGTTGTTTTGGTTTGTAGTTTCCTGGCTAGTAACTGGCCAGGTTTATTGGCTTTATTGAATCCAATAGGAATAAATAGTACAACTGAACACACCACTCCTATCTGGTGGCACCTTAGATTGCACGCACAGTGCCCCAAATTTGAAGTGGGAGGACCGACCAAGCATCTTTTTCCATCTCCCGCTTCCAAAAATCCATGCCATATACACGTCCCCTGATAGGTGACGTAACAGGTATCAAACTGATAGGAATAAATAGTACAACTTAATACACCACTCCTATCTGGTGGCACATTACATTGCACATGCAGTGCCCCAAATTCGAAGTAGGAGGTCCGACCAAGCATCTTTTTCCATCTCCCTGTTCCAAAAATCAATGCCATATACACGTCCCCTAATAGAGGACGTAACAGGGATTAAACCGATAGGAATAGTACTACTTAACAGTACACACCTTATAATAACGCAGACAGAGGCAACGCAGAGAGAGGAGTCTGAAGAAGAGGAGTCAGTGGAGGAAGGTGGCTTTGAGGAGGTGGAAGACCAAACACAGCAGGCGTCCCAGGGGGCTTGTTGTCACCTTTTGGGGACCCTTGGTGGCTGGGTGGAGGAAGAGACCTTCAATGACATCAGTGAGGACAAGGAACAGGACATGGCTAGCTTGGTATCCAACCTTGTGCAAATGGGGAGTTTGCGGTTGTGCAAAGGGACTGTTTGCGGTTGTTTGTGGTGCATTAAATGGGGAGATTGGTCTGTTACTGTGAAGCGGGTATAACCCTTACACTACCTGATCGATACAACATCATACCTGATATTTTAAAGCATGTTATTCCAAACAATTTAGGAATGTTAGGTGATATATGCCCTTTATGGCTTAAAACCAGACTCTGCATCAACTATGTAATTTTCCGTGGGAGTTTTGCCATGGATCCCCCTCCGGCATGCCACAGTCCAGGTGTTAGTCCCCTTGAAACAACTTTCCCATCACTATTGTGGCCAGAAAGAGTCCCTGTGGGTTTTGAAATTTGCCTACCCATTGAAGTCTATGGCGGTTCGCCCGTTCGCAAACATTTAATGAAATTCGCGTCCGCGGTTTGCGAACCGAAAATGTTATGTTCGCGACATCACTACAGGTAATGTTTGTCTAAAATCGCCACCTAACAACATTACCTTTCCACCAAATGGTAAAGTATTATCCATGACTTCACAAAGCAAACGGTCAATACATTGGAGGTCATAGCATGACATCATTGTGGCCTCATCTATTATAATTAATTTACATTTGTTCAATTTCTTTGCTTGTAATGATGTCATGCGAATATCTGACACAGAAGTTTCTAAAATAGGCACTGGCAGTTTAAATCCACTATGTACAGTTCTTCCACCTTCTAACAAAAGTGCAGCAATTCCAGTAGTGGCAAACGCCATTGCTATATGACCTTGTGCTCGTACTGAACTCATTAATAAATTATATAGATAGGTTTTTCCTGATCCGCCAGGTCCATCAAGATAGAAATAACGCTCTGTCACCATGTCATCATCTATTGCATTTTTAATGGCATTAAATGCTTGCAATTGTAAGGTATTTAAAGATGCAAGTCTTTCTTCTGTTCTTTCTACTTGTAGTTGAATGTCATAGTCTTCAAAGTTTATGTCACAACTTAATCCATGAGTTAAAAATACTTCCTGGATTTCCATTAACGCTTTTAAGTGTGCAATGGGTTCATTGTATCGTTGCATAAAGTCTTCAGCCATATTACTTTTAAAAGTCTCCCACAAAGCTAATGCATTTGGAGCATTTGAGAAGATACAAATAAATGCAAATTGTTCTCTCATCTGCCGTGGCATTTGACATTGTGCTGCTTCTTCTAAACATCTTTCCCATTCTGTATCATCAGCTACTAAGTTTCTATGTCTTGCAGCTAAATGGAAGGATTCATATACAATGTCATTAACAGTTCTTAAGTGTTCAAAACATTGTGCTCCAGGATCATTTACAAGTAATATCCGTAAGCAAAAACGTTCAACATCTCTTGGACTGACTGTGTAAATTCTTGAAATTATTTTATTGCCTCTGCTTTTTCTCAGTCTCCATAATCCATTTACAAAAACATAGTGATATGGAATTTCAATATATAAGTATTGTGTTGCTTGTGAATCTGTGGAATTTAATTCAAACCATGCAGTTAGTATAGTGTGACGATCTTCACTTTGGGCCAATGCATTCATTTAATTTCCAGCATGGAAATACACTAAATGTCTTTGTGGCAAATGTACTGCTAATCTATATACTGCATGTGATCTATCATGCATTTCAAATCTTAAAAGCCGCCACATAGCTTCTGGCGCACTGACATAGCGAGCATCTACATGAGATGCAAGTTCATCACGTACTAACTCACTACTTTCAGGGTTGTCTGAACTTTTGACGACTACAGTAGCTGCATTGTAGCCTTTGTAAATATATTTGTAGACATATTTAATGGATTTGCTGGAAGTGCAGGCTTCTACGTTGATGTGGGCGTTGTACTTCATGAGTTGATGTGGATTGTAGGGTACTACATATCTATTGTCAACTTTTTTTCCACGAATAATGGCACTATCTCCTTCTCTTCTTTTATAAAGTGGATAGCCATCACAATTGGCATAGGTTTTGTCTCTATAATCTTTTGGAAAATCTTTGGAACATTTATTATTTTCCATACATGGTGATTGTGGATTAGGATCACCACAGGGTCCATGAATCATGCGATGAGTAACAATCTCATATAGTCTAACATATAGTTCTGGATCTGGTAGTTCAGCAACAATGACTGCATCCACTTTGTCAGAAGTATCTAATTTATCTTTTTCTTGAAGTATTATCAGAAGATGTGCATGTGAAAGTCCTCTTTTTTTAAATTCAATGGTATATACATAAGCAAGACATTTGCCAAATAACTGACTTATAGTGATGTCACGTTAATTCATTTAATTTAATCTTAAAAACTCTGGCTACTAAATCTGGTCTATCGGAAGCACTTTGTCCAAGAAGTACATTTTGTGTAATTTCTGGCCATTGTGGATTACATGTAAATGTAAGAAATAAATCGGGTTTGCCAAATTTGGTGACAATAGCCATAGCATCATTGTATCTTTCTCTCATATTTCGAGGAGATCCTTGAAAGGAAGATGGTAAAATGATGGCTTTGCCAGCTGTCATGTCTCTGCTTGTAGCCACGTCAGCAACATAGTCCATTAGTCCAGAATATTGTTCTACACGTAGTTTATCTTGTTGATATTTTATAAAGTTTAAATTATTGGCCTCAACTTGCAAATAGGAATCAATAACCCATTGTTGTGTTAGTTTTCCACCACATAAAATTGGATTAAATGCATTTCGATTGGCAATTTGAGCTAATTTAAATTCAAGCATAGAAACATTATTTCAGATTCTGGCTTTAGCATTTGGGTAACTGGGAAGTGTTAATTTTGGTTGCCAACCTGCTTCTCCGTGTGGTAAAAAAATGGGATATGTCATTGGATACTCATATTAATGAATGGTTGCTCCTCATTTCTGGAATATATTCTAACGTCTCTTTGAAATGGTGGTTCTCCTTCATCATTTTGAAACACCATTGCAACCTCATTTGATGTTGGCAAGTTATAACAACGTTTATCAGTATGTCTGTCTCTTTTAAGCACCATATTAACCTTTGGCATTGGTAATTGATGTCTTTGTGCATGAAGCAGTTGTTCATTTTCTACTTCTGCTAATTTTATATAAGCTTTACTGTAGGGATTATTGTCCATAATGTTATTTAGCTCTATAAAAACACTGAGTAAGCATTTTTTATTTTCTTCCATCTGCATACGTTGGTCAACAGCTTCCATTGTATCTAGGACATATAGTTAAGCAAATTTCTTATTCCTCTGGATGTAAATGGGAAGTCCGATGATAAATTTGGCCTTGGACTTTAAAACAGTAAGGACCATGTCCTGGTACATTAGCAGCTAATGTTGCCCACATAGATGCAAAGGATATGGCACTATTGTAGGATCTTATGTTTGTCTTAAAATGTTTGTAGTTCGGAAAAGTAGGTTCAGTCATAATGTTTTGTAAATAGATTGGAAATTATTTTCTTTCTGGAAGTTTGAACTTGCCTTTTTGACAGCAACTAATAAATTGGCCATCTCTGGGTCTCTCCTGTTTAAAATAATAAGCCTCACAAAACTGACATTGAGTAGTCATGTCCCCACAACTATGAACCTCTACTGCTAAAGACTTGAGTAAAGGACAATTTGCAAAGCATATAGAAGTTTGACTTTCATATTCATCAGGTGAAATGTCATATAATGTTTCAACAACAGGTTCTAAATGCTTTGTTTTTTTCGTGGCTTTTCTTGGTATATGTTGTATTGGTTTAGGTAAAATGTCATGTAATATTTCAGGAACAGGTTCTAAATGCTTTGTTTATTTTGTGGCTTTTTTGGTATGTCTTTTATTTGTTCAGTTAAAATGTCATCTTTTGTTTGAGGTACAGGTTCTAAATGCTTTATTTGGTAGCTTTTTTTGTATATCTTTAATTTGTGCAGGTGATAGTCTTTTGCTTGCAAGTCTTTTGCGTTCTTTTTCTCGTTGAATTTCCTTCTGCTCCGGTGTCTGCTGGCTGTCTGCTCTCTGTCGTCGTTCTCTAGCTTGGCGTCTTTTCTTTTCTTGTTCACTCTCGTTATCAGCCATGTTAATCTGTAAAAAAAAATGATTTATCATTAGTTTATTTATAGATGTTAAGTTTGTTTTCACAAAAAATTCTTATCAACAGTGTGGTTACGTTTTATACTTAATATTCTACATTAGGTTTGTCATTCAATTGCAATTTGGCCAATTGAATAGGGGTCTAAATAAGGCCATAACATATATTTTTTTTAAAGTTTTTAGTTAGTAAACATCTATCCAAAAGCAAGGTTTTCACTAACTAAAAACTTATTTTAAAAAATATGTTATGTGCTTATTTAGAGGACTATTCAATTGACCAAATCGCAATTCAATGAGGGTCTAGGACTGGAAATTTAGAATGACAAATTTTATTGAGTCTCTGTTTTGAGCCTTTTTTGGACTATGCAATTTTTTTTGTTCTGGCTACATTGAAGTTTGGATTTACTGTTAAACATTATTGGCCATAAAAGACAAATAAGAGATAGATGAGAAATGTGTTAGTTATATTTTGTTAAAAGTTATAGTTAGTGGTGGTTGTTTTTTTTGTTTTGTTGACATCGATGCAGAGCAAACATGTTTATTTAGTTTTCTCTTTTTTTACTTGTTATACTGTACCTTGGTTGAAGTGTGATTTCAAGCAGAATCTTTGTTGGTCCTCTGTTGAAAGTCTTCGTCCGATGGTCTGGTCCTCTGTTGAAAGTCCTTGTCCGATGGTCTGGCCCTGTGTTGAAAGTCCTCGTCCGATGGTCTGATACTCTGTTGAAAGTCCTCATCCAATGGTCTGGTCCTCTGTGGAAAGTCCTCGTCCAATAGTCTGGTCCTCTGTTGAAAGTCCTCTTCCGATGGTCTGGTCCTCCGTGGAAAGTCCTCGTCCGATGGTGTAGTCATCTGTTGAAAGTCCTCGTCCGATGGTCTGGTCCTCTGTTGAAAGTCCTCGTCCGATGGTCTTCACGCAGTATCTGTTGTAAAATAAAAATGAAAATGTTATTTGATTTGAATGTATTTTTAATAAAGAAAAAATGACATTATTTTTGTGTATTGTATGTGTTATGGTGAATTTTTCTGCTATGCTGTTTTTTGTGCAACCTTTTCAAAATAATTTTGGTACAATCCTGTTTTGTGTCTACCACTTTTGGTATGCTTATTTAGGCTTCTTTGTAAGGCTTATAGGTTCTTAAACATTAAAGAAGAATATTAATTTAGTTTGCTATGTTTTTGTGTGGGCTTTGGTACAATCCTGTTTTGTGTCTACCACTTTTGGTATGCTTATTTAGGCTTCTTTGTAAGGCTTATAGGTTCTTAAACATTAAAGAAGAATATTAATTTAGTTTGCTATGTGTTTATGTGAGTTTTGGTACAATCCTGTTTTGTGTCTACCACTTTTGGTATGCTTATTTAGGCTTCTTTGTAAGGCTTATAGGTTCTTAAACATTAAAGAAGAATATTAATTTAGTTTGCTATGTTTTTGTGTGGGCTTTGGTACAATCCTGTTTTGTGTCTACCACTTTTGGTATGCTTATTTAGGCTTCTTTGTAAGGCTTATAGGTTCTTAAACATTAAAGAAGAATATTAATTTAGTTTGCTATGTGTTTGTGTGAGTTTTGGTACAATCCTGTTTTGTGTCTACCACTTTTGGTATGCTTATTTACGCTTCTTTGTAAGGCTTATAGGTTCTTAAACATTAAAGAAGAATATTAATTTATATTGGCGGCCATTAAACATATATAGTTCATTTATTTTTTGTACTTGTTATACTTTACCTTGATTGAAGTGTCGAATGACAGAGGGTCCCCTCCTGCCAATCTTAATCCGCCGGTCTTCTTGTAGTGTCTGTTTGAAAAAGAAAGTGAAATGGTTAATTGTATATTTCTTCTTTTTGATTTAGCAAAGCATGGTCTTTTTCAGCATGTAATGTATTTTTCTATCTTACCTCTTGTTCTTTCTTGGAGTTGTTTAAAAGGGATTGTGGTTCACAATGCACGGTACAAATTCTTGAGTGACGCTGTTGATGCAGAGTCTGTTTGAATAGTAAAAAAAAGGAGAAAGATTGATCTTTAGGTTATATATTGAATTACAATAAATTAATATCATTTAAATATACTTCTGTAATTACTTTCAATTAACATTACTTAGTTTTTGGGTCTGTGCGTGTGACATGTCACTATACATGAATCACATTTTAATAGTTAAATTTTTTTTTTTTTGCTGTCATAGTTGTTTAATTAGTTTGGATTAAGATTAGTTTGTTGCAGATGCTATACACATAAATGTGCGTGTCACATGTCACTATACATGAACCACATTTTCATAGTTAAAGTCGTTTTTTTTTGTGCGTGTCACATATAACTATACATGAATCATATTTTAATAGTTAAATGAACATTATTTTTTGGGGGGGCCTACACACATAAATGTGTGTGTGACATGTGACTATACATGATACACATATTTGTGCGTGTCACATATGACTATACATGAATCATATTTTAATAGTAAAATTTTTTTTTTGTAATGTCATTTAAATATAGTTGTTTAATTAGTTTGGGTTAAGATCAGTTTGTTGTAGGGGCTATACACATAAATGTGCGTGTGACATGTCATGAACCACATTTTCATACTTAAATTTGTATTTTATTTTTGTCCTGTCTTGATAATAAATTGTAATATATTATAGTTTACCTCTCCGTTGTAATTTGCACAGTGTAAAGTAGTAAATTAGGAAACAATTGTCTTCTCAAGTAACAGCAGCAGTTAACTATCAAGTCACTCCGTTCATCCCCTGAGTAGAAATGTTGAAATTTCTGGAAAGTATGCAGTATTTATAAACTTTCAAGTGCCTCAGACCGTTAGAACGCAATACGCATACGTTCCAGCTTCCAGCTTACAATTTGCGTTCCATCCGCCATTTTGTGCGTAGTAGTTTTAAAATGGTGGTTAATATGAGTGTGGTACATTCCGCATAGCATGTATTTCATTCTTGCGAGTCACTGTAGTATAGTTACGTCTGAAGCCTCGTTTAAGTTTTGTTCGGCGGCCATTTCTCTCACTTAGGTGATTTTCGGCAGTTTAAACTCGTTTTTTTGCGAGGGTCCGCATTTGCAGACAAACACAGCCGACGTTGGAGCCTCCACCTCCGCAAATGCGGACCCTCGCTTCACGAGGATCCGCATTTGCCGGGACGTTGGGATGCTCCACCACCGTAAATGCAGCCCCTCGCTTCGCGGATGCAGTGCGAGCCCGCAAGCGGGAGCAACGGCTCGTATGCTCACAACTATATATGTGATGTTTTGAAAGTATGGCACAAGATCATTTTGTGGAACACATCTGTTCTGTTTTTTTTTCTAGCTTGTTTATGTGAATTTCCATTTTTCTGTTTGTAATGAAATTTTTTGCATTTCCAAAATTAACCTTTTCTTGTTCATAGACTTTATTTAACTGCCGCAATTGTTGATTCCTATTGTTATTTTACAATACCTGAATACCCATGTTTTTCTAGACTTGAGTATAATCGACTCTGTTTCAGTCTAATCATAATCTTGTGGCAGTAACAAGATCCATTTGCAGACGCACATACACAGTTGGAATATGAAACCATGTTTAAACAGCAGTACTTTGCCTTACTTCTCTGGTGGAAGCTCAAGCCTCAAACTTAGTCCACATCAACAATTTTAGAGGATTAGCTAAAACTTTGTATGTTTGTGAAGTATTAAATAGACTAACAACATTAGCAGCAGGGGCAGATCTACCGGTGGTGCAGTGCATTCTCATTTTTTTTTCTATAGTGTAGGGGTTCTTTCGGGCCACTATCCCTGGCCCAACCTGCCAGGGCCACCCTGGGCGTACCATGGACCCCCCTGCACACACCCATGGCCTGAAATTGGTGTGAGTCTGTTTTAAAAAGCATTTCTACTGAAGAACCAAGAGGTGGCAGTGTGGAGCAGTTCAGCATGCTGAGGATGTGTATCAAGGAAGAAGGTAAGAGAGTGAGGGCCGCAAAGTACAGGGGATACATTATGTGAGGAGGAGCAAAGGAGATAGGGATGGGTGCTATGTGAGGTGGGACCTGAAAGGAATTGGGTGCAGTGTGGGAATGTATGCTAAAGGGGATGGCTGCTGACAAGTACTGGGTGCTATGTAGAGATGCATGCTAAGAGTGATGGGTCCTGGGTGAGGGTGGATGTTGAAAGGTACTGGATGCGATAGATAGATAGATAGATAGATAGATAGATAGATAGATAGATAGATAGATAGTGTAGAGATGTTGCTGTAAAGTTGAGTGCATGTATTCTGGAGATGTAATGCAGAGAGAGGAGCTTTGCACAGGCAGGAGGTAAGGGTAGGGGAGTATCTATGGAAATAGATCTTAGGAAGCTTTACTGTTATGTGAAGGGGTCTTCTGGAGGGCACCAGAGGGAAGGGCTCACAAATATGTTTTGCACCAGGGCCCTCCATTTTCTAGCACTGCCAGTGAATAGCAGCTATATAAGCCATGGGAATAAAAGCATTTTCAAGGAAAATCCTCATTTTAGCAGACTCTTCTAGAACATGGAGGCTGTCATAGTAGTCCTACTTTCTTTGCAAAGAACAAGGGGCAGTTACAGAGCAGGTCAAATAAGAAGACAAGTATACTTGCAAGCTGACCCTACTGAGCTTGATGAGAGAGCAGAAGGTATTATCTACTGAAACCTTATCTCATATATCATTAAACAAACGCCACCTTCCTTCTTCCACTGATAAAAAAATAGTTGAACACACCCCATCTAATCCAGTAGGGAGTGTGCAAGATACAAACATGGCATACTTGAGTCACAATCAGTGTCTCCTAAAATAATGATTTCACCTAGAAATATATTTACGTCCATGTCTTGCACAGCTGCTGATGTTATTTTGTTACAAACTTAGCAATCATCTGAATAGGAAACTGGGGATCAGACTATATTACCTTTAATTTATTTATTATAATATTGTTTCATCCTATGTTGCACAATGGGTTAAATGTACATAGGCAAAAGAAATAGAAACAGTTATTGGTAGCAGAAAAATATAATGAATCCAACAGGCTACAAAGAACAGAATCCTTTCTTTATGAAAGACAAATTTTTGTTGAGATTTAGAGGTACAGAAACAGCAAAACATGACATGAATTCAGTATAACAATATAACCATTCTAACCATTGTATACATTGTAAATTATGTTTTTCAGTTCTATTGACACAGAAAGAACAAGCAAGTATAACCACTCATATATAGGGTCAATGTTAGAATGTTTAGCAGACTAACAATATATGCACTAAGAATTTGACCTTGAATGTATTGCAAACAGGAGTATTTTGTCATATGATCTGAAAATTCAAAGTAAAGAAAGAAAAGCAAGATAAAAAGAAAAAAAAAGCTGCTGTTTTGATCTCTTCTGTGTATTGGGCCAAAAGAAGTAAGTGTTTTCTAGTTGAGTACTATAATACTCGTTGGCTAAATATTAACCGTTTACCCACATTACAATCCTTATGAAGCTAGTTTTGGTAAGAGCATTGACATTTTTAAACCTCTCAGTGGTCAATGAAGACAATATAGACTGAAGAGAGCAAAAACATGAGGTAGCTCATACAGTTAGGTTTGGGTTTAATCACTGGTTTAGAAATTATTTGTGGCTGAGCCCTAAAAGTAAGCCAGTGGATCAATATCCTGGGAACTCATGTTTTCCATCTTTCTGCAAACTCCTGTCTTGCCTCTTTCTGCAGTAATGAATTTGCCATCATCAACCATTTGAGGGAAGTGTCCACTTTCCATAATTAAGCATTTATAGGACATTAGCCTATATTACATAACCCACAAAAAACAACAGCTGCTGTTTTTTTCTTTATAGTCTATTTACAAGCAATTTTGCAAAACTATTACATTGCCCCCGTAAACAATGTACATAAAAATATAATTCACGTAAACAAAGGGGTTTGCTTGTTTCTAGTTTGCAAGTAAGATAACATAGTAGTCTCCACAGCAATGCAGCCCACTAACTAACGTGAATTCACTAGCCCTAAAGTCCCCATAGACCCTAACACAAACACCACCCTTAAGCCTGACCTAAAAAGACATTAAAGCAAAAAAGCCAAAAATAAAAAAATACAGAAAATAAAAATATATTATGAGAAAATTAAAATTGAATTACAAGAATTTTTTTTAATAAAAACAATTTTTAAGAATAAACTAGACTAATACTTTACTATCCCCATATTCAGATTTCTCTGTAATTTATTTATTTTCAGTATAGATAGCATGCCATGGATGTCCATATAGATCTCTTTGTTAGGGGTTAATGTTGAGGCCATGGAGTTCTTTAGGTACCCCCATGGGGATAAACATTTATATCTGGGAAACTGCTAACATAAGGGGTAAGGTCTATTGGGGGTCTATTGTGAAGTCCATGGGGCACATCGGAAGGGTTGGGTGATCACTGCAGGTAGCCTTGCAAGTGTTTTTGTTTGCAAGTGTTTTCTTGCCTGTGGAATGTAATAGCAGTTTAGGGTATTTTTTACATGAAGAATGCCACAGCAACATGAGTGGAATATAATCAAGCCCATAGTAGGCAACTGTATTTTTTCTTTTTAGATTTGTTGGAGAGTACAACTTGAAAAATGTAAAAAGGCAGAAGCACCATATGCAACCTGTTGAAATACTGCAATGGGACAGTAACTAATCCCAACATTATAGGGGGGGGGGGGGGGGGCTTGGGCAGAGCTGAGTCATTTTTTTTGTTGCATTTAATTTTATTTTCTGTAGAGCATTCTACTGAAGCTCCAAGATGTGGCAGTGTGGGGCAGTTCAACACTCTGGGTCTGGATGACAACAAACAACAGGAGGAATGGGTTCTGTTAAGTGGTCGCTGAGAGGGGTTGGGTGTTGTGTGAGGATGGATCCTGAGAGGAACCTGGTGCTATGAGAAGATGACTGCTGAGAGGCACAGGCTGGTATGTAGAGATATACTGTATACCTCTTCCCTTACATCCTGCTTCATGCAGGCAGGAGGTAAGGGAAGAGGAGCAGCTATGAAAGAGGTCTTGGGAGGATATGGGAAAGGGTCTCAGGGAGGGATGCTGTTATAGGAAGGGGTCTTAGGTATGGGCCCTTGTGGGGAGGGGGGGATTCATTTTTGCACCAGTGCCCTCCATGCCCTAGCTCTGCCACTGTTTTATATAGTGCCTATGTATCAAAGTTTATTCCAGCTTTACATATAGGTTCCATAGAAAACATATGAAGTGGAAATATTTTATGTTTTAACTTTGCTTATTTGTGCTTATCTCTGCCTGTACACAGTTTTATCCCTATTCCATATAAATATATCCAATGCTGGTGGGAAATTCAGCACTGGATATTGTGTGTCTGTTCTCCAAGCACAGCTGATGATGGCGCAACTGCAGAGCTGTCTATAAATCAGGTCAGTGTATTTAGAAGTAAAGATCATATGCTAGTTTGCTGGGCATAAGCTATGAAGAAAATTTACAAAATGTTTTTAGTCTTTAAACTTTCTGTTTACATGCCTTATCTTCCATCCCCCCCCCCCCCCCCCTGTCTTTTTATTCATCTGGTTTTCTTTCCCTCTTGCTTCTCTTTAATGGCTATACCCCATGTTTGTCCGCTTAATTCCTGTATTACAGTTCTCATGTCTGTCTGATAATCCTTGTGTGCCAATTTCTCATGTCTTTCCATTATTTCTCTGTGTGGCCATCCTGAGAATTAAGTGAAGTTTTAGGTAGATAAAAAGGGCAAGTTATATAGGATTTTTGTTTCTTATCTGCCATCAAATATATGTTTCTATGTGGGACATGCTTCGTGCCTAATTAACCTCTCTTTTGACATCACAAAATTTGTCTGTCCATTGCTCATGTTGGTCTGTTTAATCCATGTGTGTCCATACTACAATCCTATACTTCTTTTAAGGATCTAGTCTTGATAATGGGGAAATTATAAGTATAAAATAATAAAGTTACATGCATTTTTTTCATTGCCTTAATTATCTCGGGAACTGAATTGAGATCTACATCCAAGGTCCATTCCAAGTGACTAATTGTAAGCTCCTATGAGAGCATGATAGCCTAAACCTTTGGTCATGTTTGCCTTAAATATTCACTGCATCTCTTGTACTATGCACTATGTCGGCACTTTACAAATAAAGGATGATGATGATAATAATAATAATAATAATATCTGTATCTATTTCAGGCAGAACTTAAAAAATGATCACAGGTATTGTGACCATGCTTTTCTGTGAATTGTCCAACAGGAAGTAGAGCAATACCTACTTGATCCTGATTGGCCCAGAGGTTGCTGGACAACAAGAAGTTAATCACCAAAAGAGATATTTATGCTTTAAATAGGAAGTATAGATGTCAGTTTTGCCATGATCACATATATAGTTGTGAGCGTACGAGTTGTTGCTAACGCTGCAGGCTCGCGTAGCGAGGGCACTGGGCGGGGGTCTCAGTTGCTGGCATGGAGCGCCGCAGGCGCTCCATGCCAGCACCTGAGGACCTCGCAAAGCGAGGTCCGCAGTTGCTGGCATGGAGCGCCGAAGGAACTGCGACCCTCGCAAAGTTCACGTCGCAACCCAAAGAGCACGACACACACATTACAACACTCGCAAACAACATACGACACACGTTCACACACATTACGGCCTCGCAACACTCGGACGCAACTCGCGAACATTACAAAATTAAAAACACAATACATACACACAGCACATACATAAAAACCTTACCTACAGCAACAGAAAGCATCCAGGACCTCAAAAATGCACCTTACACCTTCATTTTACTCAAAATAAAAGAGTTTAGACACTAAACAATTTGCTAAGCGACACAAAAAATGGCCGACGAACAAAACGAAAACGAGGCTACACACGCAAACACCATACGAGACACGTTACCACACATTACGAACTCGCAAACATCGGACAGCAACACGCCGACATACAAACATTTAAAACACAATAAATACACACAACACACACATAAAAAGCTTACCTACAGCAAGAGGAACCATCCAGCACCTAAAAAAACCAAGTTACACCTTCATTTAAATAAAAATAAAACACTTTAAACACGAATAAAATCGCTAAGCAAGAGAAAAAATGGCCGCCGAAAAAAACGAAAACGAGGCTACAGCACTCTCAACACGTAAAACACCACAACACGCTCGCAAAACACCACACGAAACTCGAAAACCACCACGAAGCACCGACGGATAATCCGCAAAGACGCATACCACCGATAACCCGCCATTTTACGCCAATGCGGAAGTACAACACTACGCTAACGGTTTCGTCTCGTGCACGCACAGTATTACACTGCACACATTCAGCACGCTTACACAGCAGCTACACACCACTAATGCTGCAGCAACCTCAAAACAGATTGCCAGCTCTTCAACACAATGCTTCAAAATATGTAAAGTATATTCATTTATTAATGTATTATATATTTCATTATTACACACCAAACAGCATTAGCTACCTTACAATTTCATTGCCGTCATTTTTTGACGGGCAATTCTCTAGTACGGAATAAAGATCTGGTCATTACTTATTTGGAGTCCAAGGCCCTCATTCAATTGCGATTTGGTCAACTGAATAGGGCTCTAAAAGAGCACATAGCATATATTTTTTAAAGAAGTTTTTAGTTAGTGAAAACCTTGCTTTTGGATAGATAAGTACTAACTAAAAACTTCTTTAAAAAAAATTTATTTGCTTATTTAGAGCCCTATTCAATTAGCCAAATTGCAATTGAATGAGGGCCCAAGTGTATTAGAAATACAGTACATTCCCACTGTCATGATTTTATTGTTTAAGGAATTATATTGCAAGTAATTTATGAATATGGCCAAGGGAGCATGACATTGTTGCATTGGGATTATGTGTTATTGTGTGGTTATATGTTGCCTGTACAAGGTTATTATGGATCCCAGGTATAATATATTATAAGAGGGAAAATGTTATATAGAACATATGTGGAAATGGTAAAAATGCTCTGCATAGAAGTTAGCTGCAGATCATTGCACACTCACACATACAGACCTTGGGTCAAGACAAGATGTATGTACTTCAAGTAGTCCTAAACAAACTTTTGAGTTTAACATAAAGGTTTGTTCACTAGCCAGCTATAGATATCTGGTGAATTTGATCTTAAGAGCTTTGATAGCCTAAGGTTGCAAGCCAGATGGTCTGACATCACACATACACAAATGTATACAAGGGTGTGGTATTGAAGAGTATAAATATGTTGTTTTGATCATTCAATAAAGTTGAGAGATAGTTTTCACATATACAAGGTGTGAGACTATTTCTGTGTTTTGTATCCTGACTTGGGGAGTGGTCTTGCCATGGGCTACTAAATAACCTCCATGCATTATTCTCTGCCTGTACCTTTTGGGCCTTGTCCTCTTCAGAAGCCAACTTTTGTGCCACAGAGAACAGGAACTACACCATTCTGCTGGGGTAGGTTTGAACTAGGTTCATATCAAGCCCCCTTGAAGAAGCAGATCGTGACATTGGCTGGCAGTGGTGGGATCTCTGAAGAAAACACAGAAGGATGGCAGCTTATGAAGAGTTGTCTGCAGCAGAAGAGGAGGAAGTGTCCAGATGGTACCAAAGATAGATGGAGATATTACCTGCAGGTGCAACCATGGATAAGCAGAGGGAACTCCGGATACAGATTACACAGGAGGTACAGGAGAAGTGGAGAAGGGTAAGCAATGGCCCTGTCTCAGCTCCTGTGAAGGGGAAATGCTTATCCCCAGTAGAGACAGAAAATGCTCTGGTGACTGGAAAGGACTGTAGAGGAGTGGGCCTTCTAAATAAATGGATTTTTTAGTATGTGAGGAGGTCGCCCTGGAAGAGCAATATACTTATTGGGTGGGACCTGTTGGGATACCTTATCATTTTTCATTGGGGCTGGAAGAGGCACTTTGGGACATAGTACATGGGGATCCGGATTGTGGATTGGGGACTGAGAAAAGACAGCTGTGCCTGTCACATGGTGGGACTGGAGACAGGCTCTCAGACAGCTAACTTACTTTGGCCTTTGATCCAGCAAGAGCTACAGCTGGAGGTGGATTATATAGACTTGCCGGATGAAGCATCCCTGGATGGGTTTTGGCCACCCAGCTGGGAAGGCTCAAGCCAGTCAGGCATGGAACAGAACTACCTAACGGGTACTACAGAGGCCCAGCTAAATGTTGCCAAGGCTGGGCCAAAAAATAAAGGTATGGACTGTTGGGAGAATTTTGATATCCGTGATTCTTAAAATAACAAGGATGCCTTCATCCATGGGGTTGACTGGGAAGAGGAAGAACTGGTCCCTGTCTTTAGAGGGCTGAGTCTCATCAAGTTAGAGACATGGGGGCAGGGCCAAACCACAGCAGTGCCAGGCCCAGGGAAAGAACTGGGCAAAAGCTACCCTGCTCCTAAAGTAAGAGAAGAACCTAATGAGCACTGGGCCCTACCAACTGTGAAAATAGTGGAGAGGTTCCTTGGATGGCCATTGTCCAGGAGCCAGCCACAGACCCTGGAGCAGAAACAGAAAGTAGCTCTGCTCTTCAGCCTGAACAAGAGGCAGAAGCAGCTGCTTCTCAAGGGCGGCCTGTAACTACACACCAGGCAGTATCAGAAGGAGACAGTCAGGAGGTTCCACCAGAGGGTCCAGAGACCAAAGAGCCAGATTGTGGTTTGTCTCCTGGTCTCCCTACATTGACTCCCCTGCAGCTGTCCAAAGACACTAGTTGGGTACCTGTAACGAAAGGGCCACGGGCCAGGCTTGTTGGGAGAGAGGTTGGCTACTGGACCACAACAGCTTGTGTCAGAACTGCCCATTAATGCAGAAAGGATGACACCAGAGAATGTCACTAGCCCATTTTGCAACTCCAGCATCCCAGTTTATTTAGGAGAAAGCTCAGGGGTAACAAAGGGAACCTTGTACTTTTCAATTTTACCCATGGGCCTGAGTACTGATCCAGAATCAGCAGGACAGGAGGTTTCCCTAGCCTGGAAGGAGAGGGCTTTGCTGGGTAAGGATCCTCCCAAGTTTATGCTGGACTTACTAGCTGGGATGTACTGTTTCCCCTGGACTACCTTGAAGGGTCCTCCAAGGCAGTTGTCTTATAAGTCTCCTGAGGGGCTTGGGAAGGTCACTAGGCCCCTGGAAAGGAGTGAGTATTCACCCTGGACAAAAAAAAAGGACCAGGCAACAGGATTGCAATGAATGCAGAAGGCTTTTTGACTTGTTAAAGAGAGGCATTATCTCTCGAAAGCTTGTCGCTATATTATGAATACGTTTGTCTAATAAAAAAGGTATCACTATTCACTGCAATACTCTGATATATATATATATATTTGAAAGGATGGATAGATAGATTATATGGAACCGGAAGGGGGCCCAGGGCGGGTAAAAAATAAATAAAATATTTACCCCATGGGGGGGGGGGGGGGCCCTAAAAAAAAATGTGTTTGCACCGGGGCCCTCCTTTCACTAGCTCTGCCACTAAACATATGTATAGCTACATCAACATGAATTACATTGTAAGTAGTATTTAAAAACAGCACATGTGGATCTCCAATTATGGTTCAATGTGTAAAAGTTGTTATACACCTTGAGAGTATGTTCCCATATCCCTCAGCATAGTCTGCTATATCAATAACTTGTTGGCCATCTCTGAAACATACATGTAAATAATTGTGCAAACATACATGCATGTGAGATTATATGTTGAATTAGATTGCCAAAAGGGATGTGTAATGTTCCTCATAATTCATTAATTCTATGTTTCATACATATTGCCCTCTTGTACCCTCTGTGTTCCCCTCTTGTGTGCCCTCTGTGCCACTTTCTTGTGTCCCCCCTCTCTCTCCCCTTTGTCTCTTCCTCTCCTCTCCCTCCCCTCCCTCCCCTGTGTCTCTTTCCCTCCCCCTCCCTTCCTTGTGTCTCTTCCCCCCTCTCCCTTCCCTGTGTCTCTTTCCCTCTCCCTCCCTTCCTTGTGTCTCTTCCCCTCTCCCTCCCTTATCACCCTCCTCAACCCCCCTCCTCAATCTACCTGTAGGAACAAATTCCTGACTTTCTTAGTGTTAACAAACCCATGCTTAGTTGACTCTGCTGTAATACTGCCTGCCTTTGACCATACTTGCCTGACTTTGTTTTTTTACCTCATCTGATTCTGTGATTTTCAGTGGACTCACAAGATTCCTAACCCTAGGGGAAAACAATTTCTTGGACCCCACCATGCCAAGTCTATAGTTGATTAATCTCAAAATAGGACAGACTGACGCAACTTAGTAAAAAGTATATTATCTTACAAAGTGCATCTTTGATACTTATTTATGTGGTTAGCAAATCACTAAAATAAGGCAGTAACTGATATAACTGTCAAGTGTTTCATTGTGCATAAGAATAACCAAGCGTTTCATTTCTCAAAACAATAGTGTGATAATACATTACAATTCACTCATAAATAGTTAAAAGTACAATATAAATCAATAAATTACATTTTACATTATGGTTACATCAATGTCATAGTCAATGGTCTACAGTATACATAAGTCCTATCTCATATTTAGGTAAACTTGGGAGGAAGTATATTAATATTGAAAACTGAAACGTTATTCTGTTCATTCATAATTATGCAGTTTGACTCTTTCTGTATGATCATTTTTTTTCAGTTTCATCTCTTCGGATATCCATTTAGACTTATTCAGTTCTCCAGTTTTACATTTTTATTGTGATTTAACTTATTTCATTGTAAAAAAAAAATGTACCGCTACTGATGTTAATTGGTTCCCAATTACTGAGACAAACTGCACTTAAACGTTCTATTATTAAAACTCCTCGGGATATGGTTCTGACAATTAAAATATTTTACATATCCTACAAGATCATCACACATTAAAATACCTTTTTAGCAATTTAGCTGAAGTTTTCTAGAAAGTGATCTGTCAGCTTGTGTTCAACCTGTTCTCTATACATCCATCATGATCAATAAACAAATGAGCCTTTGACAAGATTGACAATGTGTATGGAAGCTACCATTTATTTTGATGGTTTGCTTTCCTCCCAAACACTGTTAGTACACAGATTTGTTGGAATTTTATCTAAAAAACCTCAGGGAGACAACACTAAAATGTTTTGAAACATACTCTAGATACCTCAGGATTTTACTTACCTTAAGTAGCCCTTAACAATTAAGAAAACTTACATGGAGCCTCATTCAATTGAGGCTTTCGGGAGATCCGGGCTTGGAAATGGAGCCAGCAAGTTTTTTTGCTATTCAACTGGCATCAGTTTGTGGCTCAGATTGAATTACGGGCTCCGAGCTAAGTTAATGCCCTCTAAGCCTTTGATTTTTCACTATCGCAAGGCTAAAATCGCAAATCGCTATTTAATTGCTCCGATTTCCCCTCGTTAACCACTCCATAAAGCCCACAAATGGCAAATATCTATTTAAAAGTTAATGGTACCAAGGAGGTCTTAATGAGAAATTGGAGCACTTTAAAAGCAAATAAAAAAGCAATACTGTACTTTTATTAAGAGTGAAAGTGATGTTAAATCTTAGAATTAATAGTACAACATTCTCCAATCCTTTATTTCATGTTCAAATTTTGTGTAATATCGATCAAGCCCGTAGGACTTTAAAAAATAGAGGTTTGATTTCAAAGTCCAACGGGCTTGGCCGTTGAAACCTGTAGGACTTTGAAAAATGGAGGTTAGATTTCAAAGTCCTATGGCCTTCACTTACGAGTTACGGGCTTGGAGGTTGGACATGATGACAATCTCTGTTTCCATTGGCTGTTTCTGCTGTTTCTGCTCCCTTAACATGTTCAAGCCCGGAAATGCTACGTCCGACTGCATGGTGTTCCAATTTTTGAGACGGCACCTAACTTGCAGGCCCGGCCACTTGAATAGCATCGCAAACAGAGACCAAATTTGGCTGTCTGCGACAGAGTTGTGAGCCCAAATTGAATGAGGCTCATAGTCTCCAAGTGCAAACTTTAGTTATACACGTACTATTGCAGCGTTATTGCCACGCATCTTATTGACCTTATAAATAACCTAATACACTTTTATTTTACTTAATGATTCCAATTCAAAAGAATTAGAAAAACTTGTTTTGCTGTACTTAGAGTACAAAATTATTATTTATCAGAAATATGCTGTAAACAATGATGCCAAAGAACTACAGATAAAAAAATAAAAATAAATAAAAAAGAGACCACCAATGGAAAGAAAAGAACACCTATTGGAGGGCCATTTTTTCATACTCCCCTATTGAAAAACTTCCAAGGGACAATCATTGATGCCTTGGTCCTCAATCTTCAACCATGGATAATACGGGCACATTCATGTTGATTGAAGAAATCCTTCCCCTTCTATCATGATTGAAGACCATGGATCCTCATATTTGGCCCATGGAAAGAAAGCAAACCTAAACAAAACTGCCACTCTATAATAACATTAAACTAACAGAACTCTTCTTCTGAAGGAGCTTTGCCACCAACTAACAACTTTCTCACCATGCTGTGGTGCGATAGCTGAGTATTGCTTTACAAGTGAACTTCACTTGTTTGTTTTCTTACAGGCCATACACAGATTTTCATGCATAAAGTGTAACCTTGATAACATATTTAATGTTATTAATTATATTTATAATACAAAAGGAAAAATACAAAATAAGTTATATTTTATTTTTTTATTAGTTGTAATAAAAACAAAATATATATGACATGTAATCCAAAATAGTTTCAATATATACTAAGGTCCTCATTCAATTGCGATTTGGCCAATTGAATAGGGCTCTAAATAAGCAGATAGCATATTTTTTTTAAAGAAGTTTTTAGTTAGTGAAAACCTTGCTTTTGGATAAATGTTTACTAACTAAAAACTTATTTAAAATAAATATGTTATGTGCTTATTTAGAACCCTATTCAATTGGCCAAATTGCAATTGAATGAGGGCCTCAGTCAAGGGACACAGGAGGGACACAGATAGAGAGACAGGAGGGACAGAGAGAGACAGAGAGACAGGAGGGACAGAGAGAGACAGGAGGGACACAGACAGAGAGAGACAGGAGGGACACAGACAGAGAGAGACAGGAAGGACACAGACCGAGAGAGACAGGAGGGACACAGACCCAGAGAGACAGGAGGGACACAGATAGAGACAGGAGGGACACAGAGAGAGAGTGACAGGAGTAACACAGAGAGAGACAGGAGGGACACAGATAGAGAGACAGGAGGGACAGAGAGAGAAAGGAGGGACACAGACAGAGAGAGACAGGAAGGACACAGACCGAGAGAGACAGGAGGGACACAGACCCAGAGAGACAGGAGGGACACAGATAGAGACAGGAGGGACACAGAGAGAGAGTGACAGGAGTAACACAGAGAGAGACAGGAGGGACACAGATAGAGAAACAGGAGGGACAGAGAGAGACAGGAGGGACAGAGAGAGACAGGAGGGACACAGACAGAGAGAGACAGGAGGGACACAGACAGAGAGAGACAGGAAGGACACAGACAGAGAGAGACAGGAGGGACACAGACCGAGAGAGACAGGAGGGACACAGACCGAGAGAGACAGGAGGGACACAGAGAGAGGGAGACAGTAGGGACACAGAGAGAGACAGGAGGGACACAGACAGAGAGGGAGACACAGGAGTGACACAGATAGAGAGACAGGAGGGACACAGATAGAGAGAGACAGGAGGGACACAGATAGAGAGAGACAGGAGGGACACAGATAGAGAGAGACAGGAGGGACACAGATAGAGAGAGACAGGAGGGACACAGAGAGAGAGACAGGAGGGATACAGACAGAGAGAGAGACAGAAGGGACACAGAGAGAGGGAGACAGTAGGGACACACAGAGAGAGACAGGAGGGACACAGACAGAGAGACAGGAGGGACACAGACAGAGAGACAGGAGGGACACAGACAAAGAGAGACAGGAGGGACAGAGAGAGACAGGAAGGACACAGATAGACAGGAGGGACAGAGAGAGACAGGAAGGACACAGATAGACAGGAGGGACAGAGAGAGACAGGAAGGACACGGATGGAGGGACACAGATAGAGAGACAGGAGGGACACAGACAGAGACAGGAGGGACACAGACAGAGAGAGACAGGAGGGACACAGACAGAGAGAGACAGGAGGGACACAGAGAGAGACAGTAGGGACACGGATGGAGAGACACAGACAGAGAGAGACAGGAGGGACACAGATAGAGAGACAGGAGGGACACAGACAGAGAGAGACAGGAGGTACACAGAGAGAGAGAGAGAGAGAGACAGGAGGTACACAGAGAGAGAGAGAGACAGGAGGTACACAGATAGAGAGACAGGAGGGACACAGATAGAGAGACAGGAGGGACACAGACAGAGAGAGACAGGAGGGACACAGATAGAGAGACAGGAGGGACACAGACAGAGAGAGACAGGAGGTACACACAGAGAGAGAGAGACAGGAGGTACACAGAGAGAGAGAGAGAGACAGGAGGTACACAGATAGAGAGACAGGAGGTACACAGATAGAGAGACAGGAGGGACACAGATAGAGAGACAGGAGGGACACAGATAGAGAGACAGGAGCGACACAGACAGAGAGAGACAGGAGGGACACAGACAGAGAGAAACAGGAGGGACAGAGAGAGACAAGAGGGACACGGATAGAGAGACAGGAGGGACAGAGAGAGACAAGAGGGACACGGATAGAGAGACAGGAGGGACACAGACAGAGAGAGACAGGAGGGACACAGACAGAGAGAGACAGGAGGGACACAGATAGAGAGAGACAGGAGGGACACAGATAGAGAGAGACAGGAGGGACACAGACAGAGAGAGAGACAGAAGGGACACAGAGAGAGAGAGACAGGAGGGACACAGACAGAGAGACAGGAGGGACACAGACAGAGACAGGAGGGACACAGACAAAGAGAGACAGGAGGGACAGAGAGAGACAGGAAGGACACAGATAGACAGGAGGGACAGAGAGAGACAGGAAGGACACGGATGGAGGGACACAGATAGAGAGACAGGAGGGACACAGACAGAGAGAGACAGGAGGGACACAGACAGAGAGAGACAGGAGGGACACAGACAGAGAGAGACAGGAGGGACAGAGAGAGACAGGAAGGACACAGATAGACAGGAGGGACAGAGAGAGACAGGAAGGACACGCATGGAGGGACACAGATAGAGAGACAGGAGGGACACAGACAGAGAGAGACAGGAGGGACACAGACAGAGAGAGACAGGAGGGACACAGACAGAGAGAGACAGGAGGGACACAGACAGAGAGAGACAGGAGGGACACAGAGAGAGACAGTAGGGACACGGATGGAGAGACATAGACAGAGAGAGACAGGAGGGACACAGATAGAGAGACAGGAGGGACACAGACAGAGAGAGACAGGAGGTACACACAGAGAGAGAGAGACAGGAGGTACACAGAGAGAGAGAGAGACAGGAGGTACACAGAGAGAGAGAGAGAGACAGGAGGTACACAGAGAGGGAGACAGGAGGGACACAGATAGAGAGACAGGAGGGACACAGATAGAGAGACAGGAGCGACACAGACAGAGAGAGACAGGAGGGACACAGACAGAGAGAAACAGGAGGGACAGAGAGAGACAAGAGGGACACGGATAGAGAGACAGGAGGGACAGAGAGAGACAAGAGGGACACGGATAGAGAGACAGGAGCGACACAGACAGAGAGAGACAGGAGGGACACAGGCAGAGAGAAACAGGAGGGACAGAGAGAGACAGGAGGGACACAGATAGAGAGACAGGAGGGACACAGACAGAGAGAGACAGGAGGTACACACAGAGAGAGAGAGAGACAGGAGGTACACACAGAGAGAGAGAAAGACAGGAGGTACACAGATAGAGAGACAGGAGGGACACAGATAGAGAGACAGGAGGGACACAGATAGAGAGACAGGAGGGACACAGATAGAGAGAGAGGAGGGACACAGATAGAGAGAGACAGGAGGGACACAGACAGAGAGAGACAGGAGGGACACAGACAGAGAGAAACAGGAGGGACAGAGAGAGACAATAGGGACACGGATAGAGAGACAGGAGGGACAGAGAGAGACAAGAGGGACACGGATAGAGAGACAAGAGGGACACGGATAGAGAGACAGGAGGGACACAGACAGAGAGAAACAGGAGGGACAAAGAGAGACAAGAGGGACACGGATAGAGAGACAGGAGGGACAGAGAGAGACAAGAGGGACACGGATAGAGAGACAGGAGGGACACAGACAGAGAGAGACAGGAGGGACACAGACAGAGAGAGACAGGAGGGACACAGATAGAGAGAGACAGGAGGGACACAGATAGAGAGAGACAGGAGGGACACAGACAGAGAGAGAGACAGAAGGGACACAGAGAGAGAGAGACAGGAGGGACACAGACAGAGAGACAGGAGGGACACAGACAGAGACAGGAGGGACACAGACAAAGAGAGACAGGAGGGACAGAGAGAGACAGGAAGGACACAGATAGACAGGAGGGACAGAGAGAGACAGGAAGGACACGGATGGAGGGACACAGATAGAGAGACAGGAGGGACACAGACAGAGAGAGACAGGAGGGACACAGACAGAGAGAGACAGGAGGGACACAGACAGAGAGAGACAGGAGGGACAGAGAGAGACAGGAAGGACACAGATAGACAGGAGGGACAGAGAGAGACAGGAAGGACACGCATGGAGGGACACAGATAGAGAGACAGGAGGGACACAGACAGAGAGAGACAGGAGGGACACAGACAGAGAGAGACAGGAGGGACACAGACAGAGAGAGACAGGAGGGACACAGACAGAGAGAGACAGGAGGGACACAGAGAGAGACAGTAGGGACACGGATGGAGAGACACAGACAGAGAGAGACAGGAGGGACACAGATAGAGAGACAGGAGGGACACAGACAGAGAGAGAAAGGAGGTACACACAGAGAGAGAGAGACAGGAGGTACACAGAGAGAGAGAGAGACAGGAGGTACACAGAGAGAGAGAGAGAGACAGGAGGTACACAGAGATGGAGACAGGAGAGACACAGATAGAGAGACAGGAGGGACACAGATAGAGAGACAGGAGCGACACAGACAGAGAGAGACAGGAGGGACACAGACAGAGAGAAACAGGAGGGACAGAGAGAGACAAGAGGGACACGGATAGAGAGACAGGAGGGACAGAGAGAGACAAGAGGGACACGGATAGAGAGACAGGAGGGACACAGACAGAGAGAGACAGGAGGGACACAGACAGAGAGAGACAGGAGGGACACAGACAGAGAGAGACAGGAGGGACACAGATAGAGAGAGACAGGAGGGACACAGATAGAGAGAGACAGGAGGGACAGAGAGAGACAAGAGGGACACGGATAGAGAGAGGGGGAAGAGATACAGGGGTGGAAAGGGGGGAAGAGACACATGGGGGAGAGGCGCTCATTGCGAGGCCCATGATGAGCTTCAAAGGTGCTTAGTAAAGTAGAGGGGGGAGTGGCTCTCATTGAGCGCCTACCGTCAAGTAGAGGGGGAAAAAGGTAGAGGGGGAAAAAGGTAGAGGGGGAGAGGCTCGCAATGAGCGCCAAAGGCGTTCATAGCAAGGCCAGTTAAGTAGAGGGGGAGAGGCTTGCAATTTGTGGCAAACACCATTGCCAGGCTTCAAATTTTATTGCCGTCATTTTTGACGGGCAAGTGGCTAGTATATATATATATATATATATATATATATATATATACACAAAACTGTATTTGAGAAAATTGAGCAGGAAATATATTTAACAACCTATTTTTTAAACATTCAAATGGAATTACAAATGTACTATCCATTGTTTGTACTACTGTACTATGTACGGTGGAGGGCTTCTATCACTCTTCAGCCCACCATATGTGAAATGATTGCTGTAGTAAAAGTAAACTACTCTCTCCAAAAATCCACCACACAAACCAGGCACTCACCAGGCACTGATGATCGCCAGTAACCGTGAAACAGTTCTGTATGCGTGTAAGTGACCTGGTTTGTGAATAATCCATCCATTGCTATGCCTAAAACTGTGAAATTCAGTGGACATAAGCTTAAAAGGAGCCATGTATAAAATAGACTACACAGGACTACACAGTGAGTGTGCATTGTGGTCTAATTTGCATGTCCACGACCAGTTTTCCCAAAGTGCAGTGCATCAACTGTATTTCTAAAAAAAATTGAGCAGAAAATAGGTTTAACCTATTTTTTAGCCATCCAAATGGAATTATGAATGCACTATCCATTGTTTGTACTAATATAAATAAATATATAAATATATATATATATATATATATATATATATATATATATATATACAGTGTGTATATATATATATATATATATATATATGTATATATATATATATATTTATATATATATCTATATGTATATATATATATATGTATATATATATATATGTGTGTATATGTATACTGTATATATATATATGTATGTATATATATGTATGTATATATATGTATGTATATATATATATATATATACTGTATGTATATATATATATATATGTATATTTATGTATATGTATATATATATATATATATATATATATATATATGTGTATATATATATATATATATATATATATATAATAAATAGTAAATTTGTGTTCACAATTGAATGTCTAAAACAAGTTAAAGGTTACTGCCTCTCATCAACATGGGACTGGATCCTTAGCTTGTGCAGCGGATATTTTGAGTAGGTAGTTCACCACAACAATCATTTAATATATTGTGGGCAAAAGAGCGATAGAAGCTCTCCACCATAAAATAGTAATGTAAATAAATACTACATTTCTGTTCACAATTGAATGTCTAAAAAAAGTTAAAAAAATTGTTTCATGCCCAGATTTCTGAGAAATACAGTTATTACTCTGCATTCTGGGAACCTTGGTAGGGACATGCAAATGTGCCCACATAGGCTACGCTCTTGCACATGGCTTCTCTGTCTCTCTCCTCTGCTCTCTCCCCCTTCTCTCTCTCCCACTCCCCCTTCTCTCTCTCCCACTCCCCCTTCTCTCTTTCTCTCTCTCCCCTTCTCTCTCTCACACTCCATCTCCCTTTCTCCCCCCTTCTCTGTCACTCTGTCACTCTCTCTACCCCTCTCTCTCATCTCTTTCCTTACTCTCTCTTTTGCTCTCTCTGCCTCCTCTCTCACTCTCCCTCTCTCTCCCCTCTCTCTACCTCCTCTCTCTCTCTCCCTCTTCTCTAGCCCCCTCTTCTTCTCTCTCCTCCTCTCCCCTCTCTCTCTCGCTCTCTCTCTCCTGTCTCTTCCCCCCTCTATCTCTTCCTCTGACACCTTATGTCTCTCCCTCTGTCTTTCTCTCTGCCCCTTCTGTCTCTCTCTTCCTCCCCCTTCTTTCACTCCCCGCTCCCCCCCCCCCCCCCCCACACACATCCCTTCTTTTTTTTCTCTTGGTCCAGTGGCTCCTCTGTCATCGCTCCTCCCACTGTCTGCTCCTCCTCTCCTCCACGGGACTCAGAGGAGGCACAGGGGAGTGCCACTGGTGATGGGCAGCAGGTGAAGGCATTTTATGCCACCAGCAAAAAAGTGCGGGCTGGAGCGGTCTGCCCCCTCCCCTTGGTTTGCCACTAAGAACAACTACCATATATCCTTGTGACCAAATAACTTATACCATTGAGGTATCACAGGATAAAAAAATATAAATGCCTTGATTTGCTTCATGATTACAATTCTCATTTCAATAGGGAGATCAAATGATTGCAACAAATATAACCACAAAATAGAATCACAACACCGCTTGAGGACATTTCTGGTTGTCTTGATCTTGTGACACCACACTGTACTCCACTCTGAGTAATGTGGGAGTAGGGCTGTTGTGAGACCCTCACTTTTGTAGACATAATCCTGAAAAAAATGTTTTTAAAACTAAACCATTAAATCATCATATTTCATTATTGCATGGTATGTTTTTATGAAAGTCCCCATGATAACTCCTTCATCCATGATACCTTCTCAGTTTAATCTTATTTTATTTATTTTTATGTTTTTAATTAAAAATAATATTCTGTAGTATTAATTTCCCTATTTTATTGAATGTTTATTACAGGAGCTGCACATCTGCAAACATCCCTATTTATAATAAGCATTCCATTGTTTCCAAACTGTGTGAGTTTGGGGCACATTTTACAGCAACTGCCTTACCACTGCAGAGTTTTCATGGCAGTACATAAGGAGATGTGCTACACTATTTTGGAAAAATGTAAAGAACTCCAGTCTAAATAAATTACCTATGTTCAGTGAAAGTCTTCACACAGTAATTTGAAAAGTTGTTTATATTGGTCTTTACTGATTAAAAACGTATACAATCTGTACCATTTCTTTTTTTTTTTTTTTTTTCAATGAAGCAAATACAAAAACAAAAATATATATAGTAATACATTCTTGTCAAATCTAGTACATCGATTTATACATTGCTTAATTAAAACACCATAACCATTCATCCACTTTCACCCTTCATTCAATCCTGGAAGATTTAGGGCCCTATTAAATTCGAGCTGCGGAAATAATAGGTGAAAACGAAAGTCCTACGTAGTTTAAAAATGAAACCATTTCCCACGCTATTAAATTCAAAGGGCTGCGAGATACGAGCGATTGATGCGAATGCGTAAACGTTAGGATTTGCGCATGAGTTACGATATCTCGGATCACTTTGCGTATGAAAAGAGCGCGAAATACGTGATACGTACCACTTAACCTGACGGCAGTATGCCTTTAAAAGGGAGCCAAAACAGAAAATAATTGACTGTGCTGGAGCTTTTGCAAGTAGACACACAGGTCTAGGCTTTGGTGGGTTTTTGGTGAGCAAGGAGAGAGAGAAGAGAGAGGAGAGAGGAGAGAATTTCAATTTTTGAACTAGCAGATAATTTAACCCTTTGTTTACAATACACATAATTACTGATATCACATAATTCACACACATAGATTAATACGTACACATAGTTACACCTAGTGGTAGGCCACTGCACACCTACACCCCCCCCCCCCCCCAAGACCTCCCCCCCCTCCCCCCACACATAATACTACACATAATACTTGCATATTTTTTTACCTCCTAAACCAACACAAAGATTATCTTGATTTATCGTTAGTTTATTTTCTGAGGAGTTTAGAGGAGAGGAGGTGGCGCGGAGGAGAGTGAGGAGAACATCTGAGGAGAGGAGGAGGATGAGGAGGAGAGGAGGAGGAGGAGGAGGGAGAGGAGGAGGAGGAGGAGGGAGAGGAGGGAGAGGAGGAGGAGGTGGAGGGAGAGGAGGAGGAGGAGGAGGGAGAGGAGGAGGAGGAGAGCAAGGAGGAGAGCAGGGGGGGAGGGAAGTGCCCCCAGAGCTAGGAATTCAAGTGGAAGGGGCAGAGGGTCAGGGGTCTGATCCCTTGGTGGGAGGTAGTGGGGATGAGGGAGCGTCCCCAGGGATAGAACAGGAAGACCAGGCACCGTCTGTAAGGCAACGGGTTGTGGCAAGGCCCAGGGCCCCCAATTATAGCCCAGAGGAGATCCAGGTTCTCCTCAGGGAAATCTGTGCCCGCCAGGGGATTATATGTGGTGGCAGAGACATTAATGCCAGCCAGAGGCGCCAGGCCTGGTCCCAAATTGGCAGAGCTGTGTCGCCAGTAGGGGTTACTAATAGGGACTGGAGGGCAGTGCGGCACAAGTTCGACGATTTAAAGATGGCTGTGAAAAGAAAGATGTCCGATGAGGCAGCACAAGCACGTCAGACTGGTGGTGGGCCCGCGGTCACTTTTGTCTACAAGGAATGGGAGAGGACAGTGATGCGCTTCATCCCTTCTGAATCTGTGGTGGGAATACCAGGGCAGATGGACACAGATCGTCCTAACACCCTGCAACGTGAGTATCATATCACACACATGGTTGGCTGAGATTGTGGGGGGATGGGCTGTCTAAAAGCCTGCAGATAACATGCTGTATGTATGTATGTATGTATGTATGTATAAATAGGCTTGTGTTCTGGCTGTTGTATATAATGAACTGTATCCCTCTAGAACAGGGGTGGGTAAGGAGGGCCACATACATGCCGGACTTTCAGGATATCATGCTGTATGTATGTATGTATGTATAAATAGGCTTGTGTTCTGGCTGCTGTATATAATGAGCTGTATCCCTCTAGAACAGGGGTGGGTAAGGAGGACCACATACATGCCGGACTTTCAGGATATCATGCTGTATGTATGTATGTATGTATGTATGTATAAATAGGCTTGTGTTCTGGCTGTTGAATATAATGAGCTGTATCCCTCTAGAACAGGGGTGGGTAAGGAGGGCCACATACATGCCGGACTTTCAGGATATCATGCTGTATGTATGTATGTATGTATAAATAGGCTTGTGTTCTGTCTGTTGTATATAATGAGCTGTATCCCTCTAGAACAGGGGTGGGTAAGGAGGGCCACATACATGCCGGACTTTCAGGATATCATGCTGTATGTATGTATGTATGTATAAATAGGCTTGTGTTCTGGCTGTTGTATATAATGAGCTGTATCCCTCTAGAACAGGGGTGGGTAAGGAGGGCCACATACATGCCGGACTTTCAAGATATCCTTTTTGGGCACAGGTGAGTCAATCCGGATGACTGAAAAGGCGATTGGCTCACCTGTGTGGCCCTCCAGGCCCGAACCTGCCCACCCTTGCTCAAGAATTATATGGCCTCCTACACCCCTGCCCACACACTGGGATA
This sequence comes from Discoglossus pictus, assembly GCA_027410445.1. Taxonomy (NCBI): domain Eukaryota; kingdom Metazoa; phylum Chordata; class Amphibia; order Anura; family Alytidae; genus Discoglossus; species Discoglossus pictus. The sequence continues at coordinate 207,119,827 of CM050164.1, forward strand.
ATTCACATACAATAGCACTGTAAGCCCGATGGTTGACTAAAAATGTATGGTGCGACAATAACCATTTCAGTCCTGGTAGCAAACCTATCCTGTTCATAATTTGTCTCCCTGATATGTCAATTTCGAATTATATCCAGATTAATTGCAATAGAGCAGGGGGTCCAAAGTCAAACTTGCTGGGCTGCGCACAGGCCTGGATATGTGGATTTCCTTGTTGTGAACAGATGAGTCAATTAGACTTAATGACTTGGAGAATGATATTCTCAGCTGGATGCAGCATGGCTATCCCCAAATGCAGGCCTGACTTTGGCCTCCACTGCGATCGTGACTAAAGATTTAGCTGTGCGGCATATGTGGATACAGACTCTGTAGCACTGCATGTGTGTCATATACTGTCCTAACCTGGCCCATGTCTCAGCTGCATATTAACAACCATTGCTGGAAACTGGTCAGTCTCACACACTGCACAGCAGATGCAGCAGAGCACGTGTCTGAGGCACATGCAGTACACATTCATATGAGCCATGATCCACAATGCTCATTATGCAGCCCGTGGCTCATCTGTGTAACACAAGCACCACAGTCACTCACAGGTGACCATGATGTCAATGATATGTAAATGCATAGCTTGCAATTGTGTATGGCAACCAACTGAAATATATGTTTATTCCATTGCAGTATCCACAGATTCAGAAGAGGAGGAGGCAGAAAGGGCTGAAGTGGCCCAGGACATTCAGGAGGGCCCGGGACCATCCACATCACTTGCTCATACGGAGCGGGAAGTGATGCCCAGGCCCTCTTCGGCGTGGCCACCTCAGGGCCTGCACCAGCCACACCATCCTGTGCCTCTCTCAGCGGCTCCACCCTCAGCGGCTCCACCCTCATCATGGGCACAGCCCTCATCCTGGGCTCTACCCTCATCTGGTGCTCCGCCCTCATCATGGGCTCTGCCCTCATCATGGGCTCCGCCCTCACCCTGGGCACAGCCCTCACCCTGGGCTCCCCCCTCATACTGTGCTCCGCCGTCATACGGGGCACCGCACTCAGCCTGGGCTCCACCATGGGCCCCGGGAGGAAGTGCCCCGGCCCCAAGTGCCCCGGGAGGAAGTGCCCCGGCCCCAAGTGCCCCGGGAGGAAGTGCCCCGGCCCAAAGTGCCCCGGGAGGAAGTGCCCCGGCCCCAAGTGCCCCGGGAGGAAGTGCCCCGGCCACAAGTGCCCCGGCCCCAAGTGCCCCGGGAGGAAGTGCCCCGGCCCCAAGTGCCCCGGGAGGAAGTGCCCCGGCCCCAAGTGCCCCGGCCCCAAGTGCCCCGGCCCCAAGTGCCCCGGCCCCAAGTGCCCCGGCCCCAAGTGCCCCGGGAGGAAGTGCCCCTGCCCCAAGTGCCCCGGGAGGAAGTGCCCCGGTAGGAAGAGCCGCGGAGTCGCCGGCCGCGGAGTCGCCGGCCGCGGAGTCGCCGGCCGCCCAGCCGCCATCCGCCCAGCCGCCCAGCCGCCAGACCTCCAGGCCCTCTGCCACATCTCCCTGGCCAATTACGGCACATCATGGCTCACATCGAAGAAGAGGACCAGGCCCAAAGCCAGCGAGCAAGGCAAATGCTGGACATTAGTGAAAGACAATTGGCTGTTAGCAGGGCCATCCTGGCTGGAAATAGGGTCATCTCAGCCACCACACGTGCCATATATGCTGAGATGAGGAGGCACAACCGAAGGATGGAGAGATATGAGGAACGTGCAAGCCGGGAGAGACGCGCATTGTTGCGTAATCTCCGTCGCCAGCCCATACCTCAACCTGAGATGTCTGCCTCCTCATCTCAGACATCGCCCACCCATGAACCCCAGCCACCTGCTGTAGTGGCACCCCCTGATCACACACCACGGCGTGGAAGAGGGAGACGGGCCGCGGGCACAGACGGTGGGGGCCCGCTAACTCGGAGTAGGAGGTGTTAGGACCATCCGAGAGGGCCTCCTGACCACTCCTCACAGAATACTGATTGTTATAGATGTTGACATAATATTGGCTACAGAGTGTGTACATGTCTGGTTATGTTGAACATTTTAACAATTGATGTACAATGTGGATTGACCTTGAGCTTAAATGCTGTATTTAATTATAATATTATTCGGAATGAGACATTGTTTTTGTCTTTGTAGGTGTTAATAGCCAACTCTCACAACTATGAAGACATTTTATTCATCTTCGAGCAGTACAATACCATCATGTGAGTAAACACTCAAACCAGTTCCCAACGGGCATTCTATCAGGATTATTCCCCACTGCAGATGGCTCTGAAATGAAATATATGACTACATATCTTTTCACTAAGAAACATGACTGTGTGATCTTCCATTATAATGATCAGTGTCCAGGCTATCGAGTTGCACAGTCCCATTACTATCTGCTAATCCAAACCAGCAATTCCACATAAGTTTTTATAGCATTCCATCCCGTTAACATTATGAAATTGGCTTCAGTTTTTTCATGTCATCCAAACCAAAGTGGCAATTTCCTGGGTTTGACTTCATGATCAATGTGCATGTGTTTAGGGGTAATGTGAACAGTGTAATCTGTCTGGCCTTGGTACTACCCATTTAGAAGTGAGATGTGATATCAGCATGGCACAACTATTCCACATAGATAGTGATAGTACATTTTGCTGAAGGATTGTGTTCACAGTGAAGCATGCCTTGTCGTATTCCACATCCTAAGCATATTCCTGGAAGGCTGACTGAACAGGATAGAATAAATATGGTTCTTACTGCTCGGAGATGATGTTCATGTTAGTTGGTTTATAGTAGTGTCAAAAGCAAAAACAATGTACTCTAATAACAGCTTATGATTGTTCTAACACCTCCTACCTCTGTTTTCCAGATTCATATCATCTATTGACCAATTCACTCTGTGTGTGAAATCGCTTAGTATGACATGATCCCTGTTTTATAGTGTCTGTTTATTCTGGCAACCATATGGTTGTTGTATGCGCATTAATGGTTATGTTGATTAGATGTCGTGTTATATGCTGTTGGTTACTGTGGGGTCCTGACCACATGTGACCCTAGGAGATGCTATGCATTACCCTGATGATGTTGTCTGTTTCCTCTTCAGATGTCCTCAGATTTGCCACAGCCCCTTGCCATACTAGGATCTCTTCACAACACACACATGATATTAATGCACACTCTTGTCCATTTCTGTTTGTACTCTGTGTATGAAATAAAGTATAATTATGTTATACTGTTATCACTGTTTCTGTGTGTTTGTACCATATAATGCTTTCTAGTTGCGAGAATACAGATAGAATGAAGTGTCATTGTTCAATACATATATCTGTGTGTGTTTACATATGCTGCATTAATATGTACCTTGCCAATATACATGTAGGTGCAAGTCGGAGGGGTGTGAATTCTGTAATCATGTCTAGAGACATGCAGGGTTGTATATAATGACTTGAAGGGCTCAACTTGAATGATATGAATCGACATTCATGATTATGTAGTAATGTCAACGCAGATTGCCCCGAATAGTTACACCACTAACTGATGGTGCTGAGCACATCTGACTTTCAGGGTAATTGACTTGTTACATGGTAAATATACAGGATTACACAAACATTGAGTGAAAAAAAACGGTTTAATTGTTCACAAAGCCACACAGTGACAAATTACCACAGGCCTGCTCAGTATCATGGTGGAGGTGGGTAGGATACAGAGTTCCAGTAACACACGGAAATAGGGACATGGGGCCAGAATGCACGCAGGGGGGTGACATTGGTATAGATGATCAGTTGAGGGGGGGAGATACAGTGCATCATCCAACGTGAGGTAATATCAGTTATATTATTAAATATATCAGGATAACATTCAATATTCAAACCCAACAATACAGAAGGAGATATGCTCATGGGGAGAAGTAATCTATAGTCTTGTGTGTGCGCGCAACACACACTCCTATGCAACTGCAGAGGTAGAAGTGCTCAATCAGTCAATGTTAGAACCCCCCGGGACCATATCAGTGTGTTCCAAATAATTTCAGGTGTTAGCAGAACTACCAACAAACTGGCCAGTTTGAGGTGTATTCTGTTCTGTGAATGAGCATCTCTATTATCTGCTGTTGCATATTCATAACTGAAGGTAAACGGAACCTCATTAACAGTTATGTTCCAAGGCTAGAGTTACTGTTCCCCATATGTACGGGGAGGATCACATCAGCACTGAGGAAGAGATCTGGAAGGAAGTATGATACAGGCTTCCCAATAGTCCAAGTAGAGGAGAGAATGGCAGATCTAAAGCAATAGGTACATAAAAATCGATGTAGAGGATGTGATATCACACCCGATGCAACACATGATGACTGACATCTGAACATACATGATGCAATGTGACAATAGCATAGTCCTGGAACGTGGGAATGCTCATCATTCCTTGTTCTGACTGTGGAAAGGGACTCATCTTTGCGATCTGAAACATAAAAGGAACATGTCAATATTTACATTGCACATGCTCCCGGAGCGCTTACTTAGTCACTTACAGTGGTTAGAAAAAGTCTACACACTCCTGTAAACAAATTAGCCAATGAAAAATCATTTCAGAACTATATCCACCTTTAATGTGACATAAAAACTGTACAACTCAATTGTTAAACAAACTGAAATCTGTAAGGTGGAGGGAAGAAAAAAACAAAGAAAACTAATGTGGTTGCATAAGTCTGCACACTCTCTTATAACTGGGGATGTAGCTGTGTTCAGAATGAAGCAATCACATTCCAAATCGTGTTAAATAGGAGTCAGCATACACCTGCCATCATTTAAAGTGCCTCTGATTAACCCCAAATTAAGTTAAGCTGCTCTAGTTGGTCTTTCCTGAAATGTTCTTAGTCGCATCCTACAGCAAAAGCCATGGTCCACAGAGAGCTTCCAAAGCATCAGAGGGATCTCATTGATAAAAGGTATCAGTCAGGAGAAGGGTACAAAAGAATTTCCAACGCATTAGATATACCATGGAACACAGTGAAGACAGTCATCATCAAGCGGAGAAAATATGGCACAACAGTGACATTACCAAGAACTGGAGCTCCCTCCAAAATTGATGACAAGACCAGACGTAAACTGGTCTGGGAGGCTACCAAGAGGCCTACAGCAACATTAAAGGAAATGCAGGAATATCTGGCAAGTACTGGCTGTGTGGTACATGTAACAACAATCTCCCGTATTCTTCATATGTCTGGGCTATGGGGTAGAGTGGCAAGATGAAAGCCTTTTCTTACAAAGAAAAACATCCAAGCCAGGCTGCATTTTGCAAAAAAACACATCTGAAGTCTCCCAAAAGCAGGTGGGAAAAGGCGTTATGGTCTGATGAAACCAAGGTTGAACCTTTTGCCCATAATCCAACAGATATGTGTGGTGCAAAAACAACACTGCACATCACCAAAAGGACACCACACCCACAGTGAAGCATGGTGGTGGCAGCATCATGCTTTGGGGCTGTTTTTCTTCAGCTGGAACTGGGGCATTAGTTAAGATAGAGGGAATTATGAACAGTTCCAAATACCAGTCAATATTGGCACAAAACCTTCAGGCTTTTGCTAGAAAGCTGAACATGAAGAGGAACTTCATCTTTCAGCATGACAATGTCCCAAAGCATACATCCAAATTAACAAAGGAATGGCTTCACCAGAAGTAGAATAAAGTTTGGGAATGGCCCAGCCAGAGCCCAGACCTGAATCCCTGTGGAGTGATCTGAAGAGGGCTGTGCACAGGAGATGCCCTCGCAATCTGACAGATTTGAAGTGTTTTTGCAAAGAAGAGTGGGCAAATCTTGCAAAGTCACAATGTGCCATGCGGATAGACTCATACCCAAAAAGACTGAGTGATGTAATAAAATCACAAGGTGCTTCAACAAAGTATTAGTTTAGGGGTGTGCATACTTATGCAACCATATGATTTTCTTTTTTGATTTTTTCTTCACTCTACTTAACTGATTTCAGTTTGTTTTTCAACTGAGTTGTACAGTTTATAGGTCACATTAAAGGTGGAAAAAGTTTAGAAATTATTTATCTTGGTCTCATTTTTTGACAGCACAGAAACATGACATTTTAACAGGGGTGTGTAGACTTTAGACCTTTTCGATCCACTGTACCAATATATGTTGCTCATTTCAGACAAACGTCTTCACTATTCTTTCCCTACATATGAAACGAGCTACTCATCTGGCTAATGAGGTAAGAATATCACATAGATTACACATTAATGCATCTTTGGAGAGCCAAATGTGGTGTTTTACCTTGGACGCAATCCCAAGCTCATCCGCGAGGTGATTTGTTCCACCAGGACATGTGCGCTGTGGATCGTCATTAGTTATCACCGCTTACCTATCTGCTGTATTCTGGAAAGAGATAGGCCGATATTAATAAAGTGATTGATGTGTTATTTGTGTCCTTCAGCATACGTGGCCATATTATTACACAAATACTCGCTATGTAGCTTACATTGATGTAGCAGTTCTGTTGCTGGTCATGTTTTTCCATGTCTAGGTTGTTGAAAGAAGAGTTGACACACGACAGCAGCTCTGTAAGGTTAATATGATGTTAGGATTACAGTCACAAATTAGACAAAGTATGTGTGTATGGTATTTTTCAACGACATTTTGATACCATTTCATGTGGTTTGGCAGGATCAGACAAGGTGACTTTAAAAAGGGATTGGGTATCTTTTTACATTACAAAACCAAACAGGCATTAGGGGCTATCCTGGATAAATAGATAGGGAGTATTGATCCAGGGATGAATACGATCACCAGTATCTGGGCTCAGGAAGGAATGTTATATTTTTCTGCCCTGTGTAGACAATTGGCAAAGCTTCACATTTTGTTGTTCGGTGACTTCCTATGGATCAATTAACAATAATTCTGCGTATTGCAGATCATAGATCTATAGAGGTTGAACCTGATGGACTAAAGTCTTTTTTCCATCTAAATTACTAGATAACAATGTAACGTGGGGCATATATACATTGACATAGTGGGATATATAATCCACTCAAATTATCTATGCCATTGATGTTTCTAACCGTCAGTACTTAAGATGTGTATGGGAATGAGTGCTTACTTACCTATAACTGATCATGTGGCTTGTTCCAGTGTACAAACATCGACAACGTCAGGGAACTCTCCTCTACTGTGGACTGGTTGGAATTCTGTATGACAACGGCGATGGATAAAGGTGGATTTGGGAGTTAGGCATAATCCAGATACATTAGACTGTGTTCCATGCATCTTGGGTATGTACTTACATGTGAAGTACTCACGAATTAGGCGGGCACGTTGTTGTGACCCCTGCAGATTATCCACTTCAGGGGGAAATAAAGGCTCTTCCTCCCCAGGTAGCGGAGCCGCATCAATGTCCCCCAGACAGTTGGCCTGTACTGCTATATTGTGCAGACAGCAGCAGGCAACGATGATACGACAAACTTTCTGGGGCTTGTATTGTAGAGCCCCCCCAGTGGAATGTAAACATCTGAAGCGCATCTTTAGTACACCAAAGGTACGCTCAATTACATTCCGGCAGGTTTTATGCGCAGCATTATACCGCGCCTCTGCCCGAGTATGGGGATTGCTCACAGGGGTCAACAACCACGGCAAACACCCATATCCTGCATCACCTGGTGGAAATAAAATATGATGTTGATATGAATAGGATGTTGTGATGTTTGACAAAGCATACGGCCAAATATCGTCATCATGACCTATCAACACATCCCTGTGGCTAATACACTGTTAAAGATATATGTAAGGGAGATGGATCATGAATGCATCTGATAGGATAATTAGTAGGGTATTAACACATGTATTCTATCTGAAGCCTCAGATCAATTACAATGTGATTTCCACAAATGGAAAATCCAGATGTTCACACCCACAGGACACTTACATGAAGCGGAGATACAAGGGAAATACAACAGGGTACATATTGTGACCCTTCTGGTAGAGAGCAGGAAGTCACTGTTGCAGTTCTTGTAACGAGCACATGCCAGAGGTCTGAGGTGAAGCGTGATAGTGTATTCTTGTGAACGTAAATGTGATGCTAATTCAGGTGGAATTTCCCAGGGGCGGACACGATCAAACGCAAATGCCAAAAGACCTTGGAGATTTTGATAACTTCAAGGTAAGCTAATTCATGTTTATTCAGGGATATATTCAGGCAACAAAAAGTTTGCCAAACACTATTAATTCTCCTCTATCAGATGAATTCTGAAGTCATCTCACTTACATAGGCCGTACAAGAACACAAAACACGTTATGTAGACTAGAGATGTCCATGTCACAGGATACAAGGGAATGCATCAGAACATAAACCTAATGATTAATCAATTGTGGTTTTTGGCATATGTTGTTGTGCATACTGTTTGGCCAAGCTAACACAGGGTTCTGGCCAGCAATGAGCTATTCTGTTCTGGCTTTGGTAGTATTACTCCGTAATGCACATGTGAACATCAGAGCAATAGAGGGAAACATGATGTACCGTATGTGTTATTGTATCCAGTCATAGTAAGATATGATTGACTGCCATTACTAATGTGTACTCACCCAGTAGCCATCCGGATGGAAATCTGCCGGACTCAAAGATGTCAGATATTCCGGATGCACGCAGGATATAGGCGTCGTGAGCACTTCCCGGGAAGCCTGCATACACACCTTGTATGCGCATGTTCGCATCGCAAACAACCTGTACATTGATTGAATGATAATGCTTACGATTTCTGTACAGCGCTTCTTGCTCTCTACGAGGTATCAGTGCCACGTGTGTACAGTCAATAGCACCAAGCACATGGGTATACCTCCTAATTGGAAGAAATCGAACTTCACCTTCGAGATCTCTTCAGCAGTGTTAGGGTAACTGATGTATCTGGCAGCTCTCCGACCAATAGCACGGAGGAATGCACGCAGACAATTCGAGAGGCTTGGCTGAGACATTCCTCCGGCTATGCTCAGGGTGGTCTGAAAGCTCCCAGAAGCAAGGAGGTGTATTGCAACTAACAACCGTGTCATTCCTGGGATGGCTCTATTTGCCCCTGAGCGAGGCTCAAGGTCCGCTCTGAGAACCTCATAGAGCTCCCCAAGACTGGCACGGGTCAGCCGAAAACGCTCATACACCTCCCCATCAGTTAACCCCTCTAATGTGAGTCTCTCCCTGTACACATTGGGTGCCCGCCTCCTCACAGGATCCTGGTCAGGCTCCTGGTCAGGCTCCTGGTCAGGCTCCCCCCCTTCTGCCTGAGCCAACACATCCTGTACTCCCCCCAGCAGCTGATCACCGACAACATTGTCAGCCTCCCTGGGTGCAGGTGGCCCTATATCCCTCTGTCCCTGTGCTACTGGAGCTCTCTCTCCTCCCTGATCCACCCCCACGATACTAGGCATGGCCTGTGGTAATTCCCTTGCCTGGCTTGGTTCTGCCCCAGCATGGATCACATCACCACTCACACCCTCATTCACTCCCAGACACTCCTCTCTGCCACTCCCCATCACCCCCTCAATCACACACCTTGCTTCCTGGTCTTCATACTGTGCTAGTTGAGCTGCACAAAAGCATCTCAACCTCATACGCTCACTCATCCTGGCCATCATCATTCTCACATGATCATCCATGCTGTTTCAGACATGCTGATGACTTGTTGGGGATGGGGTTATATAGCTTGTTGATTGCATGACCTGGTATTAGGCACGTTAATTTCTGCTTTGCCATTGGTCACCTGTGGATCTTTACATGGCATTCCAGCTGATGATTTTAAGTCAAGAAGCCTCTCAACCTATTACATACGCACTTGGCCGCATGTAATTGGCTATCCCAACACGGGCCGCCAAGTGCGTATGTAATTGGCTGAGATTCCCAACGCGGGACGCCCAGTGCGTATCTATTGGGACTCTCAGCCAATTACATACGCACTTGGCGGCCCGCATTGGGACTCTCAGCCAATTACATACGCACTTGGCGGCCCGCATTGGGACTCTCAGCCAATTACATACGCACTTGGCGGCCTGACACTATAAGTGCGTATGTAATTGGCTGAGTCTGTTGGCGCGCTCGCAAGCTGATAAGGGGACGTCCTAGCGAGACACGCCTCTCAGCCAATCACGTACGAGCTAAGAATTTGATTGACAGTATGAGCTTATAAATGTGATTGATACAAACCCATGCGCTGACTGTGTTGTAAGAGCCATTGGAGTTAGCACGCAGTTCCAGGAGCAGGTGGGAGAGAGTCTTTGAGATTAGTACTTTGGAGAGAGGGAGATTAGTTATTTTTTCTGTTTTCATTGTCTATTTTATAAGTCCTTCCATTTAAGCAATACACATATTTACAGATTTCACATATTTGCAAGACACATAGATTAAATAACACACATAGAGACATATATATATAGTTAGGACACACACCCCACACACCCATTCCCCCCACCACACCCAATCCCCCAACACACCCCATCCCCCACCACTTATTAAATACACATAGCACACACATCTTTTCTTTCCAACAGACATTCCAGTAATACTTTTATTTCTTTATCGTTCTTTTGATTTGTAGGCGCACTCTTTTTGATTGTTTGGGATTTTATTACTAGCATATTTACACGTAAGAGTTACGCATATTTACACATTACACATATTTGCCTGACACATAGATTAAAGACACATAGAGACATACATAGCGTTAGGACACACACCACACACCTCCCCCCCCCCCAACCTTTGCACCGCATCCCCCAACAGTTATTAAAAACACATAGAACATACACTTTTTTTTCCATCACCTATATAACAGTTACACTTATTTTGAGTTATCCTTATATTTTTATTATTTGAGCATGGAGGGAGGAGATAGGTGGAGAGAGGAGGAGAGGAACGGAGAGTGAGGAGAGTGAGGAGAGTGTAGTGGAGGGTGGAGGAGAGGTGGAGGAGGTGTCCCCGGAGGGGGTGGAGGAGGTGACCCAGAGGAGGAGGAGGAGGTGTCCCCGGAGGGGGTGGAGGAGGTGTCCCCAGAGGAGGAGGAGGAGGTGTCCCTGGAGGAGGAGGAGTGGTCCCCAGAGGGGGGGGAGGAGGAGGAGGAGGAGGAGGGAGACAGAGGCACTAAGAGAGGAGGGACAGAGGGGAAGGGGCCTGTTCCCAGGGGGTGGGGTAGTTTGGGGAAGGGACAGGCCTCAGGAAGAGTGCAGGGAGGCCAGGGTCCCCGAGCACAGTCGAGAGAGCAAGGGGCTATTGGCAAGGGCAGGCGCAGGGCCCGTAATTATACGCCCCAGGAGAATATGGTCCTCCTGGGTGCGATCCGTGACCGGCCCGTCATCCTTGTTGCAAGGGAAGCGAAGCCTGGGCCTAAGGCTCAGGCTTGGAAGGAGGTAGTGCAAGTGATGAAGGAGGTGTCGACGGTTCCTAGGGGCTTGAGGTCCTTGAAGCACAGATATGTGGATATCAGGGCCACGGTGAAGAGGAAGATGGCCAGATAAGCTGAGGGACACAGTGTCGCCTATAAGGAGTGGGAGAGGATTCGCAAGGGACTTTCTAGGACCATCGCCCGCAGCTGGAGCTTCATCCCCGGTGGCCCAGCAGGACCCAGCCTCCAGTTCAGGTGAATATCACATACACCAACATGCCACCACATGTGCATCACACACACTACACATGGTGACCAACAAGGACACTGACATGTCAGCTCCATGGAATTAACAAGGGACTGATGGAAGTGTCATTAAATCCATGAAGCTGACAAATCACTGTCATTCCTGGCCACCCCAAGAGTAATTAAGCAATAGAGTCCATGTACTGGTGCGCCCAATGCAGCCTATGCAATTACAGACCGCATAAGAAATCCAGACAGTGTTAGGAGCCAGGAGAGGTCAAGACAAGAAACCAAAGAATAGATCCAATCTAGCAAATGAGAGCTAATGGGAGTTGCAATTAGGAGAATCAGCCATGTTCAGGCCTAGATGTCAGATAGTTAGTAGTGAAACCGCAGGAAAAATCCAGTGTTAGGAGCCAGGAGAGGTCAAGACAAGAAACCAAAGAATAGATCCAATCTAGCAAATGAGAGCTAATGGGAGTTGCAATTAGGAGAATCAGCCATGTTCAGGCCTAGATGTCAGATAGTTAGGAGTGAAACCGCAGGAAAAATCCAGACAGTGTTAGGAGCAAGGAGAGGTCAAGATAAGAAACCAAAGAATAGATCCAATCTAGCAAATGAGAGCTAATGGGAGTTGCAATTAGGAGAATCAGCCATGTTCAGGCCTAGATGTCAGATAGTTAGGAGTGAAACCGCAGGAAAAATCTAGACAGTGTTAGGAGCCAGGAGAGGTCAAGACAAGAAACCAAAGAACAGATCCAATCTAGCAAATGAGAGCTAATGGGAGTTGCAATTAGGAGAATCAGCCATGTTCAGGCCTAGATGTCAGATAGATAGGAGTGAAACCGCAGGAAAAATCCAGACAGTGTTAGGAGCCAGGAGAGGTCAAGACAAGAAACCAAAGAATAGATCCAATCTAGCAAATGAGAGCTAATGGGAGTTGCAATTAGGAGAATCAGCCATGTTCAGGCCTAGATGTCAGATAGTTAGGAGTGAAAACATATCAATGTATTGATCAGCATACTAATGACATGTACCTTTCTTTTCTCTATTTCAGCATCCAGTAGGAGGTCTGGGTCCAGTGACGAGCCACCAGCAGGGCCGTCAGCCCCCGCCCCGCAGGAGACCGCTCAGGGGGAGGAGGCTACAGGCTCATCCGAGGGCCCTGGCTCTTCGGAGGGGGAGGTCGTGGTCGTTGACAGCCCCCCTGTCCAGAGCTAGACTGTCCCCCTCCTCCAAAGACTTGCCATCTCGCCGGGGCCCTCAGAAGGAGTGGAATATGCCACAGCTCCTCCTTCCCCACACTCTGAGCCACCGGGGACACCAACATCAGAGACCCTGTCTCCAGCCGGGTCCCAGATCCTCCCCACTCTGTCCACGCCATCTTCCCACCGAGGCTGCGACCGAGGCTGCGCTGCTGGAGTTGTTGGCCGTCGTGAGGAGGATTGATGCCAACATCTCTGGCATAAAGGGCAGCCTGGACAGGCGCTTTAGGGAGGAGAGGAGCCATCATCGTAGGCTGGAGCAGCATTTGGTCAGGCTGCTGGGAACGGGGCAGGTCACCAGCCAACAGCAGCCTGGCCCCTCCTCTCCTTCCACCATGCCTCCGCCGCCACCACCACCCGTGGTGCCACTACCTCCTTCTGCTCCCCCACCACCAACAAGGAGACGGCGTCCGGCCGCGGACGAGGCAGGTCCTGTGCCCAGGCGGAGGAGGACCTAGGGGCTGTGGACATAATTGTGCCTTCTCAACAGCACTTCTCAGTGACAATCTATTGGTCACAATGCTGACCTCATCTAGCCTGGCTACAGAGTTTTGGATCTTTGCCTATGTGATGGTGACATTTTGTATGCAGATGGCTACCTCCCATCACATGGTCCATGATCCTCTTCTCTGTGGACACGTAGGGTTCGGTTGAACATGCCACCAATTGATGGTCACTGGGGAATGCTGTTGGGAAGGGATGCTGCAGTCCCCTTTTTTTTAGGCCCTTAGATTTTATGTTTTCTCTTTATGTTTTTCTTTCCATTTGTTTTATTTTAGGTACAATTCAGGCCCATGAAGGCATCTCCTACATCTGCAAGCATTGTGGAGGAATTATATGAGGCGTAAGGTTTTCCCAGTGCCTCTCAGGTAGACATTACTCCAATGACAGCCCCCTCCTTAACATGTAGCTCCCACAATCTTAAAGCTATCAGACTGCCAGATATCTCAGACATCATTATTGTTAGCTGAAATGTAGACTAATACCGCTATGGCGGTGGACTTGCAAAGTCTCACAATGGCATGTTAATGACAGCCAGCATTAATATATGCACTAATAAAGCATGTGATCCTGACCTCAATATCGGTCTGAGAACAGATCTTTGGGTCTGATGAAAGAAACAGTGAATCTGGCTGCTGACCTTTGTGTCCTGTCCATATTAATGGGTATTTGCCCATATTACTCATTATCCAGAGACCTACTGTAGCTAATAGTTAGTAATGCTTGCAGATGGGAATCAGGTGAGTTGGTATATTGGTACAGTATTTAGCACTTTACTGTACATGCATTGTCATTATTATTTTTTTGCCTCCTCCGCCTTTTTTGTTTTTTGTTGACCATTCATTTTTGTGGGCAATTTCACACACCACACTGTATGTGTGAAACTGGATTGGATTACACAGTCCAGAGGTTGAATCATTTGTTCAATTGAACAGATCCAGACAAGTTGTAAGTGCCGTGCACTATAATGGTTTCTTCAGTTAAATGGAGAGATTTCTGGTTCCGGTTGCAGCATGTGACCCTGGTAGGTGCTATGCATCATGCTTATTCTAGACTATTAGATTGACCCCTGTAGGTATCCCCTTTTTTTTATTTAGCCCCTTGCTCTCTCGGGACCCGCCCATACCACACCCATGATATTAATGCACAGTCTTGACCAATGCTGATTGTTGTCTGTGTCCAAAAATAAAGTTTTGTTATACCGTTATGTGAATTCACAGTCTTGACCACTGCTGATTGTGGTCTGTGTCCAAAAATAAAGTTTTGTTATACCGTTCTGTCAATGCACAGTCTTGACCACTGCTGATTGTGGTCTGTGTCCAAAAATAAAGTTTTGTTATACCGTTCTGTGAATGCACAGTCTTGACCACTGCTGATTGTGGTCTGTGTCCAAAAATAAAGCTGTGTTATCCGGTTCTCCCCATGTCGGTGTGTTTTCAATGGTTGGGGTTAGGGTACATCCACATGCATCACATTAGTGTCACATTACTATAGCTGTAAACTAATGAGCAATAGTTAACCTGCAATAAATCCATACATACTAAGAGGAATAATAGTCCTAATAGCATTAGATATCATATAATGCATCTAATTGATCTACAATCTAGGCATAATAAAAGGTTAATGCACAGGCCAAGTACAATTAGCGGGACTGGGGAGTAGGAACATTCCCCTGTGGGCCTAAAAAGGATAATGATAGGTGATACTGCAGTGGGTTGTCAGTTCCTTCTCCAGTGATTATTGATTTCTCCGTCAATTCTGCTCTCACACGCACTTCCCCAACATCACTTAGCAATCGAAAATAATGTAAATTGATGAATAGCAGAACATAATGGGAGGTCAACAAATGGGAATGAATGGTCATCTTGGCACATGGCCACCAGCAATGGCGGTGGACTTCCTTGGATAAGAGTAGTGGCGATTACCCCTGATGGAGGTGAGTTGGCTGGTGCTCATTGTGCCTCTGCAAACCTTCTGTGTGTGTTTGCTGCCCTTGTGGGTGGGAAAGTGACAGCAGAACAGACAATCCACTCCGGTCTCACCAGCATAGGAACCTTGTAAGAAAGCAGTGACAGAGGGTCACAGTCGGACCTGACTGAAAGACCAAACAAGAGGTATTGTGTATTTCAATGAAGCTGTGGGCTATCTCATTAAGGGTCATTGTGGGGGTGAGAGGGAAAGCTGAATGCAGGGCCAAATCCCAAACCACTGGGGAAGGAACTGACAACCCACTCCGGTCTCACCAGCATAGGAACCTTCTAAAAAAGCAGTGACAGAGGGTCAGAGTCGGACCCGACCGAAAGACCAAACAAGAGGTATTGTGTATTTCAATGAAGCTGTGGGCTATCTCATTAAGGGTCATTGTGGGGGTGAGAGGGAAAGCTGAATGCAGGGCCAAATCCCAAACCACTGGGGAAGGAACTGACAACCCACTCCGGTCTCACCAGCATAGGAACCTTCTAAAAAAGCAGTGACAGAGGGTCAGAGTCGGACCCGACCGAAAGACCAAACAAGAGGTATTGTGTATTTCAATGAAGCTGTGGGCTATCTCATTAAGGGTCATTGTGGGGGTGAGAGGGAAAGCTGAATGCAGGGCCAAATCCCAAACCACTGGGGAAGGAACTGACAACCCACTCCGGTCTCACCAGCATAGGAACCTTGTAAGAAAGCAGTGACAGAGGGTCAGAGTCGGACCCGACCGAAAGACCAAACAAGAGGTATTGTGTATTTCAATGAAGCTGTGGGTTATCTCATTAAGGGTCATTGTGGGGGTGAGAGGGAAAGCTGAATGCAGGGCCAAATCCCAAACCACTGGGGAAGGAACTGACAACCCACTCCGGTCTCACCAGCATAGGAACCTTGTAAGAAAGCAGTGACAGAGGGTCACAGTCGGACCCGACTGAAAGACTGAACAGGACATATTCACATACTCCATGTGCCCCATATTTGTGTTCCCAAATGTAGATGTGATGAGCAACATGTATACAAAATAACAGGGTTAATATGGCATTATTTGGATGTTTTTGTGTTTTTATGTAATGAGGTAGTGTGTCTTTAATTTTGCTTTATGTAAGCTGCAGCATGGCTTTTCATTCAAAATGTAACAACTAATTGTTTGTATAATGCCTTTGCTTTGGTGGGGGGAGGGGATGGTGAAATCAATTGTAATGGCCTTCCATGCTTTTCCTCTGTTAAACTCACTTTTATATTTTTAAGTTGTCTGTACGTAATGCGTAAACCATTTTAAGTGTGTTTTTTGTGCACTTAGCGAACTTGCGAGATACGAGCGTCTACGCAAGGAATTCTTGTCCGCTACTTACTACGTCACGCTTATCGGAGGCAAATCTCGGCAAAGTAGTCCGAAATTACGCAAGTCAATCGCAAGTCAATCGCAAGTCGACTCGGATAACGTAAATCGACTTACGATGGGCCTTTGCGAGATACGATTTCATACGCAACTCGAATTTAATAGGGCCCTTAGTCTTTTGCTTTGTTGTTCCTTGTATCAGATCCCATACTTTCCATTTTACTGGATCTACCCTAATTAGCCCTCTTTGTACGTAGTTTGCCTCTAATTTTCGGATATACTTTATTCTCCAGAGGATGTCAGCAAAGAGAGGAGGAGATTTATCCTTCCAATTCCTAATTAATACATTCTTTGCAATTGACCAGATAAGAACCGCCATTGCTTTCCTCTCAATGGGTACATCACCTGGAAAAATATGTAAAATACTGCATTCTCCCCTAAAACGGAGTTGGTTTCCAACCGTCTTGTTCAAGAGTTCGTAACATCCTTCCCAAAAGGGTTTTATTTTAGGGCAATCCCATAAAAGGTGCAGCAAAAGGGCGGGGCTACTACATTCTCTCCAGCACAATCTGTCTGGTGGGGAGTGGGAAATTTGTGCCACCTTTATCGGTGTGATATACCAGTTATTAATTATTTTAAAAAATGTTTCTCTATGTGCTGTTTGTTTAATAAATCTGTTAGTCACTTTTAACGCTATGTCCCAGTTCTGTTTCACTTATTTCTAGATTTAACATCAATTCCCATTGTTTCATGCCCTGGGTTTTGGAATGTTCTCCAACCGATCTTATAATGTTGAAACATTTAGATATCAAGTGTTTTTTCTCGGATTTATGGAGAATTTTTTCCATGGGATTTAACTCTTTATTGCTTTGTAAATGTACCTTAATTATACCACAGGAAGCTCTGTATGCTTCATATGCTAGCCATCCTTCTCCTGAGATTTTAAACTTTTTTCTGATTTGCTCAAAGGGGGCGATAATCCTATTGATCACCGTATCTCCTACAGATAGTAATCCTTTACTCTTCCAGTCTTTAGTGATACTTGTCATATTTAAATGTATTAAAGAATTCACTGGGGTAATAGAACTACCCTTAGGGATTAATTTATATTTCCTGTTATTTTGTCTCCAGTTTTTTAGTATTTCTTTCATGACAGATGATCCTAAGACTAGATCTTTATTAGATGGCTTTGCCCCAAAAACCATGGCTGATAAATGGAAATTTGGATTTAAAGCTTTTTCTATTTCTATCCAAGGAAATTTATGTGATGTTTCTAACCATTTCAATGCGTGTGCTACGCAATTGGCTTCCTGATATGGTTGCAAAAGAGGATATGCAATTCCTCCTTTTAAAACATTTCTTCCCATGGTTGTTTTTTTTAATCTTATATATCTAGTATAAACACGTCAATTACACGTTGTAATTTCTTCAACCAGCCTCTAGGAATCTTAAAAGGGATACACATAAGTATATAGTTTAGTCTGGGAAGTAGCATCATTTTGACTACCGCTATTTTCCCTTAAAAGGAGAATCTGTCTTTTCGCCAGTTATCTATAATATCTCGGAATTTAAAAAATAGATCTTTGTAGTTTCTATCAACTGTTTTCTGTATATTTCCCAAAATAATAATTTCTAGGTGCTTAATTGATTTTGAATTCCAATCAAACGGATAATTAGCCTTTAATCTAGAGAGCAGATTCATAGAGACATTAAAACAGAGTGTTTCTTATTTCTTGTAATTCAATTTGTAGTAAGATACTTTACTATATTTGTCTATTAGCCTTGCTAGATGACAAAGAGAATCTTCCAGATTAGTAAGTGACAGAACAACATCATCTGCGTATAAACTGATTTTGTGTTCCCTCTCCCCCGCCCTAATACCGTGAATCGATGGAGATGACCTGATAGCTTCTGCCAATGGTTCCATCATTAATGCAAACAGGGTGGGGGAGAGGGGATAACCCTGTCTAGTGCCATTTGTAATTCCGAAAGGGCCTGCTCTGTAGCCAGTACCAATTACTTCTGCTGTAGGAGATCTATACAAGGCCCCTATTGCCTTGGCCCCAAAGCCAAATTTAAACAACGCCAATCTCATGTAATCCCACCCTACTCTGTCAAACGCTTCCTCTGCGTCTAAAGACAAGAATAGGGTGGGAGTACCTTTTAGTATTGCGATTTCGCCCAAATTCATAAGTTTTCTGATATTCTCTGTTCCCTGTCTACCAGTCATAAATCCCATTTGTTCTATTGCGATTAGTTTTCCTATGAATTTTTGAATTCTACGACTCAAGATCTTCGCGTATAATTTCGTGTCTGCATTTAACAAAGAGATAGGTCTATAGTTAGCACAGAATTGTGTGTTCAAATTGGTCTTAGGGATCATTATCAGTGCTACCTTTGTCATCTCCGTTGGCATAATTCCGGTAGTTTTAATTTCGTTAAACGCTTCTGTAAGTTGGGGACTCAAAATTTGTGAAAATGTTTTATAGAAAAGATTAGTGTATCCGTCTGGCCCTGGGGTAGTGTAGGGTTTCAGTTGTTTAATCACTTGAAGAACCTCCTGATGTGTAATTGGTTTGTTCAATTCAACCTGGTCATCTAGTGTTAGTTTAGGAAGTTGTATCCCATCCAAAAATGCTTGAATCTCTTCTACCCTGGGTTTACTGAAGGAACCTGTTTTTTCCAAATTGTATAGTTCCTGATAGTATCTTGAAAAGGCTTGGCCAATTTCTTGCGGGGAAGAAATATATCTTCCTTGCTCTATAATAACAGAAATTCTCTTCTTTTCTTTTTTCTTTTTTGCTTGTAAAGCTAGTAATTTACTATTTTTATTATTTTGGTGATGGTAAGTCTGTTGATAGCGCCATATTTCTATATCTGATCTTAACTGGTTGATCTTATTTATACTATTCCGAATTGTTTTGATTTCTGCCATTATTTGATGTTGTGGATCTACAATATATTTAGATTCCAATTTATTTAATTCTATGTATAGTTCTTTTAAGGGAGTTCCTCTCTGTCTAATCATTTGGGCTTTAAGTTTAATCATCAACCCTCTTGTGAACGCTTTTTGCGTGTTCCAAATCGTGCAGTGAGAAGAAACCGTGTGCATATTAGTGGCAAAAAATGTCTCTATTTCTTTAATTAAATATTCTTTGTTTTTTTCCATTTTTAATATAGTTTCGTCTAATCTCCATTGGGATTTATCCAACTTTATTTTATTAATTTCTACTACTAGTGTGATGTAAGCGTGGTCAGAAGTGGTAATCTTGCCTATTTCCGTGTGCGAAACCTTATTCATAATTTGAAGATTTACTAGTGTTAAATCAATTCGTGAATATGTGTAATGTGGATTTGAGTAGAAGGAAAACTCCTTTTGGTTTGGATGTTGGACTCGCCAAGCATCAAATAAATTGTTTTTGATGATCCATTCGGTAAATGTCTGCGCTTCTTTGCTGACTTTAACTAAATTTTTATGTACCGGTTTTCTTGACCTATCTAAGTTTATATTTGAGATCATGTTAAAATCACCGGCCAACACCAGCGGCCCCTGGGCGAACTTCCTGATTAAACTGCCTATTTGTTTTAGGAATTTTCCTTGTTTCTCATTCGGAGCATAGATGTTTATTAATGTAATTTTTTGTTTATTAATCTGTCCATTCCATAAAATATATCGTCCCTCAGGGTCTATAATTGTTATTGTTTCTACTATTTCTAGGTTGTTAGAGAAAAAAATTGAGACTCCTCTCTTTTTCTTTTCGCCTGTTGAATGATGGCTAAAGTCAAAGTCGCCACTCGCAAAGCCTGGAATTTTAGTTTTCCCCCAGTGAGTCTCTTGAAAAAATATCAAGTCTGCTTTCTCTTTTCTACAATATCTGAGGACCATTTTCCTTTTACTCGGAGAATTTAAGCCATTTACATTCCAACTAAGTATTTTTAATGACATTGAGATTGGAGAGACAAATCATTTACCCCCTTAACTGGGTTAACTATCCTTATTATGAGTTTATTAACTAAAAGTGCAAAATCTTCCTTACTTCCATTCATACAAACAATCATACAGTTAGAACAGAAGAGGCTGTTCTCAAGCTCTTCCAACCTTCTGTTCCACAGGGATTCAGCCATTGTACAGAAATGGTTAGGGGATTATTCAGGGGATAGCGATAACTTAATTAGAGTTCCGTTAAATTATAAATACGTATTTATCTACCTCTCTTTCCTGCGTACTGTTACTTATTGGCAGTTGCCATATCTGTACTGTCTGCCCTTCGCCTAACCCTTAATTATATAGTACCCATTTAATTTACTGTGCTTTCCTTAAGTACCTTTTACTACTGTTTTAGGTCCCTATCTATCATTCCCCTCTACCTCTCTCCCTCGCCCCCCTCCCACCCCCCCCCGATGCTTTTCATTTACTTTAATCTGTGTCTACAACCCTCTCTTTTTAGGTCTAATTTCCTTTCAGTTGACTCCTTTCTTATCAGGATTACTATGAAAGTTTGTATCTTCCAATATACCTTCACCCCCTCCTCCCTTTTAAGTGGGAGACACAGATAAAGAGAGGAGAGAAAGCAAAGACAAAAAGAGAGAAGGGAGAGGGGTAAAAGCTGGATGGAGTCCTGTCTATATGACCCGTTTAGATCATCAACGTCATTTCTTCCTCTGCCAGTCTGGCCTAGAGACTTGTAGATCCATCGTAAGTTCTTTAGGGTCCGGGAAGTTACCTATTACAGTACTCAAAAATGTTTCACCTTCTGCAGGAGATTTAATCTTATGCCAGGATGATCCATTTAGTACCAGTAGGCCTACTGGAAAGGTCCATTTATATACCATATTGTTCTTCCTTAAGTATTGTGTTATAGAGTTAAACTCCTTTCTCTTACTAATTGTACCTTTTGACAGATCTGCAAATATTTGGATATTGTCGTATGGATGTTCAAACGTCTTTTTTAAATAGCTTGCTTTAGTTATTGCTTCTTTTGTAGGTAAATGATGAATTCTCGCTATCACATCTCTGGAGCTTTTATTCTGTAGGTGGCTTGGAAGAGGGATACGATGAACCATGTCCAGTCTTTGATCCAGGTGCGAAAAATTAGGAATAATTTTAGAAAACAGTTCCGTGATATATGTTGGGAGGTCTTCTTTTTTTATGGCTTCCGGTATTCCTCTTATCCGGAGGTTATTTTTCCGAGCTTTGTCTTACATCATATTCATCTGCTCATTTAGTATATTGATTTGAGACGCCATTTTTGATGATTGTTCCAATAACATGTTATGATCAATGATCAATTTATCAAATTTGTCCTCCAAATCGGCAGATCGTCTGTTCACCTCACTTATTGATTTAGCATTTTCCATTTTTTGGTTTTTAATGTCCGCCAAAAATTCTGCTTGAAAGTTCTGCAAGATCTCTTTCATTTTGTCTATGGTGGGGAGGTTATCCTCTTGATCTTCCACATCTCTGCTTAAGACAGTTATAGAAGGGTGAGCAGTCTTTTGTTCCAACGCTTCTTTTGGGGTATGTTTTGGAAGGGCAGTTGTAGAATTTTTAGGCATGAAAAAGGGAGATGGTTCTAAAGTCAGGCTTTTCCGTACTCTAGATTTATTTTTGGATGCCATTTTTTTGTTTTTATCGTAATCTGTTTTCCCCCTACGGGGTATTGTTTCCAAGTTTTTGTCTCCCTTTGCCCTTTCTTATTCGCCTTCCATTTCCCCTCTTTCTGGTTCCTCCTGACTTTGGCAGCTTCTTCCCTGGCCTCTACTGCCAGTTCTATAGTAGTAAAGAGAAAGTAATACATCCACAATCCTCTGGATTATTCAAGGTTTATAACTTGTGAGGTTTATCTGCCAATGCTACTCCCATAAGATTAAATCCTGCAGTTTCGTATGTTATGGTTAAGTCAAGGGTGGCCACAGGATCTATTTGTTCTTTTCCTAGATCCGTGTCATCAGGTTTAGTGATCCTTGCCTTTAATAAATTTTACATTTAATTACCTTAAGTCCTTCTGCAGGTTTCAAGGCAATTACCTGTGAAGCAATTTTGTGAGGTAGATATACATCTCCAATTCCCGGTTTAGGTCGTGTACATTTATGCAGTAAATTACTTTTATTACCGGAACATTTCAGAATTATATTATCTGTCATGTGTAATATGATGTTATAGGTAGGTGTTGTTAGCCTCAGGGATTGCGTTTTGTGTGGTTTTACTTATATTTTCAGTAGCAGATGCATACAGTGGATACATAGTTCACTATCAAATCATAGTTATAAATAACATTTATAGCAGTCTTTCTTTCTTTATAAATTTTATCACTGAAGGTAAGGGAGATGTTTCCCTTATTCCTTACCTTCTTATCCTGCTGCACTGCAGAAGCACTGTGATGTCCAGCTCCAGCGTTCTTGGACTGCCCTCTCAGGCCATCTCGTTTCTTGACTTAAGCACCCAGGCCCATAGGCCCTCTTGTGTGTGCTGCTGCTTCCAGTGGGGTTACACTCTGTTTCAATTCTATCTTATCAGGCTGTCAGGGCTTATAACTGCCCCTTTGGCCTGCACTCACGGAGTTGTCTCTCTGTCCCCTCCGTCGGTGGTCCGTCGCTTGTTCACTTTGCTACCACTCTTGTGGGATCTTTCTGCATGTCTCCGCGCTCCCCTTGGGCTAAACCACTACCTCCAGCTCACTGCTCTCTCCACATGACGCGAGACGCCATCTCCTTCCGCTTCCTGTTGAACTTCGCGGCTAGGCTACCATTTCCGGTCACTCCCCCACAATCTGTACCATTTCAGTGGACCTAATATTAGCAGTTCAACTCTTTAAGTTAAAATCACAGAGACATTTACTTAAAAAACAAAGACACTGCAAGGAGAGACTATTGAGTATGTTTTTGCTCAATAGGAAAATCACTTATGAGATACTGTGCTTCAAAGTAACATTATCATCAGTGAATCTCCATAGTAACTTGCCTTTAAAGGCCTGTTACAATATATGACACAGTTGATGCATTTATTGCTGAATGATAATAACTTCAGCAGCAAATACATTATCAAACATAGTTTAAAGTAAACATATTTAAATATGCAATGGCAAAAAAGCATAAACAGCAGTACATATCTTTGGTAATGTAACATATTTTTGATAGGCTTGATCTTCCATTTTTAAAAGTATAATGTCAAAGTTGCCCTTAGAACTAATTGTCTAAATTACTACTGAAATCATACTTGAAAGACAATAATTTGTGGTTTAATATCAATTAACCCTTTCAATTCTCATTACGTTTTACACATATTCAGGGAATAATATAGTACACTATGCTCTTATGTTTACAAATACTATAAACTTAATGGATCACTTAAATTTGGTAAGAATATTACACATTTTATTATTCTATGTGGCTGACTGCGAGGATTAATTGAAACAAAATCACAGAATGCGTTTTTTTTTTTTTTTTTTTTTTTTTTTAAATTAAGTGTATCTTAAATTGAAACAAAGCTCCAAGATGATATTCACATAGATATAATGTATTTATTTGACCTCGAGCTTGCATTCATAGAATACTTTTGACCTAAAAAAGAAGAGTTTGCTTGACTGCACAGTACACTTATTGCTCTATGCCTTATCATGGATTAAGTATTTTTAAAAATAATATCATTGCTTTCCTATAAACCATTAAAATTCAAACAAAACATATCCATCTTCTGAACTGACATCAAGAATGCATTAAGGTGATTATTATTACCACAATTAAGATTTTCACCCTTAGTCCTGTTGATAGCTTTGTATTCTCCAGGCTATAAAGATAACAACCCAAAAATGTTATTAAAAAATGTGTCACAAGGAATTAGAATTAAAAAGGCTGACTAGGAAGCCAACATAGGCATCCGTTCCATGGCTCCCATATGAAAAGACCCTGTTTTACAATTCCATTCACAATGTATTTCTACATCAAAAGTTTTCACTTATTTTCGTCTTTGCTCACATAGATAAATGACTGTTTATAACCCTTATAATAGATTGATGGTATCTTGAGATCAGTCACTTTGCTGTGAATGGTCTGTTCTGCTTCAACTTCCTGATGTTAATCATGAATATATCTGACATTTCTCCATTTCATTTTCAAGAAATGTTGCTGAGAAGGAGTGATTCTCAAGAAGGTTCATTACATTTCATTAAAGGATAAATAGACAACTGAGAACTTGTGTCAGTTTGAGATGGGACTCCTGAGATCTACTAAAGACAAAAGTAAAATTGAAAGCATTTGGTACAACTGCAAAAATGTATGTAGAAGATATCAACTATATTTTTAGGAAAACTTTATGATAAAATTATGTTTTTCCAATGTACTACATATTTTTTATATTTACTCTATAACAATGAGTTATTTTAAAACAATTAAATTTCATTTGAACATTAACATTGTCAAATCAATTACACCTTCAGCAAGTTTTTCTTTTAAAGCAAAAATCCAAGTAATGGAATATGTTGGAATATATGTGAGAGTGATAGACTGGAATTCATTAGCATCCGCAAATACGGGTCTCGCCACTTACAAACAAAAATATTACAACCTCGCAAAAATACGACATTAGCGTCCGAAACCCGCGCACGCGAAAACACTAAAAACACAAAAAATACACACAACAAACACATAAGAAGCTTACCCACAGCAAGAGGGGTCACCTAGCACCTCTAAAAGTGAAGTTACAAGTCAACTTAGGTAGAAATTAAAGAGTTTAGACACCCGAAAATCCCCTAAGCGAGAGAAAAAATGGCCGCCGAACAAAACGAAAACGAGGCTAAAGGACCCCAAACACGCAAAACACCACGAAACACATACAGATTTAAAAAAAAAAAGCTGCACGAGGTACAAGAACAATGATGCAAAATCAGCCACAGCCACGTAATACACACATTAGGCGCCATTTTACAACACTAACTTACGCAATGCGGAAGTACACAGTTACCCTAAAGGATTTTCCTCGCGCACACACACTATTTACACTACACACTGCACACATTGCTGACACACAGCAGCTCCACAACACTCAAAACACACATTAGATGCTGCGGCAACATCAAAACAGATTGTCAGCTCTTTAACACAATGCTTTCTGCATATATTACTTCCAAATAGGTAAAGTATATTCCTTTATTAATGTATTATTTATTTGATTACCATACACCAAACAGCATTAGCTCACTTACAATTTCATTGTTGTAATTTTTTGACGGGCAATATTCTAGTATATACATAATAACGGCAAGCTATGGATAGTCAAATTCACTGAAGCAAAGTATGGGGGTACTGGAGAAGCGATAAGTCCAAGAAAATAGCAAAGATAACCAAAAGCAAAGAGACACATAGACACAGGCAAAATTCTGCTCCATATTGAAGGAATACAGTAGTTGGTGGTTACCATCAAAGGAAATAAAAAAATATACAAAGTTTAACTAAAAGCATAATCAGACAGAGAAGAGTCATAAAGCAAGTTTTGAATGAGAAAAATTAAATGTTTCACTTTCTTTTTCACTCCAAAATGGGAACTGCAGCTCTGATGTAAAGCAGAAATTCCTAACATTGTATAATTTAAAACTATTTATTATAGCAAATGTTCTCTTTGTTCTACAGTTTAATGTTTGCTAATAATTGCTAATTACTTCATAGGAGTATTGGGCATAATTACTCCCCAGAAAATGCATGTACACAAATTCTATCAACTGATTTTAGACTGAAAACAATGAATGAGATCCCAATGGAGTAATTAGCAATCATTAGCAATAATTAAACTAGGATAAAGATGACAGCAAAGGCTTGGTGTGATTGGCAGGTAAAAACTCCAAATGTGTAGAATGCATTTCAATATCCTTCAAATAAACAACTTGCTATTACCCAAAACTTTAAATTACACCATATTTGGAACCTCTGTTGTGACCCTTTAATGTGATTATGGCCAGATATGAAGATGTAGCTGAACCAGGCTAAGGTGGATTGGCAAGAGTTCATGGCGAGTCCTTACATGCATACTTAAAGTTAACTATATTCATAGGGCCTCATTCTATTACCGGCCGTAAATCGGCCGTAAGGCTGCGATTCCTTGCGGGGGTTCTGTTAACTCGCGATTCTATCATACGGCCCCGCAAGCATCTCCTCTTACGGCCGGCCGCATATCTTGAAACCGGCCGTAAGCTGTGAAATCTAAAAACCCAAAAATAAATTCAAGCCTGCACTGTACAGCTCTGTAAATGCTAGGGATCATATTGGGGGACATGAGGATTAAAAGGAACCCACTCTCAAGCTTGCACATCAGCCCAAACCCCAGTTCAAATTAACTGTTTATTTTCCGGCTGCGGCGTGGGCGGGTCTGAAGTGCTCCAAGCTTTCTGGACTTTTTACATGGATATTTTACGGATATTAAAAATAAAATATTTTACGGATTTGAGTATAGGATAATTATGTGCTATTTTTTCTAACACCTAAAATCCCTTTATAGTCTTCTCAAAGTGCAGGATGGCTTTATTTGAGCTATTTTATGTGCTTAATTGGTGCTAGCGGGACCTCTTTCCTGCAAGTAAGCAGTGGCTCGCTTTTAGCCTTGCAGAGAGGTTTCCCGGAGCAATTGAATTGCAAATAGGAATTTCTTACGGCCGAAACTCTTGCGGCCGTTTTAGATCAAAGGCTTTCCTCTGGCGCGACCGGCCGCAAGAGATAGCAAGGCACCGGCCGCAAGCCTGCCGGAATCCCCGGCCGTAAGGGAATAGAATAGCCGAATAGCTTGCGGCCGGTCCTTGCGGCCCCGCAACGGCTGCGGCCGCTAATAGAATGAGGCCCATAGTGCATACTATTTATGCAGTGAACAGTTTGAAAGTCATATAAATCTATAAAGTAGGGAAGAGCACATTGGGTAAAAGCCTTTAATGGAGGCATGAAGGCTTCAACTGTAGCATCTTAAAGAATACCTACAAAGGCAATAGTGTGAGTTATTCTATCAATTGCGAACTGAAATGTGGAGGAGGACAGTAAAAAGAAAATACGGATAGTAAAAGAGGAAGGGTAGAGGAAATAAGGGAATAAGAAAAATAGGAATTCAGTCTGACTATGACCACAAAGCATTTTTTGCAGGTTTGAAGGCAGGGATCCGCTCAAAAGTGAGCAGCTACTTTCATGGATGGAATATGTGCCCAGACCGAGAATGCTGCTTATTACTGATGAGATATACTTTGTGCTTGAAGAAGAGTTTTAATAACATAATCTGATAGTATTTTAATTTATCTTCAAAACCGTCATGTAAAGTTTATCTCGATTGCTTTGCATTATAGATGCTTTGCGAATAAAATAGTTGATCAGAGAGCTGTGTCCTTTCAAGCTGAAAGCTTAAATCAACAAAGATCAATTGTATCGATTTACGATGGCGAGAGGGTGTGTATGCTTTATTTAAGTTTGATCCTTCCTTGTTAATGAAGTAGGTTTTGATGTCTCAGCTGGGCGATTCTGGTCAGCTTTTTTTCAGCAGCTAGACTAAAGTACACAAGGGAATTTGTTGATACATTGATACATTTTAGCTCACCAAAGGGTGGGAAATGCTTTGAGCCTGTTTAAGTTTTTACTACAGCTTTTGAAGCTTGATTTTATTAATTGACTAGCGAATTGCCCGCCAAAAAATGACGGCAATAGAATTGTAAGTCAAAAAGTGGTGTTTGGCACAGACATTATTTTTTGTAGTGGTCTGAGATCTCGGCGGTGATTGTGAGCCTCTTGGTTGTTGTATTTTTTTCATCAGAGGCGCTTTTGCTGTCATTGTAAGGTCGGCGCTGATCTGCTTTTTTCACTTATTGCAAGGCTGTCCCCTGGTGTAGTTTGTGTGCTATGAGCAGCGTTGGCGCTCGTTGTGAGGCGCGCAGTGAATGGCTTTTGCGTTTATTGCGATAGTGTTTTTATTTTTTATTTTTTGTGTATATGTATTTTGTGATGCTAATGAAATAAGTAATAAATTAATATACTTATACCTATTTGTAAGTAATACATGTAGGAAGCATTGTGCTGAAGAGCTGACAATCTGTTTTGATGTTCCTGCAGCATACAATGTAGGTTTGCACTGTTGTGGAGGTGAGGTGTAATGTGGTAGGAGGGTTTGTATGACGAAGCGTCCTTGCTAATGGTGTAAGTTGTAGGTCGTACAGGTTTTTGTAAAAGCCTTATTTGCTTTGTGGAATTTATCTGCTTTAGGGGTCGTGTAGCCTCGTTTTCGTATTTTTGCGGTGCCCATTTTTTCTCTTGCTTAGTGGATTTTTGAGTGTGTAAACGTTGTAAATTTGCCAGAATTCGAGGTTTAAGCAGTGTTGGGTCACCCCTTGGTGTGGGTAATGTTTTTATTTTATTTTTGTGTGTATTTTTGTGTTTTTTAATGATTGCCGCTGTGTGCGGGTTGTCCGTTAAGGTCGTATTTTTGCAGTCCGTAATGGAAGTCCCCGGCTCGTATTTTTTTGTGTAAGTCCGTAGCTAGTCACTGCGTGTTTATGTTTTTTTTTCCAAGTCCCGATTGTGTGGTCGTTTGTAAACGATTGTGAGGCGCCGTAGAGCCTCCACCTCCGCAAATGCGGCCCCTCGCTTCGGCCTGCAATGAGCCTTGCCAGCAACTGCGGCCCTCACTTTGCGAGCCTGCAAGCATTAGCAACAACCCACTTGCTGACAACTATATATGTGATCACATTGCTTCCACCCCGTAGAATGTTGGATTAGGTGTATTTGGTCCCCTGAGATACATCATTCACAACAAAATGCCCAGTGGATTTAACAAGCTGGCATACTGCTAGCGAACTGTTTCTTGAAACCTGTTAGGTGTTGAATCCAAAGTCTTCAATATTTAAGGGTACAGGAGTTTTTATGTGTTATTAAATATATATTCTTATTATGATCCTTTCTGGTATACTTCTGAGATTTAAAAAGACAAAGTGCAATGATCAACTATTTGTCCGGTCTATAAGAATTTGCTTTGTGAGGTGACCATAGATCAGAACATCACCCATCAAAAGAGTCTTTTGAGTTTCGGTTTTCTGGAAAAAAAAACTTGTGATTTCAGCCTTTTCAGCGTTCACTCGCTTATCTTCCTCTATTAACCACTTGTTTCTGCTTTTCTTCTTGCTTTGCTTCCAATTCTTCTAGCTTCTTTAAGTTTTCTTCCCTTCTTTCAGCTGCAGCTTCTGCTCCTTGACTTTTTCCATATCCAGTTCACTCTGCCTCACAGACTGCAGACAATCTGGATTATTCCAGAAATGCCTTCTGTTCTGTGCTCTTAATTGACATCTTGATGCTTTGCCATGTAAATAGGAGGAAAGAAGACCAAAAACATTCATATCAACCCATGCTGACATGAATGTTTTTGTCCAAACTCACTGTTTTGACAAAGTCATTTAATTCATAAATTGATTGGCTGAGTGTAGTGTTGATAGTCGTGTGGTCCTCTTCCAGAAATGTTAATTATTGTGTATGAGTAAAGTGCTTTTGACTACTAAGGAGACATGGTCTGAATTGGCAGGTGTTGAAGATTCAGGCAAATGCAGAAAACCTCCAGGCAGAAAAAAAAAAGGCTGGGACGTAGAAGTAAAGATAGAAAGTGCAAGAGGCAGAGGTTGATTGAAGTCCCTCTCAGTCCCTCCTCCAACTAGGTATGGTGAGGAAGCAATCTATACAGCCAAAGTGTAGGAAACATATACACATAAACTATTTAGAGATATTGTATACTAAGGGTGACAAACCTGTTATAAACATGAAAAAGACTGAGGCAGAAATACAAGAAATTGTGATAATGTATTCGAAAACTCAAGTCCATTTTCACTCTGTCAGTGCAATTGATCTGACGTAAATATTACACTGTATAGATTAATATAGTTTCTTAAAATATTACAGTGTATAGATTGATTAAGTACAAAGATCTCGTTATAGACAAGTATTAACTGTGTGCAGAAATTGCTTGTATTTGTATAACAGTAAATATCAAGGATAAACAATTATGGGTGTTTACACTTGTAAGCTTTGATATTTAGTTAAATCACAATATATATATGACGTGTATTACAATCTCTTTGGGTGATTGGATAACAGTTGTTCTTGAAATACTTTATTTGATTAGATTAATGTATCAATCAATAAGCAATGGATACAAACTTATCAAGTATAGATTAACAATTTATGTTAATACAATCTATGTTTGGTTAGTTCAATATAGGAGTATATAAACAATGTATATAATCTTATAAAGTTTGGTAACAGTCTGTCTATATATGTGGTTAGTGCAATACAGAAATGCTATGAATACACAAACCGCTGTCTATTTATTATATATATATATATATATATATATATATATATATATATATATATATCA
The DNA here is from genome assembly GCA_027410445.1 of Discoglossus pictus. Classification (NCBI taxonomy): domain Eukaryota; kingdom Metazoa; phylum Chordata; class Amphibia; order Anura; family Alytidae; genus Discoglossus; species Discoglossus pictus. Next base: position 207,150,877 of record CM050164.1, read on the forward strand.
TACATATAGTTGTGAGCATTCGGGTTGTTGCTAACGCTGCAGGAAAGCGTAGCAAGGGCCGCAGTTGGCGCTCATTGCCAGCAACTGCGGACCTCGCAACATTTACAGACTTACGACAAACAAATACAAAACCACTACGACTTTGCAAAGACACTACTTTAAAGGCCGACCTGTGCAAACCTGAAAACCTTAGAAACACAATAAATACACACAAAAGCTTACCCACGGCAAGGGGGGGGGCACCCAGGACATCTGCAAGTGAAGTTACACCTCCATTCAAGTCCAAATTACAGAGGTTAGGCACCTGAAAATCACATAAGCGAGAGAAAAAATGGGAGCCGAAAAAACCCGAAAACAAGTCTACAGGACCCTAAAGACGCAAAACACCACCAAACACATACGGATTTTCCGAAAAAGCCGGACGACATCCGAAAACAAGGACGGAAAATCAGCCACAGCCGCGTACCACACATTAGGCGCCATTTTACAACACTAACTTACACAATACGGAAGTACACAGCTACCCTAATGGATTTTCTTCGCGCACGCATACTGTTTACACTACACACTGCACACATTGCTCACACTTACACAGCAGCTCCACGGCACTGAAAACACACATTGTATGCTGCAGCAACATGAAAACAGATTGCTAGTTCTTCAACACATTGCTTACTGCATATATTACTTGAAAATAGGTAAAGTATATTACTTTATTAATGTATTATTTATTTGATTACCAAACACCAAACAGCATTAGCTCACTTACAATTTCATTGCCGTAATTTTTTGACGGCCAATATTCTAGTATACTATGAAAGCAGTAAAATATGAAATGACACTATATATAGCAGCAAGAATATAAAAATATCTATTGAAACAATATGTATCAGAATTGGTTATATTGTTTTAGATGTTGCAAGCTAATTAACCATTGTATTTAGGTGTTGGCAAGCTATTATTTAGGTGTTGGTCTTGCATCAGAATTGATTACATTTAGTTTAATTTAATCGGTCAATTCAATCAATAATGATGCAAGACAGTTTTGTTGATGTGTAATCCAAGATTATATATGTTGAATATAGCTAAGTATGGTTTGTGGTGTAGAGGTTTTAATAAATGGCTTTGTAACAGAGCTAAACGGTTATATTATTGAAAAAAGTCAATCAGTCTGTTTTAGGGGATATATGCACAGATTTAAATATTGATTAACATCATCAGTCTGGACTGAAGATGCTAATTAGTCTGGGTTTGTGACGACTCCCAAAAGGTTAACAGAAGGATTGTGGTATATATGGGGCTAAGTTTAGCTCTACTACATATTAGATAGCTAACACCATTTTGGACATTACCTATGTGTAGAATTTCAGGATAACACTTGTCACTGGAGAATCCCTTCTCACAGAAGAAATCCCTCTTTGTGTGCTTGGATTGTTTAGAAAGAGTTGAGATAGAATATAATTGGATATAGTAATATATCTTAAGGAAGATTGGAAGGGGGCATATGTTTATGCCAAGAATGACGGCCAAGTTTGTTCTCAGAACAGGACTATCGGATAAGATTAGAAGATAGTATAGAAGAAGGCTGAGATGGTAGCAGGAAAGACTCCAGAAAAGCAGCCAAAGACCAAAGACCAAAAGCCAGAAGACAAAATACCCATAATATTCTCTCCCTGCTTCTGTTAAACTCTTTCTGTCCCCTCATCACGAGGCTGGTTTCCACGAGTGATAATCAGACACTCCCCTCATTATGTATAGGAATATATTTATAATAAATTAATAAAAACATTGTGAATGTCTGCTTCTAACCACATGTGAGTACTCTAGTTGTATTAAAACATTATGACCTCGACATTAATTAATTATTTCTGGGAATCTAGAGTAAATTATACAAAAAACAAGGGGACAGAGACTGCTTTACGGGAGTACAAGGAAATCAACAAGGCTTGCAAAAGGGCTATGAGACTGGCTAAATAGAATGAAAAATTAGTTGCAAAAGAGAGTAAGACTAACCCTAAAACATTTTTTAAGTATATAAATGGAAAGAAGGCCAGGAAGGAATTTATAGGAGCATTACAATGTGAAACAGGCTGTCTGACAATTAGTGACCAGGAAAAGGCAGATGAGCTAAATAGGTTTGAATTCTTCTGTATATATAAGGGAGGTACCAGTGGTTGGGGTCACTGCACCATAATGGGGCTACACTACCTTCACCAAATAACTGGTTAATGCAGGAAGAAATCAAAAAGAGGTTGGAAAAAATAAATGTCAATAAAGCCCCGGGTCCTGCTGGAATACATCCAAGGACCAAGGGTACTGAGGAAACTGGGTTCCATAATAGCCAAACCATTATATCTAATTTTTCAAGATTCACTCAACACTGGGTCACTACCAGATGACTGGAGAAAAGTGGAGGTGATACCTATATTTAAGAAGGGGGCAAGAGCAAACCTGGGGAATTATGGATCTGGAAGCCTCACTTCTGTAGTGGGAAAGCTTTTAGAAGGGTTAATAAGGGATAATATACAAGAGTATGTCGATTCAAACAGCATTATAAGTAGGAGCCAACATGGATTTATGAGGTATAGGTCGTGTCAAAAAAACCTAATTAATTTGTATGAGGAGGTTAGTCGGAACCTGGATCAGGGCAACTCAGTGGATGTAGTCTTTTTAGATTTTGCAAAGGCTTTTGATACAGTGCCACGTGGGAGACTATTGTGCAAACTAAGGGATACAGGAATTGCAGTAAATATATGCACATGGATTGAGAGCTGGCTAAAAGACAGGAAACAAAATGTTGTTGTAAATGGAACATAGTCGGATTGGACTAATGTGGTAAGTGGGGTTCCTCAGGGCGCAGTATTAGGTCCTCTCCTTTTTAACATATTTATTAACGACTTAGAAGTAGGATTGGGCAGTAGTGTCTCCATTTTTGCTGATGACACGAAGTTGTGCAAGGTATTTAGATCAGAAAATTATGTACTTTCCCTCCAAAGGGATTTGCATAAATTAGAGAAATGGGCAATTAAATGGCAGATGAGATTTAATATGAATAAATGTAAGGTTATGCATCTGGGAAGGAAAAATAACCATGCAATCTATAAACTTAATGAAGCAAATCTAGGGGTATCTGATATTGAAAGGGATTTGGGAGTGCTTGTGGACAACCACCTGGGTAACCGTTCTCAATGCCAAGCAGCAGCTGCAAAGGCAAATAAACTATTAGCATGTATTAAGAAGGGTATAGAAGAAGGGAGGCAGATATTCAAACCCCTCGTACGCCCTCATTTGGAATATGGAGTACAGTTTTGGGTACCAATTCATAAAAGGACATTTTAGAACTGGAAAAAGTACAGAGAAGTGCTACAAAACCAATAAGGGGAATAGGGGGGCTAAGTTATGACGAAAGACTATCCAAATTATTTTCTCTAGAAAAAAGACGGGATATGATTACCCTATATAAATACATCCAGGATCAGTATAAAAATTTGTCAAGGGAGCTTTATGTGCCAAGAGGTTTTCAACTGACAAGAGGACATCCTTTTAGTTTAGAACTAAAAAGATTCCACCTTAAAGAAAGAAAAGGTTTCTTCACAGTACGGGTGGTTAATCTGTGGAACTCTCTACCAAGGGAGGTGGTGACAGCGGATTCAATAGATAACTTTAAAAAGGGATTGGATATATTTTTATTAAAAAGCGCATTCAGGGTTATCCTAGTTAATTAGAGAGGGAGTATTGATCCAGGGAGAAATTTGACAGTATCTGGGGTCAGGAAGGAATTCATTTTTTTTTCTCTTTTGATACAATTGGCAAAATTTCACTGGGGTTTTTTATTTGCCTTCCTCTGGCTCAATTAACAACTAATCCACATATTGCAGATCAGATGAGATCTTAAAAGGTTGAACTTGATGGGCTAAAAGTATTTTTTCAACCTCAATTACTATGTAACTATAGCACCATATCTATCCACCTGCGCGATAACAGACTTTAAGGAACAATGGAACATGGAAGAAACGCATACATTTCAAAAGACACTATCTAGAGACAATGTTTAATTTCAACCTTCTTACCCAAGAGAAAAATATTTGCAAACTCAGAAATTTAATTTGAACAAAGAGAAAAATTATTTAGCCCCTTCACAAGTTAAAGAGGCATACTGTGTTTGTGTATGATTACAATGGTAAATTACAATGGTAAATAATAAGTGGCAATGGACATAATGTAAACCACGGCAAGGGGGGGGGGGGGGTGCACCCAGGACATCTGCAAGTGAAGTTACACCTCCATTCAAGTCCAAATTACAGAGTTTAGGCACCTGAAAATCACTTAAGCGAGAGAAAAAATGGGAGCCGAAAAAACCCGAAAACAAGTCTACAGGACCCTAAAGACGCAAAACACCACCAAACACATACGGATTTTCCGAAAAAGCCGGACGACATCCGAAATCAAGGACGCAAAATAAGCCACAGCCGCGTACCACACATTAGGCGCCATTTTACAACACTAACTTACACAATACGGAAGTACACAGCTACCCTAATGGATTTTCTTCGCGCACGCATACTGTTTACACTACACACTGCACACATTGCTCACACTTACACAGCAGCTCCACGGCACTGAAAACACACATTGTATGCTGCAGCAACATGAAAACAGATTGCTAGTTCTTCAACACATTGCTTACTGCATATATTACTTGAAAATAAGTAAAGTATATTACTTTATTAATGTATTATTTATTTGATTACCAAACACCAAACAGCTTTAGCTCACTTACAATTTCATTGCCGTAATTTTTTGACGGCCAATATTCTAGTATACTATGAAAGCAGTAAAGTATAAAATGACACTATATATAGCAGCAAGAATATAAAAATATCTATTGAAACAATATGTATCAGAATTGGTTATATTGTTTTAGATGTTGCAAGTTAATTAACCATTGTATTTAGGTGTTAGCAAGCTATTATTTAGGTGTTGGTCTTGCATCAGAATTGATTACATTTAGTTTAATTTAATCGGTCAATTCAATCAATAATGATGCAAGACAGTTTTGTTGATGTGTAATCCAAGATTATATATGTTGAATATAGCTAAGTATGGTTTGTGGTGTAGAGGTTTTAATAAATGGCTTTGTAACAGAGCTAAACGGTTATATTATTGAAAAAAGTCAATCAGTCTGTTTTAGGGGATATATGCACAGATTTAAATATTGATTAACATCATCAGTCTGGACTGAAGATGCTAATTAGTCTGGGTTTGTGACGACTCCCAAAAGGTTAACAGAAGGATTGTGGTATATATGGGGCTAAGTTTTGCTCTACTACATATTAGATAGCTAACACCATTTTGGACATTACCTATGTGTAGAATTTCAGGATAACACTTGTCACTGGAGAATCCCTTCTCACAGAAGAAATCCCTCTTTGTGTGCTTGGATTGTTTAGAAAGAGTTGAGATAGAATATAATTGGATATAGTAATATATCTTAAGGAAGATTGGAAGGGGGCATATGTTTATGCCAAGAATGACGGCCAAGTTTGTTCTCAGAACAGGACTATCGGATAAGATTAGAAGATAGTATAGAAGAAGGCTGAGATGGTAGCAGGAAAGACTCCAGAAAAGCAGCCAAAGACCAAAGACCAAAAGCCAGAAGACAAAATACCCATAATATTCTCTCCCTGCTTCTGTTAAACTCTTTCTGTCCCCTCATCACGAGGCTGGTTTCCACGAGTGATAATCAGACACTCCCCTCATTATGTATAGGAATATATTTATAATAAATTAATAAAAACATTGTGAATGTCTGCTTCTAACCACATGTGAGTACTCTAGTTGTATTAAAACATTATGACCTCGACATTAATTAATTATTTCTGGGAATCTAGAGTAAATTATACAAAAAACAAGGGGACAGAGACTGCTTTACGGGAGTACAAGGAAATCAACAAGGCTTGCAAAAGGGCTATGAGACTGGCTAAATAGAATGAAAAATTAGTTGCAAAAGAGAGTAAGACTAACCCTAAAACATTTTTTAAGTATATAAATGGAAAGAAGGCCAGGAAGGAATTTATAGGAGCATTACAATGTGAAACAGGCTGTCTGACAATTAGTGACCAGGAAAAGGCAGATGAGCTAAATAGGTTTGAATTCTTCTGTATATATAAGGGAGGTACCAGTGGTTGGGGTCACTGCACCATAATGGGGCTACACTACCTTCACCAAATAACTGGTTAATGCAGGAAGAAATCAAAAAGAGGTTGGAAAAAATAAATGTCAATAAAGCCCCGGGTCCTGCTGGAATACATCCAAGGACCAAGGGTACTGAGGAAACTGGGTTCCATAATAGCCAAACCATTATATCTAATTTTTCAAGATTCACTCAACACTGGGTCACTACCAGATGACTGGAGAAAAGTGGAGGTGATACCTATATTTAAGAAGGGGGCAAGAGCAAACCTGGGGAATTATGGACCTGGAAGCCTCACTTCTGTAGTGGGAAAGCTTTTAGAAGGGTTAATAAGGGATAATATACAAGAGTATGTCGATTCAAACAGCATTACAAGTAGGAGCCAACATGGATTTATGAGGTATAGGTCGTGTCAAAAAAACCTAATTAATTTGTATGAGGAGGTTAGTCGGAACCTGGATCAGGGCAACTCAGTGGATGTAGTCTTTTTAGATTTTGCAAAGGCTTTTGATACAGTGCCACGTGGGAGACTATTGTGCAAACTAAGGGATACAGGAATTGCAGTAAATATATGCACATGGATTGAGAGCTGGCTTAAAGACAGGAAACAAAATGTTGTTGTAAATGGAACATAGTCGGATTGGACTAATGTGGTAAGTGGGGTTCCTCAGGGCGCAGTATTAGGTCCTCTCCTTTTTAACATATTTATTAACGACTTAGAAGTAGGATTGGGCAGTAGTGTCTCCACAAGTTGTGCAAGGTATTTAGATCAGAAAATTATGTACTTGCCCTCCAAAGGGATTTGCATAAATTAGCAAATGGGCAATTAAATGGCGGATGAGATTTAATATGAATAAATGTAAGGTTATGCATCTGGGAAGGAAAAATAACCATGCAATCTATAAACTTAATGAAGCAAATCTAGGGGTATCTGATATTGAAAGGGATTTGGGAGTGCTTGTGGACAACCACCTGGGTAACCGTTCTCAATGCCAAGCAGCAGCTGCAAAGGCAAATAAACTATTAGCATGTATTAAGAAGGGTATAGAAGAAGGGAGGCAGATATTCAAACCCCTCGTACGCCCTCATTTGGAATATGGAGTACAGTTTTGGGTACCAATTCATAAAAGGACATTTTAGAACTGGAAAAAGGACAGAAAAGTGCTACAAAACCAATAAGGGGAATAGGGGGGCTAAGTTATGACGAAAGACTATCCAAATTATTTTCTCTAGAAAAAAGACGGGATATGATTACCCTATATAAATACATCCAGGATCAGTATAAAAATTTGTCAAGGGAGCTTTATGTGCCAAGAGGTTTTCAACTGACAAGAGGACATCCTTTTAGGTTAGAACTAAAAAGATTCCACCTTAAAGAAAGAAAAGGTTTCTTCACAGTACGGGTGGTTAATCTGTGGAACTCTCTACCAAGGGAGGTGGTGACAGCGGATTCAATAGATAACTTTAAAAAGGGATTGGATATATTTTTATTAAAAAGGGCATTCAGGGTTATCCTGGTTAATTAGAGAGGGAGTATTGATCCAGGGAGAAATTTGACAGGGTCAGGAAGGAATTCATTTTTTTTTCTCTTTTGATACAATTGGCAAAATTTCACTGGGGTTTTTTATTTGCCTTCCTCTGGCTCAATTAACAACTAATCCACATATTGCAGATCAGATGAGATCTTAAAAGGTTGAACTTGATGGGCTAAAAGTATTTTTTCAACCTCAATTACTATGTAACTATAGCACCATATCTATCCACCTGCGCGATAACAGACTTTAAGGAACAATGGAACATGGAAGAAACGCATACATTTCAAAAGACACTATCTAGAGACAATGTTTAATTTCAACCTTCTTACCCAAGAGAAAAATATTTGCAAACTCAGAAATTTAATTTGAACAAAGAGAAAAATTATTTAGCCCCTTCACAAGTTAAAGAGGCATACTGTGTTTGTGTATGATTACAATGGTAAATTACAATGGTAAATAATAAGTGGCAATGGACATAATGTAAATAATAGATAGGTGTGTCATGCTTTACCCTCAAAATGAACAACAAGTCTTATATCTTTAGTGTTGAAGAATGTTATCATCTTTATTTCAAATGATATTTCAAATGATATTTTGATTTTTAGGTTTTGGATGGGGTAATTTTTGAGGGTAATATGGTGCCCCACTAGAGCACAGTCAATGTGTTTTGTTACAATGCTTAGTTCCATTTTCTTTCTTCAATTGTTCATTGGCTAAGCTTCTGCTGACAAGCTTCTGTTTTAGGTTTGGTGATTGTTACAAGGATTGAAGGCTTAGGGAATATATTTTAACTATGTGTCTGTGGCTAGTAGTGGTTGTAAATCTTTGATTATTTTTCATATGTTCTCTAAAGCTGGATGGTATGTAGTCACTAGAGGTGTACGTGAAGTAATTTATTTTGTTTTGTATTTTAATAGGTTTTCACTGGGTGTTTTACTGGCAGTGGTTATATTCTGGGTAATGATACAGGGTTTGTAACTCTTCTGATTCAAATTCAGGCAGTGTTTTTAAGTGTTTGTCACGGTCCCCAGTGTTTGAGCATATGCAGTGAAATATAATAGCCTGGCTATCAATTATGGTTTGTTTAATGTGGGAGTGGTAGAAACTGGAGCTATGAAGTTATCTGTCTGTGGGTTTCCAGTATATTGATGAGTGAAGTGTGCCATTTGTGATGGATATGGTAGTATCCTGAAAGTTCACCTGTTCTGTAGAGAAATCCATTTAGCATTTGATAGATGGGTGAAAAATGTTAAATTAATTGTGAAAATCTCTGAGTTTACTTTCTCCTTCTGTTCATATGATGAACAGATAATCTATATAATGGTAGTATCTGTATGGTTTGTAGATGGATACAGATAAGAATGTCTCTTCTAGATCGGCCATAATCAGATTGTCAAGTTTGTGGAGCCATTTTGGTAACCATGGCAGTCCCCATCATTTGTATGTAGGTATCTTTGTTAAAAGTAAAGTAGTTATGGGTAAGGATATATTATATTAGTTTAGCAATAGCTTCAGTTCCATATTTATGGTTTTGAGTTTGTGTTAAAAGAAACTTAAAGCATGCCTCACTGCCATCTTTGGTTGGGATCTTGCTATAAAGAGACTCTGCGTCCATGGTGACAAGTAGTGTGTTAAAAGGTAACTTCTAAAGCTGAGTTTGTTGACAAAGTCAGTGGTGTTTTGTATATTTCTTTTGGTGTTACTAACTAGTGGTTTAAGAAAGTCCCAGTTGTAGCATGAGTGGGTATTGGTTTTACCTGTTCCAATTCTTGCTTCACATTTTTAGGGGACGTTTGGATGCATTTCCTCAGTTGAATCGTATATTCCTCTGTGGGGTGCTGGTTCAGTTTCTTGTAGTAGGTATTAGAGTTGTCTGTTGGCTTCATTTATATTGTCCTGAGTGTTCATAACAACAACTGCACCACCTTTATCTGGTATTAATGGTGATGTTAGGTTTTATGGTGGCTCTTTCTGATAGAGAGAAATTTTATAAGTCTCTTTTATGTTGCGTTGTTTCAATGGATGCAGTTCTCAGGTGAAAGCTTCCTATAAACCTGTCTAGTTTGGTGTTGCGTACAACAGCTTCCTATAAACCTGTCTAGTTTGGTGTTGCGTACAGGAGGTGGGTTGAAATGTGTGTTTCTCTTTTTGTTGTTATAATCCAATGATGTTGTGGTATGTTCTGTGTTGTGAAACTATTCTGTCATTCTCAGCCTCCTGAAGAATTCTTCCAAGTCCGACTATAATTTAATTTTATACAATCAGCACAAAAAACACAACATAAAAAAATATTTTGCGACTCACCCTTGTAGGGGAGGGGGGGGGAATCAAGTTTTTTGCACCAGAGACCTCCATTTACTAGCTCTGCCACTGACAAAAACAACACAATCGCTAATTTGGAATTTTAATTAATAAGCCCCAACTCAGGCAAAAATGTAAAGTACATGAATCCAATCTATCCAAAACAAAAATGCAATATATGAGTGCATAAAACTATGATAATATATATGTTACGATCTAGACTGCATAAGGCAATAAAAGGCCATGGTACATGAGCTGGTACATGGTTCCCTTCAACCAAGATTGCAGGAATCACCAAACCTCAAGCCGAGTAACTAAGCTTTTTCTTAATAAAACACACAATTACTGTGTGTTTCCACAAGAGAGCACAATCTATACAGTATCTAGACAATGAAACAGTGGGTTACTTTGTCTAAACAATCAGGAATGCTCAAGTTTGGACATTTCAAATCCCCACCATCCTTCCAACAATTTGGAGACTCGCTGGTATGCACTTTGCTGATTGGCTAGGTGGGCCAGCCATAACCCAATCAAGATATTTGCCCTGTTCGGGGATTGGTCCTTAGCCCAACTATATGATGCTTGGAGGGGAAGAAAGTGTCTTAAACTGGGGATGGTATTGGACTTCAAGGTTATTATGGGGGGAGACCAGTATCTTTTTTTTTACACAATATTCCTGCTCCATTCATAACTTTATGAATGGGCTCTTGTAGTAGTATGTGGGAGGTCTCAGTTAGATGCTATTCATAAATTATATGGCAATTAGCCGTAAACCACAGTCAAAGTATCAAAGGGACTTCACATACAAGCACTTGGCACCACCTAACAAAGGTCAGAATACTTCTTTTAAGCAAGGGGATGGTATCTTATTGGGGCTTTACTCCACACATCACATCATTATTTTACTAGGAAGGTGATTATAGTCTTTTATATGAATCTGTTACAGAAATGTGAGAATAGATACAGATTGGCTTGAAAGCCAGGTAGTTTATGCTCCCCTTTCAGGACATTTGTGATCTGCGGCAGCAGGTCATGACATAACCAGTTTTCATTACCCTTAGATGCATAAAGTGATTCTCTAATTCAAAACTGAGTTATAAGCATACGGGCTCCAGGGAGACTGTCTATTCCCTGGAAGGACCATGATCAAAAATGGGATCTGGTAAGACCAAAGAGTAATTTTACAATGAAGTTCTACTATCTATTTATCATGGCAAGGAAGAGGATAAATAACAATACAAATAATACAGGGGGTTATGACCCCTCTGCCTATGACCCTTTACTCCCCATGAGCCCATGGATCACCAAGATTCCTTCAATACTCACTATAAATGGTCAGATCCCCAGGGATTCCCCTGCCCATGAGCTATGAGCTGGGGGATCCCAGAGGATTCCCCATGTGCCAGCCCCTATGACCACATGATGCCCCATCTAGAGTTTAACATCTCTATGGGCCCCCATGCCACCTTTCATTAACCTCTATACATGAGACTCTCCACGGACCCCCTATGGTATATTTATCTAAAGCCATGGAGCTCCATATGGACCAGTGTGGCACCTAAAATTAACCTTATACCACTGGCGTCCTTAACAAACTTAAGTGGGATCTAAAATTAACCCCTGACTTGGAGATCCTTAACAGGCCTTTATGGTAGTCAGTATTAATCATAATACCACAAGATCCTTAACAGACCTCCCGCATCTGAAATCTAAACCCTGTAACATGGGGGTCCTTCATGGATCCTGCTGGCACCTATTATTAGCCTCATACGATGGAGATCCTAAACGGACCCCCGTTGTATCAATAACCTTAATCCTAGAGGTCCTCATGGACCCCCATGCACCGAACATTAACCCCTGTGCCAAGGACCCCCATGACACCCTAACTACAAACCCACTAGTCCTATAGTATAAAAACAAAAAAAAACATTACACTATTACCTAAACTAAATTATATAAAAAAACACAATAAAATAAAAAATAAATTACGATAAAATAAAACAATATTTAAAAATAAAAAGACTTACATAAAACAATTAAAATACAATAAAAAATGAACAAACAAAATTACTAAAATAAAAAAAATAATCCTTTACGGTGCTCAATGATAATAAGGGTTAATGTAAAGATATCAAGAGGGTCCTTTAATGACCTCAGGGGCAAGGGTTAATTTTAGGAGCCATTGGCAATGAGCTGCAGGCTCAGAGTGTCTTATATGCAGGGTGCATTCACTTGAGGGACTATGGAATTGGCTTGATGCGTGTTCCCTAACTTGTGAGAAGGATTGAGAAGGGCTGGAGCAGAATACATCCGTAGCGTAACAAAATAAATCTCCCACAGTTATATGTGGGTTATTCTTGTAGCTATGTAAAAGATTGTAATGGGGTCTTGTAGTTAACCACAAATTAGGAAATACTTGACTTTAGCCATTGTTGTGACGTCTCATTCAGTCTAATCGGGAGCCTGAATGTCTAAAATGACTATGGAAGTTCTGGTCTGCCCCAAAAAGTGAATACATCCAGGAGCCCCCTCAACCCCATTCAACCTCATAGTCCTCTGAATTCAGCAAGCCTTACCGCTATTCCCTCCTCACTCAGGAGTTACTCCAAGCCCGCTAACCAAACCCACAACCACTAGATCCCCTGAATAGTGGAGAGCCTGTTCCTGATAATCTAAAAATCTTCCACCCCAGGTTTATGGTTCCCCACGTGGGTTAGTCCAAGACCTCTCCCCCAGACACTCTGTCTCTAGCAGTTACACTACATAATCAACCCCTGTTGTTTCCCAATCCTGCCCTGAGGTAGCTGATATCTTGGGCCAAAAACCTCTTGGCACCTAGATGGTGAAGGAGACAGGCTGGCATCAAGTCCTTGGACACAGACCTGCCCACGTTTTGTGAAATGTATGTTTACCAAAGGAAGTGGCCTATTGGTGATTGGTGCACTGACTGTATAAAATGTGACCTGAAATAAAGATTATGGTCTGTTTAGGACACAGATGCATGTTGTGGTTAATTTAAATGAATGGTATTTTTTTTTTTTTTATCAGAAATGAGTTTTTGCAACTCGTCCTGGTATCTAGTAACTTGTCCGGAAACGCTGCAACTTGGACCTGCAATTGTAACTTTATCTGGAAGATCGGCAACTTGTACTAGCCTCCAGTTAAGCTATCCTTTGTGCATGTAGGAATGGTTTCCTTGGCCTTTTAAAGCCCAATGAAGAGCAGGTTCTGAGTTAGTAAGGAAAAAGAAAAGTCAGGAGAGAAGATGCAGATTTGGGTATCATCAGCATAGAGATGATACTGGAAACTGAGAGTTTATTAGTTTACCAAGGGAGGCAGTGGAGACTGGGAAAACAAGTGGCCCATCACATGTCATTGAGATGCCCCATTAGTGAGTGGTAAAGATGATGAAGCGGAACCCAAATACCTAACACTAAAGGAGCGTTTAAATAGATAAGACTGAACCTGAAGATTGCAGTGTGACAAAGTTTAAGGAAGTAGAGAGTCTGGAGAAGAAATTAGAGGTCAAAGGCAGCAGAAAAGTCTAGGCGGATAAGTAGAGAATAGTGCTCCTTTGCTTTGGCCATAAGGATGTGTTAGCTAGTTTTATTAAGTGCTGTTCAGTAGAGTGTTGTACAAAGAGATCAATTTACAGAGGGTCAAGTAAAGAGTTTGATGACAGAAATTGGATAGACGGTTATAGATTAGTTTCTCTAATAGTAGGCAAAACGCGTATAGACGGATCAAGAGAGGGTTTCTTTAGCATGTTGAACATTGAGAATAGGTGGTTGAGGTTGGATGACAACAAAATAAATACATTACAAACCTAACAAATAGATTACATTGGTAATAAAATATATTACATGAATAAATAGTTTCTTTAAAATGTTAATTTCTAAGTATGCTAGGGCATATGAATTTACTGTAAATAGAAAAGTCTACTAAAGAGTAGCAAAAACATACAAACCAGATTTGATTGCTTAAAAAGAAGAGTGATTATTTTTAGCTGACAGGGGAAAAATCTACTTCTGTAGTTATGAGTATTACATATAATAGTTGTCAAACTGCGATTCGTTGTCACGCTTTGACAACTACGATTGCCGCAAATGGGCAAGCATGCGCATGGCGCAACGGGCTGCGCATGCACATTGCACAAGAGGCCGCCCATGAGCGATGGGCGGGGCGTTCTTGCGCTTTGCGGTGCGACGAGACTGAGGAGGAGAGAGAGGAGGAGGAGGGGAGACACACAGGGAAGGAGGAGGAAGACACAGAGGAGAGGGGGGAGAGACAGAAGAGGGGGGAGACACAGAGAGGAGGGGAGACACAGAGGAGGGGGGGGAGACACATGGCAGGGAGAGGAGGGGAGAGAGACACAGGGGAGGGAGAGGAGGGGGGAAGAGACACAGTGAAGGGGGGAGGCACACAGGGGTGGGAGAGGAGGGGGAGAGACACAGGGGAATGGGAAGAGGGGGAGAGACACAGGGGAGTGAGAAAGGGGGGAGACACAAAGGAGTGAGAGGGGGAGAGACACAAAGGAGTGAGAGGGGGGAGAGACACAAAGGAATGAGAGGAGGGGAGAGACAGAGTGAAGTGAGAGGATGGGGGAGAGAAAAAGGGGAATGAGAGGAGGGGGAAGAGACACAAGGGAGGAGGCGGGGACACACAGGGGAGGGAGAGGAGGGGGAGAGACACAGCGGAGGGAAAGGATGGGGGAAGAGACACAGGGGAGGGGGGAGACACAAAGGGGTGGGAGAGGAGTGGGGTAAGCACACAGGGGAGGGAGAGGATGGGGAGAGACACAGGGGAGAGAGAGGAGGTGAGAGAGACAAAGGGGAGGGAGAGGGGGGAAGAGACACAGGGGAGGGAAATGGGGGGGAACAGACATGAGGGAGGGTGGAAGAGACACAGGGGAGGGAGAGGGGGGCAAGAGACAGGGGAGGGAGAGGTGGGGAAAGAGACATGGGAGGCAGGGGGGGGGAAGGAGACACAAGGGGGGGAGAGGAGGGGGGAAAGGAGACGCAAGGGAGGAAGTAGATAGAGGGAGAGATTCACCCATGATGAGCGCTGAAGGTGCTCATCGCGAGGCCAGTAAAGTAGAGGGGGAGAGGCTCCCATTGTGTGGCAAACAGCATTGCCAGGATTCACATTTTATTGCCGTCATTTTTAACGGGCAAGTTGCTAGTGTATTATAATAATTAGAGTTTGTGACTTGAAATATTTATTGGTAGGTCATTTAAAAAGTATATAAAAGTATCATATGCAATACTGATATTAATTATAAAACATAATCACATTCTTATTTTTACATGGGAGTATTATTTTTTTAAGACATGTCAACCATATATATGAGCAATGCCACCTAATTAATTGCAACACATAAAGCACAACTAAGAATAACATAGTTATTAATCTTGGAGTTGGAAAATTATGTATGTACAGTAAACAGTTTTAATGTATTACCAAATTTAGAATCATTCTCTAAGGTTCCCTTGTAACAAGACCAGAAAACATCAAATTTGTTAAATAATGAAGAATGTTACTATGTCATAAAACCTAAGGAATGGCTAGGGAACTTTAATAGCTAAGGTGAAAGAACAGAAAGGAGACATTTATTGAAACTTTTCAAATACATCAAGGGATTCCACAAAGTACATGAGGAATGGCATATTTTCTGAGAATGGAAACTGAGAGAACAAAAGGTCATACATTGAAGGTAGAGGATAGCAAACTAAGGAAAATGTGAGGAACAATTAAATTATTCAACAGTTTTTGGTATTCAATTACATTCATTACATGCATATATTTTATAATAAATGGTCATTAGCATTTTTTTCTGGAAAATAGCTATAAAAACAAGAGCGTTATAAACTTATGCAAAATGTATGTCCTACATTCACATAAACTTTCACGCAAAATGGCAGAAATTGAGACTGTTCATGCACTGTGTTAAAACAATATATAGAACGGATTGATATTCAAACATATTTATTAATGACTTAGAGGTGGGATTGGAGTGTGGTGTCTCCATTTTCGCTGATTACACAAAGTTGTGCAAGGTAATGAAATCAGATAATGATGTGCTTTCCCTCCAAAGGGATTTACATAAAATTGAGGAGTGGGCATCTAAATGGCAGATGAGAATTAATGTGAATAAATGTAAAGTTATGCATCTGGGAACAAAAAATAGCCATGCAATTTAAAATCTTAATGGAGCAAATCGAGGTGTATCAGATATTGAAAGGGATTTGGGAGTGCTTGTGGACAACCACCTAGGTAACAGTGCTCAAAGCCAAGCAGCAGCTGCAAAGGCAAATAAAATATTAGCATGTATTAAGAAGGGTAAAGAAGCATGGGAAGCAAATATAATTCTGCCACTATACAAATCTCTAGTACGCCCTTTGGAATATTTGGCATTTGGAATACGGTGTACAATTTTGGGCACCACTTCATAAAAAGGACATTTTAGAGCTGGAAAAGGTACAAAACTAATAAGGGGAATGGAGGGGCTAAGTTATGAAGAAAGACTAACCAAATTAAACTTATTTTCTCTAGAAAAAAGGCATCTAAGAGGCGATATGATTACCTTATATAAATACATCAAGGGCTAGTATAACGATTTGTCAAAGGAGCTTTTTGTGCCAAGAAGTTTTCAACTGACAAGAGGACATCCCTTGAGGTTAGAAGTAAAAAGATTCCACCTTAAAGAAAGAAAAGGGTTCTTCACAGTAAGGGTGGTTAATCTGTGGAATTCTCTACCAGAGGAGGTGGTGACAGTGGATTCGATAGATAACTTTAAAAGGGGACTGGATTTATTTCTAATTAAAATGGGAATTCAGGGTTATCATGGATAATTAGAGACAGTATTGATCCAGGGAGAAATCCGATCGCCAGTATCTGGGGTCAGGAAGGAATTTTTTTTTCCTTTGAGACAATTGGCTAAGTCTCACTTTTTTTTTGCCTTCCTCTGGATTAATTAATACTTAAAAATAAAATAAAAAATAAATAATTAAATAATAAATGAATAATTAATTAACAACTAATTAATTAATATTTAATCCGCATATTGCAGATCAGAGGAGACCGTAAAAGGTTGAACTTGATGGACTGAAAGTCTTTTTTCAACCTTAATTACTATGGGCCTCATTCTATTATCGGCCGTAGGAGATGCGGGGCCGCAAGGACCGTCCGCAAGCTATTTGCCTATTCTATTCCCTTCCGGCTGGAAACTCCGGCAAGTTTGCGGCCGGCGCCTTGTTATCCCTTGCGGCCGCACGCGCCGGAGGAAAGCCTTTGATCTTAAACGGCCTCAAGAGTTTCGGCCGCAAGAAAATCCTGGTTGCTATTCAATTGCTCCGGGAACCCTCTCTGCAAGGCTAAAACCGAGCCGCAGCTTACTTGCAGCAAAAAGGTCCCGCAGGCACACAATTAAGCACATAACAAAGCCATAATAAAGCCATCCTGCACTCTGAGGAGACTATAAAGTGATTGTAGGTGTTAGCATTCATAGCACAACATTCCCCTACACTCAAATCCGTAAATAATTTATTTTTTAATTTATGTCAAATATCCATGTAAAAAGTCCAGAGGGCTTTGAGCACCTCAGACCCGCCCACGCTGCGGCCGGAAAATAAACAGTTAATGTAATCTCGGATTTGGGCTGATGTGCAAGCTTGAGAGGGGGTTGCTATTAATCCTCATGTCCCCCATTATGATCCCTAGCATTTACAGAGCTTTACAGTGCCGTCTTGAAATTATTTTTGCTTTTAAAGATTTCTGAGCTTACGGCCGGTTGCAAGATATACGGCCGGCCGTAAGGGGATATCCTTGCGGCGGCGTATAATTGAATTGCAAGGTAACGGGAGCCCGGCAAGGAATCGGGAGGCCCTATGTAACTATGTAACTATGTAAAACTCCATTAAAATAGCTTTGTACTTGATTACACCAGATATTTATACAATTGTGAAATTACATTATAAATGCTTTTTCAGTAAATTGATAACAACTAATCACATTTAATTCATTAAAAACATGGTTGAAAAACAACATTTCAGGAGATGTTTGGAACAGGGGACCTTCAATAATATTTGGGGAGGTATCTAGAAGCTGCCCCTTCTGGATCGCTATTTGTTGTGGTGAATGTGTACTTCATTGAAGCTGTGAGCTATACCATGTATGTTCACCCAAGAGCCATAGCAGAGAGGTCAGCCAAATCAAGGTCCACTGGAGAAGTAACTGGCAACCCACTCCAGTATATTTTCCACGATAACCTTATGGATAAGCATGACCAGAATACATAATGATAGATATGCATTGTGTGTTGTGGTCCATAGGGTCACGTAGAGTTGGACACCACTGAACAACTTAAAAACAACATTCTGGAAGCTGTCATGGCTTATGGCACTAGATTCCTTGTTAAAAGGGCATACTTTACAGCCAAACATTTCAAACTGCCTATTGGGTGTCCATATGCACCAGCTTTCCCATAAATTAATATATAGCACAAATATGTAATGCTGACAGTAAAAAATGAAAACTAATTCTTCTAATTCAACTCGGTTATTTAAGAATGTCATCAATAAATTACTATATCTTGCTAAATTATTTAATGAATCATATACTCATGGACAATATCCCACAGTTCGCACACCAACTTCTTATATTGATATTAGCCCCACTTCATATCTTGAGATGACGTGTTGGCCCTTCACACTCTATTATATCAAGTACATAAAATTCTCTAAGTTATGCCATAAATCGGCTGTGGGAGTTTTTTTTACCCTAATTTCTACACTAATGTAAATTTTTTGCTCCTCCAGGTTAGGGCACTCACCCGACAACTGTAAATCCTGCATTAGCCACAACAGATTTCTGTGTATATATTTATAGAGAAGCATTAGTTAATTTGTTCCTAGGCTGTTTTTTACCATGGATTTTGTAGCATAAAACAGGCTTAACACTAACATATTTTTTTTTATTACACATATGTTGATATTGGATTGTTAAGTGTTAAATAATGTTGAAAAGTCAACATTTTGTGGTGCTTTTTGTGCTATAGTGTCACTTTAAATGCTTCCGAAGGAATCAGTAAGCGTTTGAAAACTACTTCTGAATGGTCTTTGGTAACGTAAATCTTTCTTCTGCTTTATTGCAGTTACCGCAGTGCCCTGATTTGCAAGAGATCAGTACAGTCTTATTCACATAAGTTTTGGGTATCAAACTGTAATGGTGCAAGAATCAATGGAGATTTTTGCCTTGATTTTCGGCTTTGTCATGCAGTTCACTCATAGCAGTAACTCATAGGAGTTCTCTCTCAATATTTTAGGAATAGGGAATTAACCTAGATAGATAGGATTTACTGTGCTGCTACGGCACACAGAATTGCTTTTGTAGAGATTGACATAGGTCCTAAGATTGCTTCTTAGTAGACTACCTAATTTGTTATCAAAGGCAAATACAAATAAAATAGGTGTTTGAATGCTACTATAAGAGATTAGCACCTTTGTGTATGTCTTCCTTTCATTTTTGCATTATTAGAACTGCTTAGTCTTTGAGTCTGTTTCTATGATTGTTAAAGAGTCCTTGGTCTATGTTTGACTTGTGTAATATGTGAAAAGCCTTTCTAAATATTGGTTGAGAAAAAATGATAATGGTATAATGGCACCCCGACTACAGTGCGCCTGGCATCTGCCCGCCCCGATATCTGTGCGCAGATCCCCTCACAGAGCCAGCAGGAGAGTGGGCCAGCTAAAGTTGCGCTACCCTTATTATATTTTCCACCCTGGGCACCCAAGTGTCTCAGTGTCCTCCCCCTGCTCTTCAAATCCATATACCCCATATCCTTGTGCCTCTGGATTACTGCACCCAGCATCCCTACCACTGTAATCCCTAAGTCCACCTATCTCAATACTCCCATAATGAATGTATCTTATGCTCCCTTTATATTGAGCCTTTGCACTATATATATCTGTGCTTCCAATGGTTGCCTACATTGCCAGTTTATCTACCTTCCATGCACCTGTATCCAAGTGCCCCATTCCTTTGTACATTGCATCCCAGTCTCTCATGTGGTCCTCAAGTACCTGTAGATGGTGCACCCTTTTTTCAGTGCCTCACTGGACCTGTGTCTGAATGCACTGTGGTTCCCTGCACCCTACATCTCAGTCTTTGCAACTTATTACTAAGTCCCACCATTTTTTTCCATGTATCTGACTGTCAGCCATACTTGAAGCATCTCAGTGACAATCCCACACCCCTCTGTTGTAAATGGGCCTCATTTACCTGATTCTCTCCTCCTCCATCTTGAGAGAGACTGTGATGTAGGGTGCAGGGAACCACAGTGAGACACTGGGATGTAGGGGTAGGGAGATAAAATATACACTTACATATAGCCTTGGTTTCTAAACTGCTTCAGCATGTCATTGACAATCACCTTTCCCAATTTATTTCCCTCAACTCCCCCTTCCAATCTGGTTCCGCTCCAACACTCCACAGAGAAGGCTCTCACAAAAGTCACTGATGACTTTCTCACTGCAAAGTCAAAGGGTATTTTTTCTATTCTAATTCTCCTGGATCTATCTGCTGCCTTTGACACATACACACACACACACACACACTTCTTATCCAAATTTTGGTATCCACGACACTGCTCTCTCTAGATTCACATCTTATCTAGAAAACTGAACATTTAGTGCTTCCTTCTCTGACTCATCTTCTTCACCCTGCCCTCTGACTGTTGACTGTTAATAAAATATTTTGGATTTCCGTATCATCTTTATGTAGATGATACTCTAATTTACCTCTCAGTACCAGAATATACAATTCTAAATTCTAAAGTTGCCAACTGCCTCTCTAGCATTCTCTCCTGGACGGGCGCTCGTCAACTCAAACTCAACATCTTAAAGACTGAGTTCCTTAACTTGCAACACTCCCCTGCTCACATATCTCTTACTGTTGACAATGCCATCATCACTTCCACCTGTCAGACTCGTTGTTTTTGGCTTCTACAGGATCCTGCCTTTTCTTTCATTCCTCACATACAATCAATCACAAATAAATGATGATAATAATAATAATAATATTCAATTTAGACAAAGATGGCTTTATTTATCAGAGTTGTTTTTAATTGTTTTTAATTGGAGACAAGTGGACATAATTATTCCATTTTGTTTTTATATAGATCTAAGTTCTTCAGTTATCTTACATATTACTAAATAGACTCCAAAGTCCGCTTTTTTTTATCTTCACCTTTTACGGACCTTTGGCAAATAAACATACTGACCTCTAATCTAAGATACACCCTTTTCCTATATTTGGTTTATCATGTGGGTGCGGTTGAATAAGAGAGTGATAGAATATCTAACACAATGGATTACTTTTATGAAACAAGTTAAAAGGGGACAAAAATATGAATTACCGTAACTCAACTTCATATGTTTTTTTTATGATATTATGTTAATAAACAGTGTAACATTTGAATTCATTTCATACATAGGCTCCATAAAATACATAGGGCCTCATTCAATTGCGATTTGGCCAATTGAATAAGGCTCTAAATAAGCACATAACATATTTTTTTTAAAGAAGTTTTTAGTTAGTAAAAACCTTGCTTTTGGATAGATGCTTACTAACTAAAGACTTCTTTAAAAAATATATGTTATGTGCTTATTTAGAGCCCTATTCAATTGGCCAAATTGCAATTGAATGAGGGCCATAGGCAGTTGAGTTTGTTTAACTCTCTATTTTGCCTTACTTGATAAATATACCTATCAGGGATATATATATATATATATATATATATATATATATATATATATATATATATATATATATATTAAATGGGGTTAAAAGTACAGATAAGAACAGGAAATATTTTCACCTCTAATGTTTTCGATGGAAGTGAGGGTAAACATTAACCCAGTTTGACAAGTAGCACCTATAGAAAAATTTTGCATATTTAATTGGACTTATTTGTCTGATGTGTTTAATGAGTAAACGTGGACAACTGTTTAGTGATTGCAAATATTATTAAAGGAAACTAATCTATATTTAGACATTTTGTTAAATGCAAACATTTTTAAAGTATAACAAAACCAGAGTGATGAGTTTGGGCAATGTGTGGACAAACCCATATGACATAGGATAGAAGTTTAGTTTGCATAGTGATGAATTATGTCCTCTTTGTATTGCATGACAACAAATAGTTCTGTATTCTGTTGAGTGAAAATGCAACTACTCCCAAGTGTAGCAATAAAAAAATGTATTTATTGCTTTACTTAAAACAACTGAAATGACTGGCTGAAAAAAGGCTCAAACAAATTATGGCTTCAGAGTTTTGAGACACAGAAAGAGTTAATCAGGGAGATGATGGGCAGTTTCTGTAAGTGCATAATTATTAAGATCTGTAGGTAAATTACATTTAAATATTAAAAGACTGAGTTACATTAGCATGTACATTCAATTTGATTGGAGAAATTCTAATTTATCAAAAGATTTTTTAAATGTTTGTATATGAAACAGCTATACATTGATTGGATACTCAGTCTGTGTTAATTCCAACCTTGGCTTTGCATTAAAGCTGTGTAATACAGCATGCATAAGCTTAAAGGAAGCCATGCTTGATAATGGCTACGGAATGAAGAGCGAGGCATTTGTGGGCATATTTGTGTGTCCCAGCTCAACTTCCCAGAATGCAGTGTAATAACTGTTTTTCTCGGAACTCTGAGCTGGAAGCAGGTTTTTTTAACTTGCTTTAGACATTCAAGTGTGAACACAGATGTACTTTTTATTTACTGTACTACTGTACGGTGGAGGGCTTCTATCGCTCTTTTGCCCACCATATTATAAATGATTGTTGTGGTGAACTACCTACTCATAATTTCCACAACACAGGCTGAGATCCCTCTCCATGCTGATGATAGCCAGTAAGCTTGAAACAGCTGTACATGGATAGGATACTCAGCCTGTGTTTGTTTTCAACCTTGGCTTTGCATTAAAGCTGTGTTATACAGCATGCATAAGCTTAAAGAAAGCCATGCTTGATAATGGCTACGGAATGAAGAGCGAAGCATTTGTGAGCATATTTGTGTGTCCCAGCTCAACTTCCCAGAATGCAGTCTAATAACTGTTTTTCTCAGAACTCTGAGCTGGAAGCAGGTTTTTTTTAACTTGCTTTAGAGACATTCAAGTGTGAATACAGATGTACTTTTTATTTACTATATATATAAATATATATATATATATATATATATATATATATATATATATAAAGAATAATACATTAATAAGCACATTTGCATGTCTAAAAGGCGGGGACATGCAAATGAGAATACAATGTACCTCACCCTTTTAATCCAAAATTAGCAACTTTATACAAAGCTCCCTTAAAGCATATGCCTGCTGTATTAAACAGCTTTTAAGCAAAGCCCCGGGTTGGATTTTACACAAACCAAGAATCACTCATATACAGGCCTGTTTCAAGCTTTTGGCTATCATCATATACTGTACACATATATATACATTGGGGGGAAAATGTATTTGATCCCCTGCTGATTTTGAACATTTGTCCACTGACAAACAAATGATCAGTCTATAATTTTAATGGTAGGTGTATTTTAACAGTGAGAGACTGTTAAAAAAAGTTATAAATTGATTTGCAGGTCAGTGAGGGAAATAAGTATTTGATCCCCTATCAATCAGCAATATTTCTGGCTCCCAGGTGTCTTTTATACAGGTAAAGAGCTGAGATTAGGAGCAATCTCTTAAAGGGAGTGCTCTTAATCTCAGCTTGTTACCTGTATAAAAGACACCTGTCCACAAAAGCAGTCAATCAGATTCCAAACTCTCCACCATGGCCAAGACCAAGGAGCTGTCCAAGGATGTCAGGGACAAGATTGTTGACCTACACAAGGCTAGAATGGGCTACAAGACCATCGCCAAACAGCTTGGTGAGAAGGTAACAACAGTTGGTGCGATTATTCGCAAATGGAAGAAACACAAAATAACTGCTGTTCTCCCTCGGTCTGATGCTCCATGCAAGATCTCACCTTGTGGAGTTTCAATGATCATGAGAACGGTGTGGAATCAGCCCAGAGCTACACGGGAGGATCTTGTTAATGATCTCAAGGCAGCTGGGACCATAGTCACCAAAAAAACAATTAGTAACACACTACGCAGTGAAGGACTGAAATCCTGCAGTGCCCACAAGGTCCCCCTGCTCTAAAAAGCACATGTATAGGCCGTCTGAAGTTTACCAATGAACATCTGAATGATTTAGAGGAGAACTGGGTGATAGTGTTGTGGTCAGACGAGACCAAAATCGAGCTCTTTGGCATCAACTCAACTTACTGTGTTTGGAGGTGGAGGAATGCTGCCTATAACCCCAAAAACACCATCCCCACCATCAAACATGGAGACATTATGCTTTGGGTGTGTTTTTCTGCTAAGGGGACAGGACGACTGCACGATGGACGGGGCCATCAAATCTTGGGCGAGAACCTCCTCAGCCAGGGCAATGAAAATGGGTTGTGGATGGTGTCACAACCTACAATGATGATGGAGTATAGAGGATCCTAGTCCTCTTATCTCCTGTAGGTTTTAGACCTAAGATTTGGGTGACTCAGACCAATGGACCTTCTTTGCAGATGCAAGAGCATAAGTCCCAGCTTAAGGTAGTGTGCCTGGAAAAACCTGGCAGGGAGTCAGAAACGATCTCCTCTACCAGCATATGCCCCTGGGTCAATAATACACCTGCACACAAAGTCTTGATGAAAATTATGAACCACTTTATTTGGAAAACAACATCTTTTAAACAGGCATACATAATTACCAGGAAGGGGCTACCTTTAGTCAGCCCCTAACTGCCTCTGGCCAATCAGGCAGGGTCCCTATGTGGGAACCATGAGACTCCTCCCCAGGTCCACCCACTAGGCAGGCCAACTAATCCATTTGGGGTCTGAATCTCCAGGGGAAAGCACCTTGGTTCTCCTGTGTCCATGCTATGAAGGCTGAGAAGCCTTCAGGTCATCCCATTGTTTCTGGGTGCCTGCCTGTCTGCTCTCCAACTGTGAGCTTCCCATTGTTAGTTCTCTGCTGGACACTTAGCTAATGGGATTAACAGGCCTTTGGGAACAAAGGAGGTTTTGGCTGTATTCAATGGGCTTCCCCTCTACAATATAATAACATACATTCATATTTACAAATACAACACACAATGTTTCCCACACATACAACCAACACATCCCACCAGCTCCCTCACATGACACCCATTACAATGAGCCTAAACATGGAAGGGATGGGAATATGCTAAGGGGTAAACTTATAATACTTTATCCCCTAGACCACAAAATAACAATATAACCATAACAAGTGGGCCCCAAATCTTTTCTTCCACAGCAGGAGCCATGCACTTTGTCCAAACCCAGTATGGCCACTGGCTGATTCATGACAAGCCTTACCCAAGCGGGCAGGGAACATCCAAGATTTTCCCAGCTACGCTGATAGTCATGAATCTGCTGGTTTGGCCAGGCCCGCTGCATGCTAGGCAAGTTCATGTCGGTGCGCACACAGTCCCAAGGTGCAGAGTAAAGACCTCCCCCAGCCCTTGGCCTTGCTCCCACTGTATAGAGCAAATTGCTCTTCCCATGCAACCCCCACCCAAACAGTCCAGGATCCCATCTCTCTGTTTTTGGCAGCAGCATGGAAGTCTCTGGGGACACAGTGGGTTGCACCCATACACTCTTCTGAGGCAAACCCGTATTTTTGGGAGCCCCATAAAACAACCCCCCCATAGCAACCCCTTTCCCTCCAGCCAGTCCCCACAGCTGGGCTGGGGTCTCTAAAACTGTCTCTGGGCCTATGGGATTGCAAGGGGGCAGTCCAGTACCTCTCTCAGCAAAATCATTATTGTTGGGAGCCCAATAACACAATAACTGCAGTAAAGTACATACCGGTCTGCGCTTGACTCCAGCGTCCCTGATGGAGTCTGGACTTGGATGCTCTGTTTGCTCTGGCTCCTGGAAATCTGTATCTTTGGACAGACCCTCCTGGTTTTCTTCCCCTGGGTTTGTCTGTGTTGCAGCCTGGAGAACTACGCTGTTCCCACCCAGGCTGTGCTTTGGGACCCTCAGCTGACCCTCTTCTTCTGTTGTCTTTTGCTTGGCAACTTGGGCCTCATCCTTTGTGGATTGCTGGGCCCTCTGAGCTTTGTCTGCTCCAGAGTTTGTATTGGACTCCTGGACACTGGTCATCTCAGGCAAGTCTTCACTACATACACAATCCTTTGGGGTGCCGCAATGCACCCATGGCTTTTTCTCCCAGGCAGGCACTGCTATCCCTGGTGCCACTGCCTCCTCCTGTGTGAGGTCCGGTTCCCTGTAGCTAGGAACCAGTTCCTTTCCCTCCCCACAGTCTCTTAAATAGCAATCATGAGCCCCTGCCTCCATGAGCAGTTCTGGCCCATACACATTGCCTAGAACTTCTGAGGGCAGACTTAGTTCATCTGGCCCTACCTGTTGAGCAGTTACTGGGGTTTCTGCCAGGATTTGTGCTGGAAGGTAGTCCTTAGGTGAGACCTTTTCCACATCCGGTACCTCAGGCGTGACCCATTTGGAAAAACTGTGCTCGGCTAGCGTTTCCTCTGGGATTAAGTCTCTTGGGGTATCAGGGGAAAAACATGGGTTATCTGACCCCACCCAGGGAACATTCCCCTGGGTCTCTGTCTCTTGGAGCTGGTGATTTGGTTCCAAGCTGACTTTACCATCCCTTCTAGGCTCTGACACAGTCTCTGCATTTTTTAGGGGAAAACAGTCTCCATTCCCAGAAGGTGGTACAGGAGCAGGGTTTACCCCTTCCTCCTCCTCCTGATCCTCTGACACATCCCACTCAGAGAGCTCCTCTAGGCAACTCTGAGCCAGTTCTGCTTTCTGGGCCTCAGACAGCCCAGGGCACGGCCTTGAATATGTGGTTGCCTCCATTTTGCTTACCCACATGCGCTCTTTCCATATTCTCTGGAACATCTGGTCAAGCACGCAGCCCACATCTTGTGCTGTTAACTTTTCTGGAAAAAGGTGTCTGCCTTCTTTAAACTGTCTTTTTGCTTCTTTAGCAATATCTTCCTCATATTGCTGCTCCATTCTTGGTCTTTCTGTAGAGTCATCCCACCATGCCACCAATGTAACGGATCTACTGGCACCTCGACCGGGTACCTCCGTTGATGGACGCGTCCTAGTTTGCGTAGAGGCCTACAAGCACCGCACCGGACACCACCACCACCACAGACTCCACAACCGACGTAGTTTAACTGGAGCCTCACGAATAGCCGCTAGCAGCTGAACAGGAAAAGCACCCCAAGATGCTTACACTCCTGGCAGTCAGTCTGCAACAGCATACCATGAATCCCCCCAAGAACGAGACATAAGCTCTGTGTTGAGGGTCAAGCAGTGAACTTTATTTTGTTGTGCAGAAATATTTATACACATCTCTTCCCATAGGCAATACACATGCCCATATTTGGCCACACAATACACATAAAGAGAACAATAGGTGTGGTCACACCTCCCCGAGGCTACCTGGCAACTTTAATACAATCAGACATTGATTCAATTACACTTCTTTGTTCTTATCTGAGAAGTGAAAACACTTTATACAATAGACTTCCTTTATCTTATGCAGAGTCTCTGTAACAGGATTATCTCCCATGCCAAGTAGCTGCAATAGTCTGGGACAATATTCTGCAGAGCATAAACCAACATACATGCAGTATAATAGTAGGATCATATTTTAACCATAATAATCATAAAACAGGGTAAAACAGTGATGGGTTCCTTTACACACCTCCCCCGTGACCATAAGCCAGCATACACGCTCTGATCCCAACGGATCGGCCTGGAGATGTCCGGACAAAAGCATTTGTTGGTCAATTCTCTAGTTTGACAACCCATCAGCATTACTGCAATTCACATTTACTCAAATTTCACATATCCCCAGATAGCTGGGATCTGAGCGCACAAAACTACCGAATAGCGCTCAGATCCTCTTCACACAGTTCAATTGCCATGTAGCTAAAGTCTTTCCCATAGTCTTTCATTATATGAATGGGCTCCATGGCATAGTTATCTGGGGTGTCACCGCTCCCACAGGGCAAGTACCGAATGACCCCCCAGTATGTAAAAAGCCAGAATGAGTGACATACACTCTGGTATGGCCGAATACTGTGTTTAAAGGGCAATATGTCCCAGGGCCATAGTCGCAGGGCAGGTGGCTGGCAAACAGTCCTCTCCAAGACAAAGTGGCGAAGGGCACTTCGTCACACATCTCCCCTTTGGGGGGAAGTCTAACCAGGCACCTGACCTTCTGCCGGTCAGTGCCTCCGTTAGACGATCCACCAACCCACAATAAACCAGTGCTAGAGCAGCCCCCCCACAACAACAAAGTGCAAGAGCAGCCCACCCACAACAAACCGTTACTGCAACTGGATATTTCGCTGTGGTGATGGGGCAACACGCTGAGGGGACTTGAGGGGCAGAGGCCAACGGCACTCTGCCTGATGCCAGCTCTTCTGCTGGTATAACCTGCAGGATATCCTGCTCTGTACAAGGGACAAAGGGAGGGCAGCGGCCGACTGCACTCTGCCCCGCTGTCAGCTCTTCTGCTGGGGTACTTGGAACATATTCCGGCACAGTAGCCAGGGAAACGTGGGGGTCAGTGGGGGTTAACATTTCCTCTGTTAACCCTGGGGCCACATTAGAAGTTAGCTTGGGAGGGGAATTTGTACTTACCCCCTCCTCCGGTTGTCCCAGTGAGGGTAGTTGGGAATCTGGACAGGCTGTGGGCGCAGAGACCACAGTCCCATCTGCGCCGTCTGGGAGATTGGTGTCTCCCCTTGTCAGGGTAAACTGTCGCTGGGGAGCAAGGACGACACCTTCTGCCCCCTGTGGTTCACACTGCCGCTGGGGGGGAAGGACGACACCTTCTGCCCCCTGGGGTTCACACTGCCGCTGGGGGGGGAAGGATGACACCTCCTGCCCCCTGGGGTTCACACTGCCGCTGGGGGGGAAGGACGACACCTTCTGCCCCCTGGGGTTCACACTGCTTCTGGGGGGGAAGGATGACACCTTCTGCCCCCTGTGGTTCACACTGCCGCTGGGGGGGAAGGACGACACCTTCTGCCCCCTGGGGTTCACACTGCCGCTGGGGGGGAAGGACGACACCTTCTGCCCCCTGGGGTTCACACTGCCGCTGGGGGGAAGGATGACACCTTCTGCCCCCTGGGGTTCACACTGCCACTGGGGGGGAAAGACAACACCTTCTGCCCCCTGGGGTTCACACTGCCGCTGGGGGGGAAGGATGACACCTTCTGCCCCCTGGGGATCACACTGCCGCTGGGGGGGAAGGATGACACCTTCTGCCCCCTGGGGTTCACACTGCCGCTGGGGGGGAAGGATGACACCTTCTGCCCCCTGTAGGGCCGGTAGAGAGACCTTGGTCCCATCTCTACCTGCCATCTGGAGGTAATCCCAGGACCAGTCAATGAAGTCTGGTTCTGCTTGTCGAGTAGGTTGGGGCTGCACGAAGCTGAGCAGGTGTTGGTAGTCCTGCTCCAGCTCCCACTCTCTCGTTACCAGGTGGGTCATGTCTTTGCTCACCTCGCCTTCGTCATCCCAGACATACATGCCCATCCGGTAGTCGTAGATGTCCCAAAACCTAGACCCCTCCGTGCTGCCAAGATCAATGTCGTCCTCCAAGGCATCCCATAATAATCACTGGCCATCATAATCATCCCCCTCCGGTAAGTCGTGTTCAGCAGTCCAGGGGGTAAGTCGAACGGTATGCCACCAGAGGGCCTGGTATGCGTTGTCTAGCCAGATCTCTCGCCATACCAGGGTCTCTAGTCTTGTCACCCACTCATCCAGGGGCTGCTCTCCCAATAGATACATCCGCATCGCCACCCGATTCTGTAGCCGCCGCAAGTCACTGGGGAGACTCTCACCTCGCCGCCATTGGGCATCTTCCAGGGCATCATACCAGAGTTCCTTTCTGTCTGCATCCCTGTAGTCCGCGGCTGCCTCCTCCTCCTCGTCATGGAACGCTGTCCGAAAACTAGGCGGTTCCATTCTGCTGTAGCCAGGGGCGCTGTACTGATACTAGCGTTGCCCTCAATTTGTAACTCCAAACGTTACCGGTGCCTCCGTGCTGCTTTTCCTCTTACTAGGACGCCATCCCACCACTGCCACCAATTGTCACAACCTACAATGATGATGGAGTATAGAGGATCCTAGTCCTCTTATCTCCTGTAGGTTTTAGACCTAAGATTTGGGTGACTCAGACCAATGGACCTTCTTTGCGGATGCAAGAGCATAAGTCCCAGCTTAAGGTAGTGTGCCTGGAAAAACCTGGCAGGGAGTCAGAAACGATCTCCTCTACCAGCATATGCCCCTGGGTCAATAATACACCTGCACACAAAGTCTTGATGAAAATTATGAACCACTTTATTTGGAAAACAACATCTTTTAAACAGGCATACATAATTACCAGGAAGGGACTACCTTTAGTCAGCCCCTAACTGCCTCTGGCCAATCATGCAGGGTCCCTACGTGGGAACCATGAGACTCCTCCCCAGGTCCACCCACTAGGCGGGCCAACTAATCCATTTGGGGTCTGAATCTCCAGGGGAAAGCACCTTGGTTCTCCTGTGCCCATGCTATGAAGGCTGAGAAGCCTTCAGGCCATCCCATTGTTTCTGGGTGCCTGCCTGTCTGCTCTCCAGCTGTGAACTTCCCATTGTTAGTTCTCTGCTGGACACTTAGCTAATGGGATTAACAGGCCTTTGGGAACAAAGGAGGTTTTGGCTGTATTCAATGGGCTTCCCCTCTACAATATAATAACATACATTCATATTTACAAATACAACACACAATGTTTCACACACATACAACCAACACATCCCACCAGCTCCCTCACATGACACCCATTACAATGAGCCTAAACATGGAAGGGAAGGGAATATGCTAAGGGGTAAACTTATAATACTTTATCCCCTAGACCACAAAATAACAATATAACCATAACAAGTGGGCCCCAAATCTTTTCTTCCACAGCAGGAGCCATGCACTTTGTCCAAACCCAGTATGGCCACTGGCTGATTCATGACAGATGGGTATTCCAGCATGACAATGACCCAAAACACACAGCCAAGGCAACAAAGGAGTGGCCCAAGAAGAAGCACATTAGGTTCCTGGAGTGGCCTAGCCAGTCCCCAGACCTTAATCCCATAGAAAATCTGTTGAGGGAGCTGAAGGTTCGAGTGGCCAAACATCAGCCTTGAAACTTTAATGACTTCGAGAGTATCTACAAAGAGGAGTGGGAAACAATCCCTCCTGAGATGTTTTCAAACCTGGTGGCCAACTACAAGAAACGTCTGACCTCTGTGATTGGTTTTGCCACCAAGTACTAAGTCAAAGGGGACAAATACTTATTTCTCTTATTGACCTGCAAACCAATTTATAACTTTTTTGACATGCATTTTTCGTTTTGTTTTGTTTTTTATTCTGTCTCTCACTGTTAAAATACACCTACCATTAAAATCAAAGACTGATCATTTCTTTGTCGGTGGACAAACATTCAAAATCAGCAGGGGATCAAATACTTCCCCCCCACCCCCCCACTGTGTGTGTATATTTATATACAGTATATATAAATATATATATATATATATGTAGTAGAGCATTGCAGTATAAAGTGATCCCTTTTGTATTGGACAAAAATATTTAGAATAATTACAAGCTTTCGAGAGTTGAACTTCTCTTTATTAGTCAGAAAGTCAGAAGTCAGAAGCAATACTGAATTAAGAAATTGCACAAAAAAGCAAAATAACTGGGCAGCGATTAGAGTGGGACACAGGCAGGCTTCATAAATAATGTCCCGATAGTTCAAGTGTGTGAGTCTGTAGTCTAGGTTTTAGATACAAACACAGCAGAGCCATAACCTAGGGCCATACATGTCCCCACATATTGAGGATTAGAAAAACACCAATTGAACATGGGGAGCGATGTGTGAATCATAAAACATTTTTGGTAGTGAGACAGGAATCCTCAATATATTCAGTCCAGTATCTTTTGCACTAAAACATTTAATCATTTTCAATTCAAAAGTTTTCCACTCTTGGATAGTTTTTTGATTTTCAGGTTTTGGATGGAGTGGTTATACGGGATAAATAGCATCCAACTGGGGTACAGTAACTGTGCTTTTTGATAGAAAGTCTGTGCAGATTGATCCTCAGTTGCAGTTGTCACATACAGTACTTTGTATTATGTAAACCACATTGGAGGATGTACATGGATATGACCACGTGATGCTATGGGTCTTGTTGTTTGCAATGTGTGGTTGTGTCCTCTATACAGATGTAGTTTGCAGTGAATTGTATTGTAATGTTTGATACCATTTTCTTTGTTATGCTGTTCATTGGCCAATCTTCTGCTGAGCAATGTTTGTCACTGGTTTAGTGGCTGTCTAAATGCAAGATTGGGAAGTTTGGGGAATATATGTTTCAATTCTGCATCATCCATTTGTAGTGGCTATGAATTCCTTAAATATTTTGCGTATTTCTTCTAGAGCAGGATGGTATGAGGTTACCAGAGGTGTACATGAAGTAGTTTATTTAGTTTTGTATTGCAACAGGTGTTCCCTGGGTGTTTTTATGGCAGAGGTTACTTTCTGTGTAATGACACAGGGTTTATAACCACTCTGCCTGAATGATTCAGACAGTGGTTTTAAGTATTATCATTGTCATCGTTGTTTGAACATGTGAAGTGATATATGATGACTCGACTATGAATTATTACTTATTAACAGCCTTATTAAATTGCGATTCAGTAAATTTAAAAGGGTTCTATTTAAGCACACAGCATATTTTTTTTACAGAAGCTTTTAGTTAGTGAAGACCTTGCTTTTGGATAGAAGATCACTAACTAAAAACTTCTGTAAAAAAAATATGCTGTGTGCTTATATAGAGCCCTTTTAAATTTACCGAATCGCAATTTAATAAGGCTGTGAGTATGGGAGGGATGGAAACTGGAGCTGTGGAGGTAATTGCATCTGTCTGTAGGTTTCCTGTACACGGATGAGTGGAGTGTGCCAATTGTATTCCGTTTTAAATTTAATAGATGGGTGGAAGGTATTGAAAAACTTGTGGAAGTCTCTGAGGTTTGTTTCTCCTTCTGTCCATATGATGAACAGGTCATCTATGTAACAGTAGTATCTGTAAGGTTTGTGGACATATGGGGCAAGGAATCCCTATTCCAGGTCGGCCGTAAATACCTATTGCAGGTCCTATTATTTCTAGTTGTGGGTCAGGATATATTCCAGTAGTTTGGCAATGGTGTCAGGGTTATATTTCTGGTTCTGTGTGTTGAGAGAAACTTCATGCATGCCATTTTTTGTGGGATGTTACTGTAAAGAGATTCAACATCCATGGCTAGTAGATGGCTAGTAGTGTGTTCGCAGGTAGGTCATCAATCGGACTGACCTGTTCTAGAGGGTGCGATGCAAGAAGGTCCAAAGAAAAGTCCGGAAGGTGGAAGTATAAGGGTTGTTATAATAGGGGTGGATAGATAAAGGTCATTAGCAGAGTGATGAGGGCTGGGAGAGAATTTGGAGATGTAGGAGGGTACATTGTTGTTTGAGAACTTTATATATAATGGTTTCAAATTTTAGTCTGGAGCCTATGGGAAGCCAATGGGGTGACTGACAGGGAGGTGTTGCAGACACTGAGCTTTGAGTGTGGTAGATTGTGGGAATTTTAGCCGTGTTTTGTGTACCATATTGACTTATTTTAGTGAGGTTTTTAGGTTACAGCGACAAGTTTTTGTGATTGATTGTATGTGAGGTATGGCAGGATGTAGTAGAACCCAAGGCAATGAGCCTTGGAGGGGGGAGCGATGATGCTGTCGTCAACAGTGAGATATATGTGAGGAGTGGAGTCTGTGGAAGAGGGGGAAGATTAGGAGCTCAGTCTTTGACATGTTGAGTTTGAATTGACTGGTGGACATCCAGGAGGATATGCTAGAAATTCAATTGGCAACTTGAGCTAGTATAGAGAGCAATAGTTCTGGTGCTAAAAGGTAGATTTGAGTATCATCTGCACATAGATGATACTGAAATCTGAAAGATTGTATTATGATACCAAGGGTGGATATATAAATGAAAAAAGAGGGCCTAGGACTAAACCTTGGGGTACATCAAAGATTAGAGGTTGAGATGAAGAGGAGAAGCCAGAGAAGGAGATACTAAATGTTTGATTTTCTGCATATGAAATGAACTATGAGAGAGCAGTGTCACGGATGTCAAGAGAACGGAAGAATTTGGATGAGAAGAGGGTGGTCAACTGTGTTAATGGCAGCAGAGAGATTCAGTAAAATTAGAATGGAGACATTACCCTTTGACTTTGAGGTGAGGTTTGTGAAAGCTGTCTCTTTTGAGTGTTGGGGCTGGAAGCCAGATTGGAAGGGGTCAAGAAGGGAGTTGGAGGAAATAAATTGGGAAAGGCAATTGTAAATGATACGCCAAAGCAGTTTAAAAACCAGCAGAAGTAGAGAGAAAGAGTGGAGATTACATGCAGAGGCTAGTTCAGATGAGGGTTTCTTAAGAATGGATGTTATTATGGAATGTTTTGAGGGTGATGGAAACTTGCTAGTGTATAGGGAAAGGTTGAATAGATGTGTGAGAGCTGCGATAATTGTGGTAGAGAGGGGAGGGATCAGCTGTGATGGAATAGGATCATGTGGATAGGAGGTTGACAGAAGACTAAAAACGTCTTCCTCAGTAACAGGGTCAAATGAGTTCATAATGGATATGGGATTGGAAGAGGGTGAAGGTAGGGTTCTTTTGGTTTGTTGAGGGAAGAAAGCTAGGATCACATTGAGAAAAAAAGTTTGATATGGATAGTTTTGATTTTGATTTTCAATTGGCTAGCAAAGTCTTCAGTCATGAGACAGGAAGGGACGGGAGGTAGTGGAGGGCAGAGGAGAGAAGAAGAATGTGGAGAAGAAACGTTTGGGGTTAGAGGCCATTGGATATTAATCATGAAATGTAGCTTTGTTTGGCAACGATTGTGGGCATTGTAATAGGAGAGTAGACTAAACGTGTAGTGAAGGAAGTCTTCCTAAAGACTTCCTTAATGTTCAAAGAGAGCTCCTCTAGATGTAGCGTGTTTGTGTAGTGTGTCATGGTTGTAGTTGAGAGAGAGGGCGTCTGCCTGTGGTTTTGGGGGCAAGAATGTCAAGGGTAGAAGTTAGAGTCAAGTTGTATTGTGTGGTGGCAATGTCAGGGCAAGTGAGGGTGGTGAGGAGCTGAGAAGTGGTTGTAGTAAATTGGAAAGATGTTGTGGGTCAAGAGCTTAAAGGTTTCTGTGGGTTCCGGTGGCCGGGGGGTGAGGAAGGGCAAAGAGTGGGAGGTGTGGTGAGGGTGTAGGTTAGGAGATGATAGTCAGAAAGAGAGTGGGGTGATGATAAGGTTTGAGATGCAGTGATCGGTACAAATGAGGTCAAGATAATGTCCATCACTTTCATGTCTTTCCTAATACTTGAAGGAACATATGCTGAAGTAGGGTAATACACCAGCATTCCTGTCATATCCTAACATTACTTGACTCTGTTGTAGTTTTCATATAATTTTGGCACTGGTTTCATTTATTTTTTGACAGACATTACTGTTACATATGACAAAAATGCACAGTAATCTTGAAGAGCCATCTCTCTAGTCACATACTTTATTATTTGAAATTCAATTTAGTTAAACAAATTCTATTTGTTATATTTTTATTTCCTTATTTTTAACACAAGCAAACCGTCTGTTTTTTCCAAATATTTGTTTTGACATGAAAACTCACTTTTAGTGTATTCAGTATAGTACTATTTTAAGTGTGATTAATAAATGTTAAGTTTTTAGTACTGGGTTACTTTTGTGGCTAGGTACCATCAAAGGAGCTCTCTGCTTATTTTTTTACCTGACTTACCTAGTACTAATTTCCAATATAATACAGCAGAAACAAAGCTGATCGTCTCAGGAATTATTTACTTTAGAATCAAAATAGTGAGTACAACATATGTAGTTATTTGCAAATGTTCTTTATGCGTAACATTAAAAAAATATATTGACTTCAGGGTGATAGAGTCTGTTTATTCACTGCATGTATCTACTGTGGTCTGAGGATAGCATATTGCAGCCTACAGGTTGACATGTTGATAAGAAGCACTGCTCTAGATAAATTTGTGTTAGCAGCACTAGATATTCCAAAAATCCCCACAGGGATTCTACAGTTTCTTTGAGAAATTAGTGGCATATTACTACCTGGTATTATCAAGCTTCCTTATTTTTGGCTGTTGTATCATAATATATGAAAAAGCCATATGGCTGTATTTTATATATCTTGTTGTTGCATTCCTACAGGTGTGTTTATAACCAGTAATGGGTTACAGAGTTTAAAATTCAGGTTATATATATATCTTCACTCCTCCAAGCTATCCAATAAGCTTGTGAAATAGTCAATTCACTTTGCAAAGGATGATGTGAACAGTTTAACTCCTCCCTTAGCTTATACAGTGAATCCCAGTATCGTACATCAGTGTGTACTGTAGGCAGCTAAAAGCTTCAGTAGCTAACACAGCTCTGTTACAGAAAAAAACTCCCTTGCGGATGGAGCTCAATGCAGAATCAATGTTATGTGGAATATACAAGCCTGGAAAATACACAGGCTTCTTAGACTTTCAATCACTGAAATAGAAGAAAATTGAAGAAACAGAGCTGCTTTGGAGAAACACATTTTTGGAAACTTGGAATACAATTTTCTGCAATAAAATTGAAGACTTATTTATAACACAATCTGTTGCCAAATAACATCATATTTTTGAAAAGCATGTTTAGAAACCCCCTTTTCAGTGGCAGGGATTACAATTTTAATTAGCTTCCAGGACGGTACATGTGGAACATGTATTTCTTTTAAATGTTACTCTAAATATTTGTCTGCATTTTTATTTTTAATACAGTATTTTATTTAGTTCTTGGTTTCCTTTTTCACTGTAGTTGAAATTTAGCAATTCATTTCCACTTTTCAATCCATATTTTTTTCATTATATTCAAAAGAGAAACAAGCTAATGGTCCTAACTGTGGGATGCAGTGCTGCTGTTAATTAAAACATTTGCCATTTAAAATATGAAAGAAAAAAGGAAAACGTGAATTAAGATACATTTATTTGTCTTTGTTCATTAAAGATGATTATTGTGCAGACGTCATCCCTGCTAAAGTGGGATAACAAATATTTCACCATCAGGTAAGTCTTAAGACTTTAACTTGTTATTGAAAAAAGGATTAACTGTCAATTAATTAGTGCATGAATGTAAGTTAGTAGATGGAAGCATACTTAATTAAAGCAAGTGCCGTTGCAAAGTTGTTAATTAGTGGTACATTAATTAATAAAAAAAATAAAGATTTATATTATGGTGTTATATGGTAAAGGGTTGTGGTAAAAAGAACACAAGGGTTACCATATACTACCTATAATGTCTTAAAATTCAGTTGGGAATGAGTTAATGTGTATATATGTTATGCACAAAGTTATAAACTGGATAATATTGACATTACCAGGATAATGTCAACATAATCTGATTAATATAAAAAAAATTCAAACATCTTGTTATCTGTAACATATGAGACAGGTACCATGGTGTTGGTACAGAGCATAGGGTTCCAACAATGATATGAATATCACACAGTTAAACTGGTGTTAGTATTGAGATTGTTTGGTTTAAAATGAGTATAGCTTTAAAAGGAGTCTTGGATTTCCGTACTGTTCAGTACAGCACTTTGTATTTTTTACAAGTCCTTGGTGAGGGGGTAGTCAATGATCTAGTGATTCATGCACCATGTTATGAGCAAGAATTATCACATCTTTGAATTTGGAGTGGTGAATTTGGTGAACTGTGATTTAAGGTAACCTGGATATAGAAGTTATTTGGTTCAGAGCATTATGGTGTAATGCTAAAGTCACAGACTGTTGAACAATATATTCAGGGTTGAATTGGAATCTGTCCCTTTTTGGATCAAGGCGCAGATTATTGATTTCTGACTATATAAGATGCTCAGTAATAAATGTAAGGATACTATGTGAGTAAACATCAACTGAAGCCAGTATACTAGTATGATCACTATACACAGTTATAATTATATGCATCTAGGTATTTTAGTGGTAGCAAATGAGACCACAATTATGGCTATTAATAACTTAAGGAGATTGAAACATTTTCTCTATTTAAAACAGACCCATTATAGCTATGCTTACTACACTCTGATATTCTCAATGCAAATAAAAACACTACTGGAGATATCCTCCCAGTAGGTGTATCTAAAGCACACTTTCACAAATGGCTTAATGGGAGTGAGTGCTTGTCTTGTTCTCTTTCATTCTCCATTTGTCTCTACGGGTCTCTCTCACATTTCTCTTCATTGCTATCTTGTACTGTCTATTTTCAATGTGAACATTTCATCAGTAAGTTCCATCATTACTTCTCAGTCCATGTTCCTCTATTTATTTTGTCCTTCCTTTTCTAAATCTATTATCCTCTCACTCACCCTGCCAATTTATTTTCCTGAATCTCTGTTCCCAAATCTTGCTGCTCTCTCTACCCCCTTTCATCATGTTCCATATTGCGTGCACACAGTAAAAGCAAACCTATTATCCACATACTATATATATATATATATATATATATATATATATATATATATATATATATATATATATACATACAGTAAGTACACATAAATATATAATCTCTTCCTGCATATTGAAGGCCAATTTCTGAAAAGATCTACAAAACAATAAATGAAATCCCTTTTCACAAGGAGAGAATGTTTAAAAACATTCATAATGCAAAACCCTCTATATCTGTCAGATCAGACTAAAAACATACACATACTGTTTATGGTTTAGAAAACACATCTTCTTACAATGAAACTAATGGAATGTTTTACACAAGAGTGTCTCATCAAAGCTAGAGTGAATTGATTTTCTGTATAAGTTCTACCTTCATTATATTATAAAGCTGCAGACAGTTATCAATAATTAAAAGAGCCATGTTTCTAGTTGTATATATTACAATCCATGTAAATGATTAGTCTCAAGGCAAGAAGCATACCTTAGTTGCATTAATTAACACTATGATATGTGTAATAAGTGATTTGTATATAACCAACTGAAAATAAATTAATCTCAGATGTGTCACAGAGTTTTCCAAACCCTAAGGGTTCTTTAAGTGTCAAGTGGTTTTGACAGCTCTATAGTTTATCTGTACAATTCATTATCAGTTTATCCTTACCTGCTCTGACAATCAGTAATTTTACATTAAATTATGATCCTATTTAGTTACACATAGAGAAAAACAAAGCAATGTCAAACAAAAAAAAACATACAAGCAAACAAAAAAAACTCTGTGGCCCTCATTCAATTGCAATTTGGCCAATTGAATAGGGGTCTAAATAAGCACATAACATATTTTTTTAAAGAAGTTTTTAGTTAGTAAACATCTATCCAAAAGCAAGGTTTTCACTAACTAAAAACTAATTTAAAAAAAATATGTTATGTCCTTATTTAGAGCACTATTCAATTGGCCAAATCGCAATTGAATGAGGGCCTGTATCTTTTCATTTTCAACACTGCATTTTTGCCCCAGAATCGTGTGCTGCTTCAAGTTAATAAGTAACTTACATGCTCATATTCCCAAGAAGTGACTGATTTCAGAATTACGTACACTTGTTCTGCTTCACTTTCCACATTATGGTTTAAGAAATGTTAAGGTAATACTAGATCTCCCTCTTGTGGTAAAAGGTAAACTCAGCATGTGCATATAGGCTTGTTGAATAAGGGAGGTTTGATGAGCTAGCCTCTAAATTGCCGGAGTTGCAAAAAATATATAAATTAACACAAATAATATAGCATTATGGTACTATCTAATGCACTAATACACCCCAAGACAAAATATTTGACAATGAAAATAAAAATCTAACAACCTTCAAATGCTTTTAGTATAA
Source organism: Discoglossus pictus (assembly GCA_027410445.1). Lineage (NCBI taxonomy): Eukaryota > Metazoa > Chordata > Amphibia > Anura > Alytidae > Discoglossus > Discoglossus pictus. The sequence goes on from CM050164.1 coordinate 207,190,982, forward strand.
CAAAACAATTCTGTTTTTCGATTATGTTGTAGTAGATATTTAATTCAATCCATATAGACAATGTTGCCTTTGACACATTTTGCTATGTGTTTCTGCTTCTGCATTTTTCACCATTATAGTCTTGAGTTCTTCATAATGACTCTCATATTTGAACCCTAGTGAAAACCTGATTATATATGGAGCCTAGGACACTATATTTCAGGCATAGTTTCAGTGGGTAAGGCCAGTCTAAAGCTGGCTGTGCTGACATCATAAGTTTTAAATGTTTTTGTGACAATGGTAGTGTTTTGCTTGAAGACTGAGACAAAAGTAAAGGAGTATTCATTTTCGATTGAATTGCATTGCTAAGATTCTAACTTTGAACCTTCCATCAACACAAATTTATGAATCATCTACCTCGGGCTTTCCTGTTCTTTTAGCACACCTGGTTAATGTGTCTTCGTTATTGGCCCATCTGTCCTTGGGAAGTGGGATGCAGTGAAGTGGTCTTACTTGACTACTCATAATAGACTTCTACGGCTCTCTCTCTTCACTTATATGGAATTACACTTGTTCCCTGTAATATTGTGGCTTTCATCTGAACAATCCAACCCCTGAGTCACTCCCAACAAGCAAAATAGTTAAACACAATTTCTGTCATCATCATTTAATGTTGCTTGAGCACTATTAGTTGCTCTGTGTGTACCTGAAGGATTAGAGCCCGATTCAATTGCAAGCCCGCATCCCGTGGGATTCTGGCCATATGTCTGTGGGCGTGCTGCCGGCTCGCGTTTGTCTCCAATTCCGGTGCTATTCAATTGAACAAGCCCCCAAGTTACGGGCTGAATGCCGAAGCCGTAAACCATGCACTTGTGCATAGCAGTTCAGGGCGGGAACATGATTAATTTAGCAAGACCATAACCACCCATTTCAAAACAGCCAATAGAAAATGAGACCGCCATCATCACGTCAGAAAAACATGGAGGTTACGTGTCAATCACTTAGGTTTGGGGGTCCGATGGGACTTGCAAACCCTCAAAATACAAAATAATAAAAATAAATGCCAATACAGTTCTAGACTATATAGGTGGCCTGATATGTATTAACTCACTGAGTACCAAGATCGATATAACCCTGAAATGACACATAAAAAAACATGATTTTTTATTGCCGACTTACGAGCTATCGGCTACTGTTGTGCAATTAACTCTATTGTCTTTCATCAATTTCCCCGTCATTTACAGATCAGTATTGATTTTAGATTTGCATTTACAGTGCTACGGACAGGGGTTAAAACTCGTTGCGGGTCCTCTCTAGCACTCATAGGATTTTCTCCTACATTTGCCATTTACGGGTGTGAAACCATTTGGGTCCTTGGGGAATTGGAGCAATCGAATAGCGATATGTGATTTTAGCGATCGTAACTCTAGCGGACGTGAAAGTTCAAAGGCTTCTGGAGGCTATAAGTTCCAGGTTTAACCATTGCAAAGTTTTATGCCTGGAACCCGTAAACTGTTTGGAGCCCGCAAAAAGACGCCAATTGAATAGCAGATTAACTTACGGCCTCACTTATGGGCTCCAGTAACTTACGAATGCTCAATTGAATCGGGCTCTTAGTATCTAGAGGAAGAAAAATAACATATTTTTGAGTGCTGTTATGTGTTTTTCTTTATTCTATTCATGTTTGACATTAATACAATTGTTTTATTATTTCACCTCTACATCTGTTTGTCCATGTTATTCTCCTTTTTTCACATATTCAGTGGAAATGTGTATGCCAATCCCTGGTCAATCTCATATCTATTATTTTATAATGTTAAATGTTTATTTGTATTATAAATTGCCATTATGCCATATTTACTGAAATTAGTTTGATATTATTTCTTAATAAATATGTCCAATAAGATATAACAGGAATAGGAGAATGACTGAAGAAAACTTTACCAGGTCCTATTTTTCCTTATGAGGCAGATTAACTAAGTTATTTTTAAGAATTCACCTAATCTTCTCTCCTGACCCATAAGGTTTATTTATTGCAGTAATCACATGAAAATATATAATTCAGTGACTTCATGATTTCCAAATTAAGTCCCCTGAGTAAGGCCTTAACTATTGCACATGAAAATGGTGATAGGCTACTCTATATATCAGCAACAAAAGGAAACTGATACAAAAGATCATTAAATACCACCCGAAAAGAAGAATAGAACCTGTTGCAATGTGTATATATATATATATATATATATATATATACACATACATATATACACACAAATACATTAAGACACATATACAGTATAAATACACATATATACATACACATATACACGCATATGATCTATCCCTCTTCACCTTCACATGTCTTCGGCAGCACTGACAGCTGCAATTACAGGAGCCATGCGTCAGAGGGCGCTGTCAATTTTCAGGCACCATCATGTTTGATGTAAGGCAAATAACTATTCTCCCCTCTGACTTGGCGCAACTCGACGGTGTTGAGTGGACAGCGAGGCCATCGCTATGTTCAGCGCGGGCACTCGGCCCCCCAGGGCCTCGGGCACGCCACTCATAGCTCAAGGCCTCTTCTGTCGGCGCGCCTTATATAAAAATCGGCAACGCCATCTGTCGGTTGGCGGCGGGATTGCAGCTGTCAGATTTTGCGAAGGTAAAGAGGGAAAGGACCCACACATACATATATATAGTACATTAACACACAGATACATACACACACATACATACATAAATATACACACATTCATACACACCTATACACACATACATATATAAACGCACACATACATACACACACATACATACATAAATATACACACATTTATACACACATACATCACACATACATACAGTGCATATAAAAAGTCTACACACCCCTGTTAAAATGTCAGGTTTCTGTGCTGTAAAAAAATGAGACAAAGATAAATCATTTCAGAACTTTTTCCACCTTTAATGTGACCTGTAAACTGTACAACTCAATTGAAAAACAAACTGAAATCGTTTAGGTGGAGAAAAAAAAAAAAAAAAAAAAATAATGTGGTTGCATAAGTCTGCACACCCTCTTATAACTGGGGATGTAGCTGTGTTCAGAATTAAGTAATCACATTCCAAATCGTGTTAAATAGGAGTCAGTATACACGTGCCATCATTTAAAGTGCCTCTGATTAACCCCAAATAAAGTTCAGCTGCTCTAGTTGGTCTTTCCTGAAAATTTCTTAGTCGCATCCCACAGCAAAAGCCATGGTCCACAGAGAGCTTCCAAAGCATCAGAGGGATCTCATTGTTAAAAGGTATCAGTCAGGAGAAGGGTACAAAAGAATTTCCAAGGCATTGGATATACCATGGAACACAGTGAAGACAGTCATCATCAAATGGAGAAAATATGGCACAACAGTGACATTACCAAGAACTGGAACTCCCTCCAAAATTGATGAAAAGACGAGAAGAAAACTGGTCTGGGAGGCTACCAAGAGGCCTACAGCAACATTAAAGGAGCAGAAGGAATATCTGGCAAGTACTGGCTTTGTGGTACATGTGACAACAATCTCCCGTATTCTTCATATGTCTGGGCTATGGGGTAGAGTGGCAAGGTGAAAGCCTTTTCTTACGAAGAAAAACATCCAAGCCAGGCTACATTTTGCAAAAACACATCTGAAGTCTCCCAAAAGCATGTGGGAAAAAGTGCTATGGTCTGATGAAACCAAGGTTGAACTTTTTGGCCATAATTCCAGAAGATATGTTTGGCGCAAAAACAACACTGCACATCACCAAAAGAACACCATACCCACAGTGAAGCATGGTGGTGGCAGCATCATGCTTTGGGGCTGTTTTTCTTCAGCTGGAACTGGGGCCTTAGTTAAGATAGAGGGAATTATGAACAGTTCCAAATACCAGTCAATATTGGCACAAAACCTTCAGGCTTCTGCTAGAAAGCTGAACATGAAGAGGAACTTCATCTTTCAGCATGACAACGACCCAAAGCATACATCCAAATCAACAAAGGAATGGCTTCACCAGAAGTAGATTAAAGTTTTGGAATGACCCAGCCAGAGCCCAGACCTAAATCTAACGGAAAATCTGTGGGGTGATCTGAAGAGGGCTGTGCACAGGAGATGCCCTCGCAATCTGACAGATTTGGAGTGTTTTTGCAAAGAAGAGTGGGCAAATCTTGCCAAGTCAAAATGTGCCATGCTGATAGACTCATACCCAAAAAGACTGTAATAAAATCAAAATGTGCTTCAACAAAGTATTAGTTTAAGGGTGTGTATACTTATGCAACCATATTATTTTATTTTTAGTTTTTTTCTTCCCTCTACCTAAAAGATTTCAGTTTGTTTTTCAATTGAGTTGTACAGTTTATAGGTCTCATTAAAGGTGGAAAAAGTTCGGAAATTATTTTTCTTTGTCTCATTTTTTTACAGCACAGAAACCTGACATTTTAACAGGGGTGTGTAGACTTTTTATATCCACTGTACATACATATATTTATATATATATATATATATATATATATATATATATATATATATATATATATATATATATATTTATATATATATATACAGACACATGTAAATACATACACACATACTTACACATACATATACACAAATACATCCATATACACACACAGGTCATTTTCAAAGTTATATTGCACATTATACAATGGTTAACTTTCAACCTGCAGATTCCAGTACTGTGTACTGTGTGAGTTGGCAGCCTCTCTGTCTCTCCTGACCTCCTCCCTGTTACTACAGCAGGCAGGACCCCCATTGCTCTGCTGTCATTGGTAGCTGTTTAGCACCAGAAGCAGAGCTCCCTGTCACTTCCTTCCTGCGCTCATCCTCCTTCCTCCCCAGTCTCCGCATGGGGAGGCCGAGCTGAACCTGATGTGAGCTGTCACAGCTCTTATCCCAGTCCTGCTCTGCAGCACACGGCCCGGCTGAACAGAGGCCGTGGACCGGGGTTGGGGACCCCTAGTTTAAGTGACAGAGACTAGCAAGCTGGAAATCAATGTTGTGAGTATTCAGGCACAGGAGTAGTGACAGCTAAAGGCATAGCTAGAACTTTTGCCGCCCCGGGGCTGTCCATGATCTTGCCACCACATTATATATATACTAGCAACTTGCCCATCAAAAAATTACAGCAATAAAATGTTAAGCCATGGCAATTTTGTTTGCCACAGAATGTCAGGCTTTTGCTCTTCTGAGTAACTTCGGCGCTCATTGCAAGCCTCTCCCCTCGTGTACTTTTGCTCCTCTGAGCACCTTTGGCGCTCATTGCGAGCCTCTCCCCTTGTGTACTTTTGCTCCTCTGAGCACCTTCGGCACTCATTGTGAGCCCTGCACTGAGCCTCTCCCCTCGTGTACTTCAAGTTTTGTGCTTTGCAACGATCATCTTCCGCGCTCATCGCAAAGACAGATATATAAGTACAGTGTTAAATATACATTTTTTTTAGTGCAGTGTAAATTAGAAAAAATGTTCAGGTCTCAGAGCATAGCAAAGTGATTTAAATATGTAACTGCTTTGAGATTCCTATCGCTGTCAGCCAATGAGCAGTAATCCAGATATATAAGTGCAGTGTAAAATGTAATTTTTTTTAGTTCAGTGGAAATTATAAATTTTTATTTTCCATTACTAATTAATTATTAAATTAATGTACATTAATAATTAATTAGTAATGAATACATGTATTAGGATGTGTGAAGCATTCATGTATTCATAAAGTAACAGCAGTGTAAAATATGCTATTTAGCGTATTTTTATTTTATATATATATATATATATTTTAATAATTAATTAATAAATAAATTTATATACTTTACCTATTTCTAATTAATATATCCAGCAATCAATATCCTGCAGAGCTAACAATCTCTTTTGATTTCCCTGCAGCATACAATGTAGAGTTGGACTGTTGCTGACCTGAGGAGAAAGTGTCATCAATTTGGCAAGTGTGCAGTGTAAATAGGCTGCGTGCGCAAAGCCAAACCATTTGTTTAGTCGGGTAAAGCGCCATTTTAGAATCGTAATGTTATTAGTTGCAAGCTAGTGTTGTAAAATGGCGGCGATTGGCTATGTGTTACGTGGCTCGCGAGCATTTTCCGTCCTTCCGAATTGTGTATTTTGTACCTCGTATGTTCCTGGGTAAAAGTCGTACGTGCCTGGTGGTGTTTTGCGCAGTTAGGGGTCGTGTAGCCTTGTTTTCGTTTTTTTTTGTCCCCCTTTTTTTTTTCTTGCTTAGGCGATTTTTGTGGGGTTTGGATTTTTGCAAAGTATTACAAGCAATAATTTTTTAACAGGATTTTTTAAAACTGCTACGGTGCTCGCACTATGAATTGGATAATTGAGATTTCTGTTGATCTGTAGTCCTGCGGGTCATAGGGATGAGCGCCTAAGTCATGCGGGGTCGTAGGGATTCGCACCTATAGCGCTCATCTCCACCAGTACAAGAAGCGCCTTCGGCGCACATTTCCTGCAACTGCGTCCGTCGCAACTGAGTGCCCGCAAGTGTTAGCAACAACACGGAATGCTCAGAACTATATATGTGATATATATATATATATATATATATATATATATATATATATATATAGGCACTTACAGGCAGAGACTGCACATTAAACATAATCTTAAAGACACAGGCTGCAGACTGGTCCTACAGACACATGATACAGATTGGTGGGCCTAGGGAAGCTGAGTGGGGGCTGCAGGGCCGAGGGCGGCCACAGGAGGCAGGGGGTGAGTGGGGCCGCAAAAGCAGAGTGGTGGCCCAACAGTGGCTGAGAAGCGGCCGCAGGGGCCCCTGCTTCATGCTCTCGGCTTCTCTACAGCTGATGGTTCCTTCCCTGCTGGCTCTTCTCCCTGCCGACTGACTCCTCTTCTCCTCTACAGGTCAGAGGAGAGAGCAGCAGATGTGGAGGCATAGGAGCCTTGGGGCAGGAGAGCCAGGGGTGGTGTGGGGCATTTTTGCCACCCCCTAACAAGTGCCGCTCGGTACTGTTCCCCCACCCCTCCCCGCTACACCATTGGTGATAGCTATCTGTTTTGTGTGCTGCAATGTACTGTAATAAGAACTTGTAGGTTTCAGGGATTGATAAAGCTTATTGTCCAGCCAGGCAGTTGTTTATTCCCCATTTGGGAGTTCTGGAACTAAGAGTATGATGACACAATAAGTCTTTTCATTGGAAGCATGTCCCATGAGGAGATTTAAGAAAACATTTAGTAATTGGCCCGGATTAGGCTGCCTAGCGGAAGGAAGAAAAAACTGCCTTGTTCATCCTGCTTTTTTTGGGATGATTTTTGAAATAAGGTCATTACATGGCAGTGATTTAATATCTGCTTAAAATACTTTGATACTGTACCCCCTAGAGCAGGGGTCTCCAAATTCGTTCCTGGAGAGCAGCACCCAGGCCCGGATTTGAGGATTTCCTTTCTGTTCAGCAGGTGAGTCAATCAGGATGACTGAAGAAGCAATAGTCTCACCTGCTTGCAGCAAGGATATCTACAAATCCAGGCCTGGGTGCTGCTCTCCAGGACCGAGTTTGGTGACCCCTGGCTTAGAGATTTGGATTAAGCTATATTGATTTATCTCTCACTTTACAAGTTAGTGTTGCTACTTTTTGAGGGAGTGCTTTTCTCTCTTGGTTATTATTCACAAAGGTGGAAATATTTTATATAAAATATTTCACAATTTGGTTTCACTGAATAAACACATTAATAAAAAAAATATTCCACAATATATTTCTGGGCAATTGCAATCAATACAGGAGCCAAGTAAGAATGGGGGTGCCAGCTTCGCAAATCTAATTATTATAAAATCTTAGGAAGTCCTGGGATGTGGGCTGCTGTGAAGAGATGTTATAGTCTGTGATCTATCTATCTAGTTCTTCATGGCTTTCCTTAGTACTTGTATACATAGACATAGAAAGTGAACTATTGCTCACAAACTAACTATTGGCATAATGGCATTTTCGTATGCCTATTCTAGGTTACAGCCACTGGGAAAATGACAGTGAAGTTGATAGGGTTAGATCAGAACATTTATTTTTTCAAAGGATTGTGCTAAGAATGGCAATTCAGATAATGAGAAAGAAGCTGTCTTTGTAGCCACCTTAAAGCCATCAGGTAAGTTAAATAATTAAATCATATCTTCCCATTCTTTACATGGCTGAGAATAAAAGAGGGCAAATGTAAGGTTGCACTTAGCTGAGCTTCTATCGCAGGCAATCAGTTGTCATGCAGTCAATATAGTGACAATGCAAGGAGTTGAAAGGATTTCCGCCTCTACAAAGGGCAGATTCCATTTTGAATGTGTCAGATGTGCACATTCACAGCCTTATTAAAATATGATTGGGCCAATTGAAAAGGGCTCTGTTTAAGCACATAGCATATTTTTTTTACAGAAGTTTTTAGTTAGTGAAGACCTTGCTTTTGGATAGAAGTTCACTAACTAAAAACTTCTGTAAAAAAAAATGCTATGTGCTTAAATAGAGCCCTATTCAATTGGCCAAATTGCAATTTAATAAGGCTGTCAGTGTTACCAAATTGTTACTTTTCCTTGTCACATATAAAACATAGAGAATAAAGGAATCACATTAACCACAATAGAAACTGAGAGAAAGGCAATGTATCAAATCTACTCTAAATGCAAGGATTATTGAACATTGTAGTTGTGTGTCTTGTTGGAAAACTATGGATTGGAGATTTGGAATCTAAATTCAGCCTCAAAGGGCTAGATTTAATGAAATAACACTCTAGTTCAAGAAAATTGTCAGTTGTTTCTGAATCATGTAAAAAAAACTAACCACACTAACAGGTGTATAAGCCATGAACATAAAAACAATAGAGGATCCATCTTGTTTTTGCTGCATCAGTAAATGGAGGGGTGGGGGAGAAGGGAAGAGATCTGGAGGATTTGCTAGATAATTTGATCTGCTGGAAATTGACACCACACCCCTTCCCTCTCTGATGCAAGCACTAATATTGATAAATGTAAACACACCTCTCACACCCACAATAGACAGCCAAGATTTTGGCAGAGAACTAATTATATAAACCTTCCCCATGACTGTTATGATTAAGAACGTATTCATAATAATAATAATAATAGCAGACCTGTCTATTTGCCTGATACTAATATTCAAATCACTGAAACAACATATTAATTGGATTCAACATTTGTCCCATTATTTATTTTATAATTGAGGTCCAAGAATAAACATATTTTCTGCATTTGCATATTATTAAATATGAATTGTATGATAACATTGTATACACAACTGATAATGTAAAGGTTACCATTGCATAGATTGATTATTTATTTATAAGTCTACTTGTAGTCCCCTTCTCCAATAAGAAACCCTTCAGTGCGATCCTGTTTTAAGGCTGCCAAACATCCTAATATTTGAGTTAAGTTTATGGATTTCAAAATGATATTAGTTTGGTATGGCTTTTTGTTAAGGTACCCAGAAATATACTGTGAATTACTGTGAATTACTTTAGCTATTATATACCACTGACTTCTCCTATGCTCATATGTCCTTCAAATCCAGTTTAAAGTAAAAAAATCCTCTGCTTATTTAAAGGAACACTGTAGATTAGGAAGATGATCACATTTCTGAAGAAAGCAACACACAACATTAATAGCTGTGTAAGCTATGTGAATAAAAGCATTTTCTGAAAGCAAAAATCGGTATGTTAATAGACTCTGATAATGGGCCCCATTCTATTGCAAGCCCACAATTGCCTCTAGCCCATAGATTTGTCTGCGGGCTACATTTTTTATAAACATTTAGGCACATTTAATTGACTAACTCGCCATTGCCCTTGTAAGTAGGAGTTTAGGGGGTGTGATCAAATGATCTGACAGTATTTAAGCAAGCCCATAAATTATTTCTTAAACATTCACAATACTTCCTAAACACAGCCAGACTACAAATTAGCTGGGATAGCAGGGATATTGAGCTGGAATGGAAATCAGTGAAAATAATGACAGAAACTGCACTTAAATATATGTGTAGCACAATGAGAAGTTATAAAATACACATTTCTATGGACACAAGCACCACACACATATGCCACATACAAGCTGTTCAGCTCACTCATGCTGTGCATTGCATTTTTCTGGTTTAACACAGTGGTCACAGGGATATTGAGCTGGAATGGAAATCAGTGAAAATAATGACAGAAACTGCACTTAAATATATGTGTAGCACAATGAGAAGTTATAAAATACACATTTCTATGGACACAAGCACCACACACATATGCCACATACAAGCTGTTCAGCTCACTCATGCTGTGCATTGCATTTTTCTGGTTTAACACAGTGGTCACAGGGATATTGAGCTGGAATGGAAATAAGTGAAAACCATGACAGAAAGTGCACTTAAATATATGTGTAGCACAATGAGAAGTTATAAAATACACATTTCTATGGACACAAGCATTGTTATAATAATCAATGTTTTTCCAATATGTGTGATCTTTTCCCCTGCCTTAAAATTGTGGACAGATGCAACATTACAGTACCAGACCAGGGTATGTAATTGCAACATTCCGTTTATAAGACGATCCCTAGATTTTAAACGTAAAAAAATTGGTAAAAAATATTGTTTTATACACAGAAAAATACGGTATATTTTATTTGCATATTTGTGGGTTTGAGACTGTTGTACAATTAATTATAATGTATTTCCGTGCCTTCCCATGCTTTTAAAGTACCTTAGTTTATTTAAAATTGCTGCTGCAGCTGTGATAAGTGTTTGAAAAAGCCCTTGCTAGTCCTATTAAGTATTCGTAACATTTTTGACAGAAACGTGATACTTTGTATCAGACTTTGCGAGCTAGAGCTACAAATCTAATAGAATATGGATTTTGTGTAACTTAAATTATTTAGTAATCATAATTCTTGAGCTGAGCTAAAACCAATGGATTTCTAAGGCCGATTTTGCAGCTTTGGCTTGCTCATAGTGATTGTGGGTGGGTAACTCGAAATTGAAATTCGAGTAGATAAATGTAGCCAATTGTAAAGCAGCTCGTAAATGTTACAGATATTCGAGTTCAAGTAATTGCAATTTGGCCAAATGAACGGGGCCCAATGTATGTGTGCTGCTACAGTGGGGTGGGGGGAGTATTTGATCCCCTGCTGATTTTGAACGTTTGTCCACTGACAAATAAATTATCAGTCTATAATTTTAATGGTATGTGTTTTAACAGTGAGAGACAAAATAACAAAAAAAAAACAAATAAGAAAAATGCATGTCAAAATTTTTAAAATGATTTGCAGGTCAATGAGGGAAATAAGTATTTGACCCCTTTGACTTAGTACTTGGTGTCAAAACCCTTGTTGGCAATCAGAGTGGTCACACATTTGCACACATCTCAGGAGTGATTTTGCCCCACTCCTCTTTGTAGATTCTCTCCAAGTCATTAAGGTTTCGAGGCTGATGTTTGGCAAACTCGAACCTTCAGTTCCCTCCACAGATTTACTTTGGGATTAAGGTCTGGAGACTGGCTAGGAAACTCCAGGACCTTAATGTGCTTCTTCTTTTCGAGCCACTCCCCCAAAGCATAATGTTTTCACCTCCATGTTTGACGTTGGGGATGGTGTTCTTGGAGTCATAGGAAGCATTCCTCTTCCTCCAAACATGGCGAGTTGAATTTAAGCCTAAGAGCTCGATTTTGGTCTCACCTGACCACAACACTTTCACCCAGTTCTCCTCTGAATCATTCAGATGTTCATTGGCAAACTTCAGACAGGCCTGTACATGTGCTTTCTTGAGCAGGGGGGCCTTGCGGGTGTTGCAGGATTTCAGTTCTTCACAGCGTAGTGTGTCACCAATTGTTTTCTTGTTGACTATGGTCCCAGCTGCCTTGAGATCATTAACAAGATCCTCCCGTGTAGTTCTGGGCTGATTCCTCACCGTTCTCATGATCATTGAAACTCCACAAGGTAAGATCTTGCATGGAGCATCAGACCGAGGGAGACTGGCAGTTATTTTGTGTTTCTTCCATTTGCGAATAATTGCACCGTTATCACCTTCTCACCAAGCTGCTTGGCTATGGTCTTGTAGCCCATTCCAGTCTTGTGTAGGTTTACAATCTTGTCCCTGACATCCTTGGAAAGTTCTTTGGTCTTGGCCATGGTGGAGAGTTTGGAATCTGATTTATTGCTTCTGTGGACAGGTGTCTTTTATGCAGGTAACAAGCTGAGATTAGGAGCACTCCTTTTAAGAGTGCTCCTACTCTCAGCTCGTTACCAGTAAAAAAGACACCTGGAAGCCAGAAATTCTTCTGACTGATAGGGGATCAAATATGTATTTCCCTCACTGACCTGCAAATCAATCTATAACTTTTTTGACATGCGTTTTTCTTTGTTTTTTTGTTTATTATTCTGTCTCTCACTGTTAAAATACTGTACACCTACCATTAAAATTATAGACTGATCATTTCTTTGTCAGTGGACAAACATTCAAAATCAGCAAGTGATCAATTACTTTTTTCTCCCACTGTATGACAGTCATAATTGATTTCAATGCATGAAGCGGCAGTTCAAGAAAGACTTGTAAGTTTACTTGCAAGTTTCCTTCCCCTCTTTTGCAGAGCATGTGTAGAGGAGGGGTAAGGTATCAGATACTCAAATGTGAATCCACCAATCAAACAAACCCTCTTACTCCACTTACATTACGAAACATATAATAAAATTTAGCAGAACACACCCACTCAAACTCAAGCCCAACATGATGTATGGAAGGTAAGAACATGCAGACCTAATAAATTCAAGCCCCGTAAGTGCAACTTGAAGCTTGCAATGGCTGCAAGCATGAAATTTGGCAGAGTTACTGTGCTATTAAATTAGAAATGGGCTGCAAGCTACGAGCTAGAGACACAAATCCGTAAACCATTCATTAGCCATCGGATTTGCAGGCTTGAACGTGATCAATTAGTCAAACCCGTAGTTACAGGCTTAGATCGAGCCAATGGAAACAAAAATCTAAATTTTCTGTGCCGATTTGCAGGCTTGAGAATGTTGTGCTATTAATTCTAAGACCGAACATCACTATTCCTTTTAATATTAGTACAGTAGTGTGTTTTTATTTGTATTTGAAGTGCTACATATCGGACTTTACTACCCTTGCAAGTCCTCTTCAGCACACTTTGGCCTTTGGGCTCCATTTGTTGCAATTTAATAGCATGATTGGAATTGTAGGGGTTCCGGGCTTGACAGATCAAAGGATTTACATCTGTGAAGTTCAACGTTTTAACACGTAGACCAGCACTGGGGTGCTACAGTTCATTGAGGGAACCATGAATGCCAGCATGTACTGTGACATACTGAAGCAGAGCATGATCCCTCCCTTCGGAGACTGGGCCGCAGGGCAGTATTCCAACATGATAACGACCCCAAACACACCTCCAAGACGCCCTCTGCCTTGCTAAAAAAGCTGACGGTAAAGGTGATGAACTGTCCAAGCAGGTCTCCAGACCTAAACCCTATTGAGCATCTGTGGGGCATCCTCAAATGGAAGGTGGGGGAGTGCAAGGTCTCTAACATCCACCAGCTCCGTGATGTCATCCTGGAGGAGTGGAAGAGGACTCCAGCGACAACCTGTGAAGCTCTGGTGAACTCCATGCCCATGAGGGTTAAGGCAGTGCTGGAAAATAATGGTGGCCACACAAAATATTGACACTTTGGGCCCAATTTGGACATTTCCACTTAGGGGTGTACTCACTTTTGTTGCAACAGTTAAGACATTAATGGCTGTGTGTTGAGTTATTTTGAGGGGACAGCAAAATTACACTGTTATATAGATTTTACACTTACTACTTTACATTGTAGCAGAGCGTCATTTCTTCAGTGTTGTCACATGAAAAGATACAATAAAACTGGGAACTTGCCTGTCAAAAATGAAGGGAATACCATTTTAAGGCTGGAAATGCTGTTTGCCACACAATGTGAGGCATTTGCTTCCGTGAGCACCTCATCGCGAGCCCCTAGTGCCTTCTGTGCTCATCGTGGGGCTCACAATGAGCACTTTTTGGGACTCATTGCAAGCCCTGCAATGAGTGCCTTCGGCCTCCCCCGTGTACATTCAACTTTCATGCTTTGCAATGATCATCTTCGGTGCTCATCGCAAGCCCCAAATGCGTGCCTTTGGCGCTCATCATGCAGCTCGCGATGAGCACCTTCAGGGTTCGTTGTTTGTGTAATTGTTACTGTCTTTGCCTTTGTGTATTTTCAAAGTTCCGCATGCCTGGCTGTGCTCAGCTTCATTTTCATACTGTTTCAGATTTTTTAAGTTTTTCGTCCACTCACCCCCAGGCTTCCTGGCTTTCCCCCTGAGTTGTGTGTGAGTGTGTTTTTATTTATTTTTAATTATTTTGGTTGTTTTTTGTGTTTTTCGAATTACGCAGTTGAACTAAGTTTGGCCGTTAAATTAGCAAACTGAGTTCCTCGCGGTCAGCGGCAAAGTGCTACATTTTTTTGTGGCGTCCTGCATGCCTCAACTGCTCGCCTCGCTTTGTAAGGCTCGTAGTGCAATGAGCTTCTTTGGCGATCATTGCAGCCTAAGTCCCGCTTGCTTCAACTGCTACCCTTGCATCGCGAGACTCGCAGTGCCTAAGTCATGCGTGCGTCAACGAAACCTCACAGTCGACTACTCACCTTGCTTCATGAGGGCCACAAGTGCGTTACCAGCATCTGAAATGTTACAAACATCGCAATGATCCACAACTATATATGTGATATTTATAAAAATCTGAGGGGTGTACTCACTTTTGTGAGATAATGTATGTCATGATCCTCCTGACCACCAGTATTTGGGACTCATGTGATCTGGTGGTGTGGCACTGGGCTAAGTCTGTTCATAGTTATTTAATGTTATATTAAGTTGATTACTGTATGTTATGTTAATTACTGTATGTTATGTGTGATTGACTTGTGATGTGTGATTCTGTATGCAGCATGTTTGGTTCATTAAGCATTAAATATTTTAGAATGTTGAGGTAGCCAGTATCTGACAGTTGGAAGAGGAAAAATCAGTTAGTTATGTTATCGCTGTCTGAGGTAAAGCCTATGCTGCATGGAGTGGGTGATGTCTCTGACAGCAGGAAAGAAAGGTAACAGCTTTAAGAGACTCTGAGAAGATTTACATATGTGTCAGAGTGCCAGAGACTATAGCTGCCCTTGAAGGTCCAGGAAGGTAACCCAGCTATTAAGTGACTCTAAGGAGATTTACATATGTGTCAGAGCTCCAGAGACTATACAGTGCCTTGCAAAAGTATTAACCCCCCTTGGCATTTTTCATGTTTTGTTGCCTCACAACCTGGAATTAACATGGATTGTTTGAGGATTTGCATCATTAAATTTACAGAACATGCCCACATTATTGTGAAGCAAACAACAAATAGGACAAAATAACAGAAAAAGTCAATGTGCATAACTATTCACCCCCCTAAAATCAATCATTTGTAGAGACACCTTTTGTGGCAATCACAGCTCCAAGTCGCTTTGGATGAATCTCTATGAGCTTGCCACATCTTACATTGGGATTTTTGCCCATTCCTCCTTGCAAAACTGCTCCAGCTCCTTCAGGTTGGTTGGTTTGCATGTGTGAACAGCAATCTTTAAGTCTGACCACAGATTTTCTATTGGATTGAGGTCTGGGCTTTGACTAAGTCATTCCAACACATTTACATGTTTCCCCTTAAACCACTCAAGTGTTGCTTTAGCAGTGTGTTTGGGGTCATTGTCCTGCTGGAAGGTGAACCTCTGTCCTAGCCTCAAATCATGCAGTGGTACAGGTTGTGCACAAGAATATCCCTGTATTTAGCACCATTCCTCTGTCCCTCAACTTTGACCAGTTTCCCAGTCCTGGCTGCAGAAAAACATCCCCACCACCATGTTTCACTGTGGGGATGGTGTTCTTTGGGTGATGTGTTGGATTTGCGCCAGACTAAGCATTTTCTTTGATGGACGAAAAGTTGAATTTTAGTCTCATCAGACCAGAGCACCTTCCTCCATACATTTTGGGAGTCTCCCACATGCCTTTTCGCAAACTCAAAACATGCCATTTTGCTTTTTGCTGAAAGTAATGGCTTTCTTCTGGCCACTCTGCCATAAAGCCCAACTTTATGGAGCGTACAGCTTATTGTTGTCCTATGTACAGATACTCCAGTCTCTGCTGTTGAACTCTGCAGCTCCTCTAGGGATACCTTAGGTCTTTGTGCTGCCTCTCTGATTAATGCCCTCCTTGCCCGGTCCATGAGTTTTGGTGGGCTGTCGTATCTTGGTAGGTTTGCTGTTGTGCCATGTTCTTTCCATTTGGTTATGATAGATTTGATGGTGCTCCTGGGGATCATCAAAGATGTGGATATTTTTTTATAATCTAACCCTGACTTGTACTTCTCAACAACATTGTCCCTTACTTGTTTGGGGATTTCCTTGGTCTTCATGGCAGTGTTTCTTTAGTGGTGCCTCTTGCTTAGGTGTTGCAGCCTCTGGGGCCTTTAAAAAAAGGTGTGTATATGTAATGACAGATCATGTGACACATAGATTGCACACAGGTGGACATCGTTTCCCTAATTTTGTGACTTCTGAAGGTAATTGGTTGCACCAGAGCTTCATAACAAAGGGGGTGAATACATACGCACATGCCAATTTTATGTTTTCTATTTCTAAAAAATAGTTTTATGTATATATTTTTCTCATTTCACTTCACCAACTTAGACTATTGTGTTCTGATCCATCACATAAAATTCAGATTAACAAAGCATTGAACTTAAGGCTGTAATCTAACAAAATGGGTAAAAAGTCAAGGAGAGTGAATACGTTTACAAGGCACTGTAGCTGCCCTGATCCTGCACAATTAATGAAGTGTGTGTTTATGCTCCTAAAAGGAAAGGGAGGTAATATACGGTCAGGTCCATAAATATTGGGACATCAACATAATTATAGTATTTTTGGCTCTATACACCACCACAATGGACTTGAAATGAAACAAACAATATGTGCTTGAACTGCAGACTTTCAGCTTTAATTTGAGGGTATTTACATCCAAATCAGGTGAACGGTGTAGGAATTACAACAGTTTGTATATGTGCCTCCCACTTTTTAAGGGACCAAAAGTAATGGGACAGATGAACAGTCATAAAACAAACTTTCACTCTTTAATACTTGGTTGCAAATCCTTTGTAGTCAATTACAGCCTGAAGTCTGGAACGCATAGACATCACCAGACGCTGGGTTTCATCCCTGGTGATGCTCTGCCAAACCTCTATTGCAACTGTCTTCAGTTCCTGCTTGTTCTTGGGGCATTTTCCCTTCAGTTTTGTCTTCAGCAAGTGAAATGCATGCTCAATCGGATTCAGATCAGGTGATTGACTTGGCCATTGCATAACATTCCACTTCTTTCCACAACTCTTTGGTTGCTTTTGCAGTATGCTTTGGGTCATTGTCCATCTGCACTGTGAAGCACCGTCCAATGAGTTCTGAAGCATTTGGCTGAATATGCAGATAATATTGCCTGAAACACTTCAGAATTCATCCTGCTGCTTTTGTCAGCAGTCACATCATCAATAAATACAAGAGAACCAGTTCCATTGGCAGCCATACATGCCCACGCCATGACACTTCCACCACCATGCTTCACTGATGAGGTGGTATGCTTTGGATCATGAGCAGTTCCTTTCCGTCTCCATACTCTTCTCTTCCCATCACTCTGGTACAAGTTGATCTTAGTCTCATCTGTCCATAGGATGTTGTTCCAGAACTGTGAAGGCTTTTTTAGGTGTTGTTTGGAAAACTCTAATCTGGCCTTCCTGTTTTTGAGGCTCACCAATGGTTTACATCTTGTGGTGAACCCTCTGTATTTACTCTGGTGAAGTCTTCTCTTGATTGTTGACTTTGACACACATATACCTACCTCCTGGAGAGTGTTCTTGATCTGGCCAACTGTTGTGAAGGGTGTTCCACCACAGTTGTTTTCCGTGGTCTTCCGGGTCTTTTGGTGTTGCTGAGCTCACCGGGGCGTTCTTTCTTTTTAAGTATGTTCCAAACAGTTGATTTGGCCACACCTAATGTTTTTGCTATCTCTCTGGTGGGTTTGTTTTGTTTTTTCAGCCTAATGATGGCTTGCTTCACTGATAGTGACAGCTCTTTGGATCTCATATTGAGAGTTAACAGCAACAAATGCAAATAGCACACTTGAAATGAATACTGGAGCTTGTATCTGCTCTTTGTAAATGGGATAATGAGGGAATAACACACACCTGGCCATGGAACAGCTGAGCAGCCAATTGTCCCATTACTTTTGGTCCCTTAAAAAGTGGGAGGCACATATACAAACTGTTGTAATTCCTACACCGTTCACCTGATTTGGATGTAAATACCCTCAAATTAAAGCTGAAAGTCTGCAGTTAAAGCACATCTTGTTCGTTTCATTTCAAATCCATTGTGGTGGTGTATAGAGCCAAAAAGATTAGAATTATGTCGATGTCCCAATATTTATGGACCTGACTGTAACTGTTGTTTGCTCAAGTTTAAAATGTACATCTATTGAACCTGTGATGAAGTTTCTACAACAATAAAGCAGTTCCTGTTTTTATAATGCTGAGCCAGCGTTCATATTCTTAAATACTACATCTAATTTAAGAGACACCAGCTATCTTGGTGAAGGGATAAAAGAACATCTGGGAGCTCTGCTGGGTAGGTTTGGCCACAATAGCCTTATCAAGCCCATAGAAGGAGCAGATAGTTACATAGTAATTGAGGTTTTAGTCCATCAAGTTCAAACTTTTAAGATCTCTTCTGATCTGCAGTATTCAGTTTAATTATTATTTGTTAATTGATCCAGAGGAAGGCAAACAGAAAAAAACCTCAAGTGAAACTTTGCCAGTTGTCTCAAAACGGAAAATAAATTAATTCCTTCCTGACCCCAGATACGGGCGTTCAAAGCCCTCCCTGGATCAATACTCTCTCTCTCTCTTTAATTAACCAGGATAACCCTGAATGCTGTTCTTATTTAGAAAAAAATCCAACCCCTTTTTAAAGTTATCAATCGAATCCACTGTCACCACCCCCTTTGGTAGAGAATTTCACAGTTTAACCCACCCTTACTATGAAGAACTCTTTTCTTTCTTTAAGGTGAAATATTTTTACTTTAGTCTTTCTTCAGAACTTAGCCCACACATTCCCCTTATTAGTTTTATTAACCTTCTCTGTACTTTTTCCAGCTCTAAAATATCATTTTTATTAAGTGGTGCCTAAAATTGTACTCCATATGAGGGTGTACTAGGGATTTGTATAGTGGCAGAAGTATATTTTCTTCCCTTGCTTCTATTCCCTTCCTAATATATGCTAGTATTCACATGCCTTTGTAGCTGCTGCTTGGCACTGAGCACTGTTACCTAGGTGGTTGTCCACAAGCACTCCCAAATCCCTTTCAGTATCAGATATCCCTAGATTTACTCCATTAAGACTATAAATTGCATGGCTATTTTTCCTTCCTAAATGCATAACTTTACATTTATTTATATAAAATCTCATCTGCCATTTAGTCACCCATTTCTCTAATTTATGCAAATCTCTTTGGAGGGGAAGTATATAATTTTCTGATTTAATTACCATGCACAAATTAGTGTCATCAGCAAAAATGGAGACACTACTTTGCAGTCCTAAGTTTAAGTCATTAATAAATATGTTAAAAAGAAGAGGACCTGATACTGAACCCTGAGGAAACCCACTTACCACATTGAAGTTGTGAGCTATACCATGTAGGGACATCCAAGATGGGCAGGTCATACCAGAGGGGTCAGACAAATCGTGGTGCACTGGGGAAAGAACTGTCAATCCACTCCAGTATTTTAGCCACGATAGACACAACCAGAGATATAACGATATGGCACCAAAAGATGAGCCCCTAAGGACAGTGCTTATTGCATTACTTGTTAAGAACAGAGGTCATGTATGAGTAGCACCAGATCTAATGAGCTGGTTGGACCAAAATTTTAAAGGACTACCCTCATGCGGTTTTGTATCAAGAGGGGAAAGGAATTTCTACTGCAGTGAAAAAACAATACAGCATAAGAACTTGGAATATTAGAACTATGAACCAATTCAAACAGGACATGGTCAAACATGAGATGACAAACTTAAACATTGATATCCTGGGAATTAGTGAACTTAAATGAAGTGGGATGAGACATTTCATATCAGACAACCACAAGAACTTCTACTGTTGTCAAGAATCAATCAAAGGGTGGTCAAAGAAGTGCTTGTTTACCACCCAAAAAATTACAGAATAATTTCAATCCAAATTCAAGGCAATCCCTTTAATATCACAATGATCCAAATCTATGTTCTAACCATGTATTGTGAAAAGGCTGAAGCTGTCAAATTCTACAAGGAAATTCAACCCCCCTAGATATAACACCAAGAGCAGATGTGACCCTAACCATGGAATATTGGAATGCTAAAGTAGGGAACCAAACAATTCCTTCTGTTTTCAAGGGTCATAATTGAACTGAAGAAGAGGGAAAATCATCCAACCAATCAGGTAGAAAAAAAATATTATCCCCTGTGAATATGCAGTAAAGTTAAAAAACAGATTTAAGGAATCAGGTATACCTGAAGAACTTTGGACAAAAGTGGGGAAAGTCAAGAAAATTGGGGATCTCAAATGAACCTTTGATGCCAAAGTGAGAGTGATCGAAGACAAAAATGGTAGGGACTTAACAGAAGCAGATCCAATAAAGAAGAGTTGACAGGAATACACAGAAGATCTATACAGGAAGGATTATAAGAACATTGATAATCTAAATGGAGCCAGTCATATTGGAGAGTGAAGTGAGATGAGCTCTATGAAGCCTTGTTGATAACAAGGCTGCAGGAGTTTATTGAATCCCAGCTGAATTGTTCAAAATCCTACAAGATGATGTTATGAAAATGTTGCTTGCATTGCACCAACAAATTTGGACGCCTCAACAATGGCTAGTAGACTGGAAAAGGTCACTCTACATCCCAATAGCAAAATAGGCAGTACCAAAGAGTACTCCATTTATCAAAGAATTGCACTCATTTTACATGACAGCAAGGTAATGCTGAAGATCCTGCAAACTCCTTCTCAAACAATATGTAGACAGAGAACTCCCAGATGTACATGCTGGGTTATGCATAGGTTGAGACACAAGAAATCAAATTGCCAATGTCCACAAGATTATAGAGAAAGCAAGAGAGTTCCAGAAACAAAATTGGCTATGCATCAAAGATTATTCTAAAGATTTTGACTCTGTGGATCACAACAAAATATGCCATGTTCCTAAAGAGATGGGAGTATCAGACACCAATTTTATCCGCCTTCTGAGGAATCTATAAGTGGACCAAGAAGCCACAGTCAGAACCAAACATGGAATAACCAAATAGTTCAAGATCGGGAAACAGTGCAACAAGGGTGTATATAAAACAAGGGTGTACCTTTTTTTTCAACTTATACCCAGAATACATGATGCGTAAGACTGGGCTGGACGAATAGAAAGCAGGGATCAATATTGCTGATAGAAATATCAACAATCTTTAGATATAGTGATGATACTACCCTGAAAGCTCAAAGCAGAGAGGAAAGGGCCTGTTGTTGAGGGTGGAAGAAGAGAGTGCAAAGGCTGACCTGCTGCTCAGTGCTAAAAAGACAAAGATCATAGCAAACAGCAAACTCACATCCTGGCAAATTGATGAGGAAGAAGAGGAGGCAGATTTTATTTTACTGGGCTTCAAGACTCCTCAGATGTGACTGCAGCCATGAAATTAAAAGAGATTTGCTTAATGGGAGGAAAGCTATGGTGAGTCTGGACAAGCTTTAACAAAGTAAAGATATTACACTTTAAACAAAGATCTGCATAGTTAGAACTATGGTGTTTCTACTAGTAACATACATATGTGAGAGCTGGGCCATAAGACGCAGCACCAGAGAATTTACCCCTTTTAATTGTGGTATTGGAGGAAACATCTTAGATTTCCTTGGACTGCAGTCAATCAATGCTAGAGTAAATCAAGCCAAACGTTCACTGAAAAATAGGATCATGAAGCTAAAGCTTAAATATTTTGACTATATTATGAGAAAACAGGATTCCCTATAGACTCTGATACTGTGGAAAAAATTGAAGGCACGTTAAGAAAGAGAAAGCAGAGATGTGAAGATGAGTTAATTGAAGCAGTGAATATAATCTTGATGGAAGTCAGAGGGGAGGTGGCTGATGATTATCATGATTAATCAAGCAAGGCCGTAACTACCGATTTAGAAACAGCCAATACATACAGAAAGGTGATGATGCACTGACAAAGATATCCTCTGTTTTATAATTCTCTGCACCATAATACTGAAAACAGAAGATTATGTGGAAAAGTGATTTCCTTTTTAAAATTGCTGGTAAACTTTGTGCTTTTGAAGGTAGTGGTTTTAGGCTGTTTCCCATAACCCCTTTCTGACAGAGTGGCACTAATTAGTCTAATGTGCAAGTTCCTTAAAGAACTGATATATTACTATTATTAACTCTACGCAAAATATACTGTTGCAACTTTTTAAAAATATAAATATGTGTTTTTCTTTTCTTTTAAATTATAAATTTACATTTAAGTTTCATATATATGTAACTGAACATTTAATTTTGCAATGCAATGTTTCTTCAGGCTACAAATATACAACAAAATACTTTTGTTCTCTTTAAAATCATTTTGAACAGCATACAGTTGGTACTAATATAGTAAGAAGTAATTTGTGCTTAAGAAACTCAATATTGCTCCTAATATATACTGGAAGAGTAGTGTGAGACAATAGGACAATTTTAGTATTTTAAAAATAAGTATTTTAGCTAATTAAAACATATTAATATGAAATAAAAAAGGGATGAAGTGAGATTAAAAAATAAAAAAACTATTGTTTCAAAACCCAAGGCTTTTGCCCACTAAGCCCCAAGTCTGCAAGTCAGTAAGAATGAAAGAAATGAATAAAGCTAAAATAGACAGTTTGACAATTACAATCTGAACCTAATTATATATGCAAATTCCTATGGGAGGACTTTATGGGTCTATACATGAAATAGCTAAAAATAATGACATCTTAGTCAATTCTAGAACAATTCAAAAAACGAAATCACCTTTTCCACAATCTGATGGTTGAGTTTTCCAGTTGGAGGTGTTATGAATAAATATTTAAATGGAGTTGACAGTGGAGTCTCTTTTGATTGTAAAATAAAGTTTTAGCTGAAACGATAAACCATGCAGCCATAAGTAGCATTTCAGAGCGTGATCATGATTAATCAAGCAAGGACATAACTACTGATTTAGAAACAGCAATAGTAAATGAGATCGTCATCATTACGTCAGTAAAACATGGAGGTTAAATGTCAACCAATTAGCGTTTAGAGGTCCTATATGTGGTCAGACTCGCAATTCAGCAGTGTAAAAAATAATAAAAATGAATGGTGATACTGTTTTAGTCCATGTGGGGGGCCTGATATGTGTTAACTCTTTGATTCCAGAGATTGATATAACACGGAAATTAAACCTAAAAAAAAAAATGATTGCAGGTTTGCAAGCTTCAGACTGTTGTGCAATTAATTATAATGTCTTTCATCACTTTTTTCTCATCTTTTAAAGTGCAGTATTGATTTTTCATTTGCATCGACAGTGCTCTGAACAGGTGTTTAACCCCCTTGCGAGTCCTATGTAGTACTCGAAGGATTTTCTTCTACATTTGCCATTTACGGGTGTGAGAACATTTGTGAGCTTGAGGATTTGTAACAATTGAATAGCAATTTGCGATTGTAACACTTAAAAGAAAGATCAAAGGCTTAGCAGGGTCGGACTTACGATTTTGACAACCACAGGGATTTTCAGCCTGTAACCCGTAGACCATTTGAGGCTCGCTAAAAGACGCCAATTAAATAGCAAGTTAGTTTACGGGCTCCATTTCAGTAACTTACAATTGCTCAATTGAATAAGGGCCTTAACATTTAGCAAGCTAGCTCAGTTATTAGTGATGAATGGATTAGAGTTAACCTGCAATATGATGCTTTAAAGATAATTTCACACTGCATTATTAAGACTCCGTATTAAAGCATTTAGGAGCGTTATCGCTTATTTGTTTAGTTTTATAGTTCACGCTAAATAACTATGGCTGCATACAATTGTTATTTTTAATGCATACCCAGTAAGGTTACTTTATATTGATATTACTTCTTAGTAACTGAATTTAAAGCGATACAATCCATACTGTAAACAATGTGCTTATTGTGACAGAGTATAACTTGTGCAAGGTTTTATTTCTCTATATCTGAAAGTGTATTTCCATATACCAGAAGACCTTTTTATACAATAGTTAGCAAAAGACATTTATTTAGTTAACAATAATTATTTATGTCAGCTCTTTTTAGCATAAAGATTAACAGCCTTATTAAATTGCGATTCAGTAAATTTAAAAGGGCTTTATTTAAGCACACAGCATATTTTTTTACAGAAGTTTTTAGTTAGTGAAGGCCTTGCTTTTGGATAGTAGTTCACTAACTAAAAACTTCTGTAAGAAAAATATGCTGTGTGCTTAAATAGAGCCCCTTTAAATTTACTGAATCGCAATTTAATAAGGCTGATAATGAATTTCCTTTACTTATTTTCAAGAGCTGCTTTCCTTATTGATTTTGAATTAAAAACAGTTGTCATCTAACCATTTACATTGGTTATATTTTGCTACTGTGCTGCATTCATATTGCTTTAAAAAATGACTAATATTCACTATTTTATCTTCTGTTGCTGTAATTTTGCATTCACAATATAATTAGAAGAAGGTCCAGAATGCTTACATCCTGAATCATGGGATATTATAGATAATGTATACTTTAGAAAACTATTCCTACATACAAAACATTGCATTGATATTTAGAATTAAAATTATAATCCTGTGTCACAAGTACAGCTATTCTCATGTTTATACATTTTGTTAATGTTAGGGAACAAGAAAGAAATTCCCCTAAAAACAGCATGGCAGTCTGCATACTGGACATCCATTGCCTTCTCACTCTTATCTTCCTTTACCAAGCAATGCCTTAGAGTTTTTTGAATGCAAAAAACAATCATAATGAAAATAAACAAATTGATTTTCAACCATGTAGCATTTTAGTATGGTTTATTTAAAATATATACAGAAGCATAGTCCTTTTATAAACCAGTACAAGAACGGTACTTGCCCAATGTAATGGAGAAGTAGAAAGGTAACCGATGTAAACATTTAACAAGTAACACTACCAAACACAAATCTCATATTGGAAACCATTCTCCACCCTACCGACAAATTTACATACAACTGATGTTAAACATGTATTATATCTTTAATTTATACATAGTCCATCTCATGTTGCTGTTGCAAATGCAATAGGCATATCTGCATATGATTTTCTTCTATTTTTCCTATGGAAATTTAAATTGAGAATTTCAATTGAGAATTTAAAGGACCATTGTAGTGCAATCAGAAGTAAAGCTCATATGTTTGTTTGCTGGGCATAGGTTATTAAAAACAGTATGCAATTTAAAATAATTCAAGTTAAGACATTTTCTTACCTTTTAAACTGTCTGTTTTCTCCTCAAACAGAGCTGCATATCTCCTCTTATCTGTGTCTTTCAGGGGCACAGTAAACAAATATATAAGCTTTTCTTGTAAATACAATACAGTGGTCCTCTAAAAGACTGAATGGTTTCATATTTCCATCCCCCCAATGATACATTTGGGCCCAAATATTTGTACATATTCTCCATAGAATATAGAAACTGAGAGGTTTTCCAAGACTTTCCTAAGATTTCAACATTTGGAATTCTGCTTGGTTTTCATAGCCTGTAATATTATGGCCTTACCTTGAAAAAAAGTTCATCAAATGAGTTATGTTACTCATTTGTAGAAATCATGTGTAATAGCTAAATCATTTTTGCTTCTTCTAGAATAATAATTTATCTGGTCAGTATGAAAACTTTATTTTTTTTTAAATCTACCCGGGGCTGGACCATAATGGAGAAAGGTGGGGCTATGATACCACTGGCCCTATTCCCACAGCCTACACAAATGTATTGCATCCTCCTTGCAGGTGCTTCCCTGGCCCCATCCAGTGATGTCAGGGGTGTGTGGCAGGGGCGCATGTACCACTGGTGCAGCTGGTGGATTGCACTAGGGACCTTGCTCTGCAAACTTAAGTGCATTACAGTGTATCTTTAAAGGAACATAGGAGGTTTCTCGATTTCACTAGGAATATCAACATTCCTATGTATCTCTTTACTTTTGTGTTTTTTCATTTTAAGAAGTTCTTAAAAGCTCTGTTTTTTTCTGTATACAATCATATAAATATTACCAAATTAGTTTCTAACTACATCTCATGAAGAGTACCAGCTGTGCAGTGTCTCTTACATAGTTACATAGTAATTTAGGTTGAAAAAAGACTTTCAGTCCATCAAGTTCAACCTTTTAAGATCTCCTCTGATTTGCAATATGCAGATTAAATATTACTTAATTAGTTGTTAATTAATTATTAATCAATTATTTAATTATTATTTTATTTAATTATTAATTAATCCAGAGGAAGGCAAACAGAAAAAAAAACAACTAAGACCCAGCCAATCGCCTCAAAGGGAAAAAAAACAAACAATTCCCTCCCGACCCCAGACACCGGCGACCGGATTTCTCCCTGGATCAATACCATCGCTCCAATTAACTAGTCCATCAAGTTCAACCTTTTTAGATCTCCTCTAAGGTCTCTTAACATAGTTGAAACATTCTACAACATGCTGCTTTAGAGAGGTGTATGATATCCCTAATAAAATGTCCCTTTAAATAATAAATAATTTAGTTATAGAGAGGGAACTGTATGAGTATACCTTAAAATATTGTACAGGTGGAATTGGCGATAAGGGCGAGTGAGGAGCTCATGAACAACGGCATCAAGTTTGCTTACAAGTAAAAGAGGTCAAAAGAGATTATAGGAGATGGGAACAAGTGGACAGAGAAACTTAGGGCCATATTAAATTCCAAGCCATAGCAGCACCGGTACATACACAAAGCCTGTGGGCTTGAAATTCGTCGAAGTTACAGATCGATTAAATTAGCCAAGCCCGCAACAGACGTGGCAGACATCCAAACCTGTAAACCATTCTTGCTCATGTTGCATATGCAACCGTGAACATTAATAATTAGTCAAACCCGTAGTTATGGGTTTATATGGAACCAATGATAAAAGAGATCATTATCATTACGTCACTGAAAAATGGAGGTTAGATTTCAATGCCATACGGGTTTGAATTACAAGTTACGATCGGACCCACATACCAGAAATAAAGCAGTAAATATTATATTATATCACATGCAAGTTCAATTATATGTATTAACACATTGATTGCTGGGATCGATATGACACAGAAATTAAACAGAAAAAAAGTATTTTATATTATATTTATATATTTATAATAAAAGTATTATATATTAAGTATTTACATTTGCAAGCTTGAGAATGTTGTGCTATTCACTTTAATACCTAACCACGCTTTCCCTTTTATTTAAAATACACTAGTGTGTTGATATTTGCATTTACAGTGCTATGAATAGGACTTTAACCCCCTTGGGGGTCCTATCTAGTACCTGTAGGCTTTTTAGCTCCATTTGCGGTATACGGATTATAACCCCAGTGGCAATTTAATAGCGATTTGCAAACATAACATTTACAGGCTTGACAGATCAAAGGCTTTCCGGAGTTCCAATTTTGACAGCCCATATTATTATTATTATTATTATTATCTTTTATTTGTATCGCGCCAACATATTCCGTAGTGCTGTACAGGGGAGAAGAACAAGGAAATATACAACATACAATACTGACAACAAGCAGAACATGAAGGGCCCTGTTTTGAGCTTCAAGTCTTGTAAAAGTGCTTTTTCACAAAGCACCCCACAAGCTTAGACACTCGCCACTTACAATCTAAAGGTAATGGAAGAGACAGAGACCTGGGAAGAGTAGATAAAGAGAAGCAAGGTTAGGAAGGAAGTGAGACGTAGATAGGAAGGAAGTTGTGAAAATAAAGAGGTTAGGTCATACATTAGTTAGAGGGAAAATATGTGATATAAAGTGATTGGCACTATTATGTAATATGGCATATGCCCCTAGTGGTCAGATAATGTAACCTGCAGATGGAAATGTCAGGAGACACATAGTTTAACCACATCTTAAGTAGAAGTAGTTCATGCCAATAGGTTTTTTCCACCTGTAACCTGCAGATCGTTTGCGGGTAGCTGTAAGAAGCCAATTTAATAGCCGTAAGTGAAGTGGCTGGAAGAGAGACAAGAGGATTAATCACAGGTGCCGTTTGGGACAGGGGAGGAAATACCACTGGTGCAGATGACCCAATGCAACAAGGGCCTCCTCTAGGGGGGGGGGGGCAGTGCTGTGTAATTTTGTTTTCTATTTTTTTTTGTTCTTTAGTGTAGAGGTCTCCCTGGGGCCTCTCCACCCTGGCACAACCTGCCACTGCTCCCCTTGGCCTCCTTGGCCGCACCCGACTGGAAATTGGTTCTGTTTCTGATTTAAAAAGAGCATTTCTACTGAAGGTACAAGAGATGTCAGTGTGAAGGAGTTTAGCACAGTACAAGATGTGTATTGCAGTTGACAGGGAAGAGCTGTTGCCTTCTAGTACTGGTCAAGGACAGCAAATACAAGTGAATCCTTTGAGGCATCAACATAGAGATAGGAAGGATAATTAATTATGTTTGAGAGGTCAGGGAGAATTGAACCAGGTAAATTAAGTTCTAAAAATACAAATACTAAAAAAGGTGTTTAGAACAAAGAGCTTCTGTTTAGCTGTGGGAAGAACCTTCATCAACTTGGCAGCTAAAAATCTCACTGTAAAACTCTTCAATCTTGTTATCCAGAACAGATATAATATAAAATAAGGAAACATCAAACAAAAAATAGAAGATCAAGTTTGCTGTATGAAAGTTCCACCAATGTAAAATATATTTAACAGAGCTTTTCCATCCTTTGATTGTTGTAAAACAAAGAAAAATGTAACACTCCTATAAAGGAGTAAACCAATGATTCAGCTGTTTGTCAGAAATATTGAGGCTGGCAGTGATGGAGCCTGGAAATATTACTAGTGCACCTGAAATAGCACTTAGTCTTCTGCAGACAACCAACATCATCTTTGCAACTGTCACAGTTGCCAGAGCAACATGCAAGGGTTGTCATCCCAAGCAACCGACCCCCCCCCCCCAAATTACTATGTGATTCAAGTGAGTGGAGTGGTATATAATTGCCTGGAGTCTGCTTGGCTAGGCTCTATCTCAACAAGTGATCATTGGGCGAAACCACACCACCATATTGAGCCAGTCTGTGATGACCACAAACTCTTTCCCAAAAAGGTAGGGCTGTAATTTTTTTAGGGATAGGTAGTCCTCAATTGCCGCATAGCTGATCTTTCACGGCAACTAATTGAGGTTCAGGTATGGAATGGGGTGCTCCTCGCCCTGGGCAACCACCTGATTCAAAGCAGCCCCAATCCCATATGCAGAGGCCTTTTTTCTGGACCAAGAAAGGGCAAGAGTAATCCCAGGGAACTAAGATGAGGGGGTAGAAGCCAAGGGGAGCTCTGGTCACCCTTCTGGTTGGAGCTGTGCTGTTGGACTAGGGAACACTTGTCTATGTGGGCTAGCTCGGTGGAGATCACTGGATGTGGAAGGCACTCTCACTTCTTCTCGAATCTGCTTGTACTAGTTCACCAGGCGATCAGCCTCTTCTGCAGGGATGAGTCATCGGTCTTGGACTCATGACTGGAGGGAAGAACTAGAAAAATTGCTCCAGCACGGCAATCTAGGCAGCCTGCTCAATAATCTGGAACTGATCACAAGAATGACAGAGGTTATACACCAGCTTCATTGCTTAATGTATTGATCAGGGGTCACCTGGTACTGGGCCAGCAGCACCCACTTAATTCCATCATAGGCTTCTGCAAGATGGTGTGAAATAACCTGGTAGCCTGTGCTGGCTCACCCACAAAGCAAGCCCACTAGAAGTTGGATCCAGTCCTCGGTTTGGAATGTTGGAACTGGCACTGCAGCTCAAAGTCCTGCAGAAAGCTGCTGATGATCCCCCAGTCAAAGGCTCTATAGAGCAGCTTCCTGGGTGGCTTACTGTCTTCATCACCTCTAATTTGTGATCTAGGGATAATCAATAACCAATCTGCCTACTTTCACCAATTTGCCAAGAGGGTGTATGTATATTGGTGCTGTTGCCTTCTAGGACTGGACAATATAAGGATTCAATTGTTTGTCAGAAATATTGAGTCGAGGAGTGATAAAAGGAGCATTGCTAGTGTACTAGGCTGAAATAGCGCTTCTTCTACTCCAGACAGCTAAAGATATCTTTGAAACTTGTCACTGTTGCCATGGCAAGCTGTAACACCACAGTTTTCACATAGAAACTCCTGTGTGAAAGGCTCAATATGTGTAGATAGAAGAGCAGCTATTGAAAGGGGTCTTGGGGGAGCAGCTATGGGAAAGGGTCTTTGGGAGGAGGGCTGTTATGGCAAGGGGTCTTGTGTAGGGGAGCTGTTATAGAAATGGGTCTGGGGGAGAGGCACTGAGGGATTTGGTACTGAGGGGGGAGGCAGCACAATAAATATTTTTTCATGAAAAATAATTTTGAACCGGGTCCCTCCATTCTCTAGCTCTGCCACTGGTTTGGGAAGAAGCAAAATATTTTGGTATCATCCATAAAGAAATGGTGTGAAATTGGAAATGAGTGATCCAAGAAGTGACATTAAGATTACGAATACATGTGAATCTTTTGAGGCATCAACATAAAGATTGGAAGGATAATTATTATGTTTGAGAGATAAGGGAGAATTAAACCAGGCAAGTTAAGTTCTAACAATACCAAGGACAAGGGCCCTATTAAATTGCAAATTTCAAGCCCGCAGACTTACGGGCTGTATGAAGGTACCTGCAGGCTTGAAATTTGCAACTGTTACAGAGTGATTAAATTACAAAAGCCGGCAGCTACATGGCCCAAACCAAAATCAAAAACCGTAAACCATGTTTTCATATGCAGCATTTCAGGGCAACATCATGATCAAATCTGCAAGCCTGTAACTACCAATGTGGGAACAGCCAATAGTAAATGAGACCATCATCATGACGTCCGTTAAAGGTGCGATTTAAATGTCAATCAGCTAGTGTTTCAAAGTCCGATTTGCAATCAGACTCATGCTGATGCAATGGGAACATCAATAAAAATGAATGAAGAAATTGGTCTAGTTCATATGGGTGGCCTGATATCTATTAAACCCTTGATTTCCAAGATTGATATAATATGAAAATAAAATCTATACAAAATATTTTTTATTGCAGATTTGTGAGCTTGAGATGCTTGTGCGATTAATTTGAATGTATTTCATTGCTTTTCCCATCTTTTAAAGTGCAGTTTTAATATTTTTTTTTGCATTTACAATGCTACAAACAGGTGTTTAACCCCCTTGCAAGTCCTCTCTAGTACCCGTAGCATTTTTGGCAACATTTACCATTCATGGGTGTGACAACAGTTGCAGGCTTGAGGAATTGTAGCTATTTAATAACGATTTGCGATTGTAAAATGTACAGGCTTGAAAGATGAAAGGCTTAGCTGGGTCGGAGTTATGGCAACTGATGTTGTTTTTCAGCCTGTAACCCGCAGATCGCTTGCGGGTAGCTAAAAGAGGCCAATTTAATTGCCGTAACTTTTGCTGGCTCCTTTATGGGCTTCAGTAACTACAATTTGGCAAATTTAATACGGCCCCAATACTAAAAAAGACAGGTGTTTAGAATAAAGATGAGCTTCTGTTTAGTGGTAGCAGCTAAAAATCTCACTGTAAAATTCTTCAGCCTTGGCATGCAGAATAGATAAATTAAAATAAGGAGACAGCAGAGAGAAAATAGAGATCAAGTTTGCTGTATGACTGTTCCACCAACATAAAATATATTTATCAATCACATCCTTTGATACAAAATGCAATGCTCCTATAGAGGAGTGAACCAATTATATGGATATTTCATTTTTAAATTGGAATTCAATTAAATGCATTACTTTTGGTTTTGCTGCCAGATGTACTACCTGAGAGAAGCATTGTATGTGTTCTTTGTTTTTCAGACAACAATCAAAGAATGGACTATTTTATTATGGATTTTGCAACATTGGTTATAAGAATCACAAAGGGCCCTATTTAATTGCAAGCCCATAATTACCTTAAAACTGAACTTGGCTGCGGGTCAACATCTTTCTAAATATGTAGACGTATTCAATTGTCATTAACTTGTAATTAAATGCTCACAGCCCCTTCACGCAAACCATGAACCCGTAAATATCATTTCAGGGCATGAGAATGCCGTGAGTTGCTTTTTAGACTGTCATCAGGATGTCAGTAAAACATGGCGTTTAAACTACAATCAATTGGTGTTTAGAAGTCAGATTTGCAATCATATACGCAATCCAGAAAATAAGTCAATAAAAATCAATAAAGCAACTGTTCTAGTCCATCCAGGTTCCATGATATGTGTTAATTTCTTGATTTCCAAGATCAATATAACACGGAAATAAAACGTAATAAAAATAATTTTAATTACAGTAGTGTGTGTTTATTTGCTTTTGCAGGTTTATGAACAGGTGTTTAACCCACTTGCGAGTCCTATCTAATACTTGTAGAATTTTTTTATACATTTGCCATTTATGGGTTTGAAGGCAATTGCGGGCTTGTTGAATTGTTTTAATTGAATATACATTTTGCGTCTTTAGTACTGGTAACATTTGCGGGCTTGAAACATCAAAGCAGGAGATATGACGCAGTTACGCTTTGGACAGCCGCACTGCTTTTGAGCCTGTACCTAGCAATTGTAATGCGAGTGGCTAAAAGTAGCCAATTGAATATCACTAACATTTACGGGCTCCATTACGGACTCATGTAATTGCAATTTGGACAAATAAATAGGGGCCATTGTAAGTAGGCTGCTGTGACATATATATGAAAATCCTAAAAAAAGCAAGTAGTTAGTGAACAACTATCTGTAACCTAAGAGCTTCTATTAAGCACACACTTTTGTTAATTCCACCAATATAAAGCCTGCCAAAATGAAATAAAAATAACTGAAGAATCTAAATCAGTATAGCAGCCTGTGCTGCACATTTTACTAAAGCATCTCTTATAGCACCATTGAGTATTCGTTTGAGTACTTAGCGGCAGATGAAATGCTAACATTCTGAAGAACATGTGCTATTATTTTTCTCATGATGCTTTATTTTTAGAGCGCCAGCAGATTCCGTAGTGCTGGGAGTACAATAATCAATGGATATACATTTTGATATATTAGAAGGTATATAAGACAAGACAGCACATTTTTACCTAAACAAAGTTACACATGGAAATGATGGACCTGTTCTTATAAGAGCTTAAAATCTATGAATTCAATGTTGGGGAAAAGTGAGCTTATAATATACAATTGCATAGATCTGCATTTATGTATATTTATGTTTCTATAAGATATAATAAGCAATTGTTCCATCAATCTTTATCCCTTAAATAGTCTACTGTGTATCCTTGTAAGAAACATCTATTTATATATAGCTGTATCATGGCGTATAACGCTCTAAATCAGCAAATAAAATCAAGTATGGTGGTAAAGTCATAAAATATTTTTTTAAATCAAAGCATATGCTACCTGCACTGCAGTGTCAGAAGACTCAAATGACAATACCGATTCACAATCTCATAGCAAACCGTGGCATATAGCCTCACATAAGGTGATACAAAATGAATTGCGAGACACAATAAGGCAAATGAGATCTGAAACACCACCCTTAGGAGCAGTGGCGGAGCTAGAGAATGGAGGGCCCTAGTGCAAGAAAAGATTTTTGACACCACTCAAATTTTTTTTTTTTATGCTGGGTCCCCTCTGTCCCTCCCCTCCAATGCTAATATATATAATATAATATATATATATATATATATATATATATATTTATATATATATAATACTCTCTCTCTCTCTGTATATATATATATACATATATATAAAACAACTAAATCAGAGGTGCTCATCAGAGAACGAACCAACCTTAATAGGTTAGTTCTATGGCCATGATAACCCACTCTGAGAGCAACCTCTTTTAGCTCACTTGTGCCCTTTACAGTCAGAAATATCCTGTAGTATATCAGTCTGGTCCCACTCAAAAGAGTGACCCAGGCCCGAAATACCAGGCAATTCTACCCTGAACAGGAGAAACAGCAAACCCCAGACACATTTCGGCCTTTATGGGCCTCATCAGTGAGGTGCAGCTGAACTCTGTAAGGCGCAGTGAGCAAGGGGTCCACGTCTGGAGTCCCCTATTACCCTTAGGGAGACAAAACCCTAAAGGTAATATGCATATACAAAACAACTAAATCAGAGGTGCTCATTTAAATAAATATATATATATATATATATATCCAGTATATATATATATATATATACTGTATATATCTATATATATATATATATATATATATATATATATATTTGTGTGTATAGTGTAATATTCTCTCTCTCTCTGTATAATATGTATAATATATATATATATATACAGTCTCACAAAAGTGCGTACAACCCTCACAATTTTGTAAATATTTTAATATATCTTTTCATGTGATAACATTGACGAAATGACACTCTGTTACAATGTAAAGCAGTAAGTATACAGCCTGTATAACAGTGTCAATTTGCTGTCCCCTGAGCATAACTCAACACACAGCCATTAATGTCTAAACCGTGAGTACACCCCTAAGTGGAAATGTCCAAATTGGGCCCAATTAGCCATTTTCCCTCCCTGGTGTCATGTGACTCATTAGTGTTACAAGGTCTCAGGTGTCAATGGGGAGCAGGTGTGTTGAATTTGGTGTTATCGCTCTAACACTCTCTCATACTGGTCACTGGAAGTTCAACATGGCACCTCATGGCAAAGAACTCTCTGAAGATCTGAAAAAAAGAATTGTTGCTCTACATAAAGATGGCCTAGGCTACAAGAAGATTGCCACCCTGAAACTGATCTGCAGCACGCTGGGCAAGACCATACATTGGTTTTCACAGAACAGGCCTCTTCATGGTCACCAAAGTTGAGTGCACGTGCTCAGCATCATATCCAGAGGTTGTCTTTGGGAAATAGACGTAGGAGTGCTGCCATGATTGCTGCAGAGGTTGAAGGGGTGGGGGGTCAGCCTGTCAGTGCTCAGATCATATGCCGCACACTGCTTCAAATTGGTCTGCATGGCTGTCATCCCAGTAGGAAACCTCTTCTAAAGATGATGCACTGAAAACAGTTTGCTGAAGACAAGCAGACTAAGGACATGGTTTACTGGATGAGACCAAGATAAACTTATTTGGTTCAGATTATGTCAAGCGTGTGTGGCTGCAACCAGGTGAGGAGTACAAAGACAAGTGTGTTTTGCCTACAGTCAAGCATGGTGGTGGGAGTGTCATGGTCTGGGCCTGCATGAGTGCTGCGGCACTGGGGAGCTACGGTTCATTGAGGGAACCATTAATGCCAAAATGTACTGTGACATGCTGAAGCAGAGCATGATCCCCTCCCTTCGGAGACTGGGCCGCAGGGCAGTATTCCAACATGATAACGACCCCAAACACATCTCCAAGATGACCACTGCCTTGCTAAAGAAGCTGAAGGTATGGGTGATGGACTGGCCAAGTATGTCTAGAGACCTAAACCCTATTGAGCATCTGTGGGGCATCCTCAAACAGAAGGGGGGGGGGGGTGCAAGGTCTCTAACATTCACCAGCTCCGTGATGTCATCATGGAGGAGTGGAAGAGGACTCCAGTGGCAACCTGTAAAGCTCTGGTGAACTCCATGCCCATGAGAGTTAAGGCAGTGCTGGAAAATAATGGTGGCCACACAAAATATTGACACTTTGGGCCCAATTTGGACATTTTACTCACTTTTGTCAAATGTTTAGACATTAATGGCTGTGTTGAGTTATTTTGAGGGGACAGCAAACTTACACTGATATACAGGCTGTACACTGTAGCAGAGTGTCATTTCTTCAGTGTTGTCACATAAAAAAAAATATTTACAAAAATGTGAGGGGTGTACTCACTTTTGTGAGATACTGTATACCGTATTTTTC
Source organism: Discoglossus pictus (assembly GCA_027410445.1). Classification (NCBI taxonomy): domain Eukaryota; kingdom Metazoa; phylum Chordata; class Amphibia; order Anura; family Alytidae; genus Discoglossus; species Discoglossus pictus. The sequence continues at coordinate 207,227,185 of CM050164.1, forward strand.
GCCCTATAAGACGCACCGGCAGATAAGACGCACCGAGTTTTTAGAGGAGGAAAACAAGAAAAAAAAAAAATCTGAATCAAACACAAATACACTTTACACACCTACATTACACACAAATATATATATATATATATATATATATATATATATATATATATACATACATATACATACACACATAAATATACATACACATACATACATATATACACACACATACACATACACACACACATACATACACACACACACATACACATACATATCCATATACTGCAGCATTTGGGAGCCCTTGACCCTCCCTGACCCTCCTGACCCTCCTGATCCTCCCTGACCGTCCTGATCCTCCCTGACCCCCCTGATCCTCACCTTTATAGATACACATACATACATATACATACACACATAAATATACATACACATACATACATATATACACACACATACATGCACACATACATATCCATATACTGCAGCATTTGGGAGCATTTGGGAGCCCTTGACCCTCCCTGACCCTCCTGATCCTCCCTGACCGTCCTGATCCTCCCTGACCCCCCTGATCCTCACCTTTCTTCTGATCTCTGCCATCTTGATCTCACCCCAGCGCTTCCTACCAGCACTCCTCGTGTACTGCAGCGTTGCGTGTGTGACGTCACTAGGACGCACCGGCCGACGCGATGCTGGTAGGAAGCGCTGGGGTGAGATCAAGAGGACAGAGGCAGTTTGAAAAGGTATATTCGCCGTATAAGACGCACCAACTTTCCTCCCCCAGTTTTGGGGAAGAAAAAGTGCGTCTTATACGGCGAAAAATACGGTATATATTATACGTTAAATAAATATTACATCCGTGTTCACATTTAAATGTCTAAAACAAGTTTGAAAACCTGCTTCCAGACCAGAATTCAGAGAAAAACTGTTATTACACTGCATTCTGGGAAGCTGAGCTGGGACATGCAAATGTGCCCACAAATGCCTCACTATTCAATCCATAGCAGTTATCAAACATGGCTTCCTTTAAACTTATGCATGCTGTATTACACAGCTTTAATGCAAAGCCAAGGTTGGATTAAACACAAGCTGAGTATCCAATCCATGCATAGCTGTTTCAAGCTTAATGGCTATCATCAGCATGGAGCGGGATCTCAGCTTGTGTTGTGGATCTTATGAGTAGGTAGTTCACCACAGTAATCATTTATAATATGGTGGGCATAAGATCGATAGAAGCCCTCCACTGTACAGTAGTACAGTAAATAAATAGTACATCTGTGTTCACATTTGAATGTCTTAAACAAGTTTAAAATCCTGCTTCCAGCTCAGAGTTCCAAGAAAAACATATTTACAAATTATACAGAGAGAGTGAGAATATTACATTATATTATATTATACACACAAATATATATATATATACCTAATGTTATACCTAACTGCCCCTGGGGTAATGGCCAGCAAGCACCCCCTTCCCCGTGGCCCCTTCTGCCCACCCCAACCACACACACCTCCCCCCACCACCCCACACAACTCCCCTGAGCCTCCCCAGCTTCAGCCTTCCTCCCTGCCAGCGATTCCACACTATGGTGCAGCAAGTGACGTCATTCAGGATTTCCGTTCAGTAGGCACAGGTTAGGCAGGAAGTGCTGTAGGTGGTGAGGCTTATGGATGCTCAGGGAATGCTATGGGGGGCAGGAAAGGCCGGGTCATGGAGGCCAGGAGGGAGGAGGGGACATGAAACAAAATAAAACAACCTTTTTACAGCACTGGGCCCAGCCCCCCGCCCTATCATATTGTCCCTTGCATGTATCCCACTCCATCTTACAGTCAGGTCCATAAATATTGGGACATCGACACAATTCGAAACTTTTTGGCTTTATACACCACCACAATGGATTTGAAATGAAACTAACAAGATGTGCTTTAACTGCAGATTTCAGCTTTAATTTGAGGGTATTTACATCCAAATCAGGTGAACGGTGTAGGAATTACAACAGTTTGTATATGTGCCTTCCACTTTTTAAGGGACCAAAAGTAATGGGACAATTGGCTGCTCAGTTGTTCCATGGCCAGGTGTGTGTTATTCCCTCATTATCCCATTTACAAAGAGCAGATACAAGCTCCAGTGTTCATTTCAAGTGTGCTATTTGCATTTGTTGCTGTTAACTCTCAATATGAGATCCAAAGAGCTGTCACTATCGGTGAAGCAAGCCATCATTAGGCTGAAAAAACAAAACAAACCCATCAGAGAGATAGCAAAAACATTAGGTGTGGCCAAATCAACTGTTTGGAACATACTTAAAAAGAAAGAACGCACCGGTGAGCTCAGCAACACCAAAAGACCCGGAAGACCACGGAAAACAACTGTGGTGGATGACCGAATAATTATTTCCCTGGTGAAGAAAACACCCTTCACAACAGTTGACCAGATCAAGAACACTCTCCAGGAGGTAGGTGTATGTGTGTCAAAGTCAACAATTAAGGGAAGACTTCACCAGAGTAAATACAGAGGGTTCACCACAAGATGTAAACCATTGGTGAGCCTCAAAAACAGGAAGGCCAGATTAGAGTTTTCCAAACAACACCTAAAAAAGCCTTCACAGTTCTGGAACAACATCCTATGGACAGATGAGACTAAGATCAACTTGTACCAAAGTGATGGGAAGAGAAGAGTACGGAGACGGAAAGGAACTGCTCATGATCCAAAGCATACCACCTCATCAGTGAAGCATGGTGGTGGTAGTGTCATGGCGTGGGCATGTATGGCTGCCAATGGAACTGGTTCTCTTGTATTTAATGATGATGTGACTGCTGACAAAAGCAGCAGGATGAATTCTGAAGTGTTTCGGGCAATATTATCTGCTCATATTCAGCCAAATGCTTCAGAACTCATTGGACGGCGCTTCACAGTGCAGATGGACAATGACCCGAAGCATACTGCAAAAGTAACCAAAGAGTTTTTTAAGGGAAATAAGTGGAATGTTATGCAATGGCCAAGTCAATCACCTGATCTGAATCCGATTGAGCATGCATTTCACTTGCTGAAGACCAAACTGAAGGGAAAATGCCCCAAGAACAAGCAGGAACTGAAGACAGAGGTCTGGCAGATCATCACCAGGGATGAAACCGAGCATCTGGTGATGTCTATGCATTCCAGACTTCAGACTGTAATTGACTGCAAAGGATTTGCAACCAAGTATTAAAAAGTGAAAGTTTGTTTTATGACTGTTAATCTGTCCCATTACTTTTGGTCCCTTAAAAAGTGGGAGGCACATATACAAACTGTTGTAATTCCAACACCGTTCACCTGATTTGGATGTAAATACCCTCAAATTAAAGCTGAAAGTCTGCAGTTAAAGCACATCTTGTTCGTTTCATTTCAAATCCATTGTGGCGGTGTATAGAGCCAAAAAGATTAGAATTATGTCGATGTCCCAATATTTATGGACCTGACTGTATTTAGCTTGTCCTTCCATCAGTAAATGTTCAGATGTTTTCCCTGTTGGGGCAGAGCCAAACAGATGGCAGAATCTACTAACAATGAGACAGGTGGAGCTTCTATTTAGCAGGAATCACCATAGTGGGAGCCTCTCTATACTTAGCTGTCTAAGGAGCACTATTTTAAAAAACATAATACATGTTATTGTACAGCACACACAACTCTTCAATTTATGAAGACGTAGGCCTTTGGCGCTCTTTGTGAGTCCTGAAAGACTTAGAAAAGGGCGCACAATGAGCGAGGGCCGAGCGTTACGGGTTTGTTGGGGGCTGCAACATTGCGAGGCCCGAAAGTCCTAGAAAAAGGTTTGCAATCAGCGCCAAAGGTATTCAATTGGAGTTTTTTTTTAGGGCTCTCATTGCGAGCCCCGTAAAGTAGATGGGGGAGAGGCTCGCATTGAGCGCCGAAGGTGCTCATTGTGAAGCATGAAAGTGACGGGTTGGCCGAGGCCTACATTGAGCATCAAAGCCTCTCATTGTGGGACTCGCGATGAGCGCCGAGGGTTGTCACATGCGAGCCTCACGAGGCGAAGCAGCCGCACAGCACTTAGGCTGCAATTAGCACTGAAGGCGCTCATTGTAGCCAGCTTCGCCGTCACACATGTGAGCCTCGCAAAGTGAGGCGAAGCTGCAGCACAGTGCTGCAATGAGCGGCGAAGACCAGCGGCGCAGTACTTAGGAGAGCCTTGCAAAGCGAGGGAGGGAGAGAGGAGGAAAAAACGCAGGGGAGGAAGAGGGGCGAAGTAGCCGTGCAGAACTTAGGCTGAAATGAGCGCCAAAGGCGCTTGTTGCAGCCAGTGACGCCGTCACAAATGCGAGCCTTGCAAAGCAAGGCGAAGTAACGCTGCAGTACTTAGGTTGCAATGAGCACCAAAGGCGCTCATTGCAGCCTGCATCGCCGTCACAGAAGAGAGCATCGCAAAGTGAGGTGACGCAGCCCAGCGGCGTGGCAATTATAAAACACTCGCACACAGCACAGGGGGGGCCACAGGAAGCCTGGGAGTGAGGTTGCAAGCAAGTTACAGCCATATTTGGCATTTTTCGTCACTCCAAAATCACCTAAGCAAGGACAAAAATGGCAGACAAAAAACTCAAGCAGGCCTCGCGGCTATAACAGTCGCCTTTTTTTTTTCAAGCCTGTAACTCGGAAGCTGTTTGGAGCCTCTCCCCCTGCCCTCTAACTTGCATGCCTCGCAATGAGCGCCTTTGGCACTCATTGCAAACCTTCCCCACCACCCCTCTATACGGGCCTCACGATGAGCACCTTCGTCGCTCATCGCAGACCCAGCAATGAGCGGCTTTGCTGCTCACTGCAGGCCGAGGCATGCGCTCTGCGTTACCAACAAATCACTATTGCGACAGCTATATTTATGATTCATCACACATTTTTGGGACAATCGTAAGGAGGAATTCAAGTTTGCATGCAAATCATGGACTATTTGTATTTAAGCACAGTGAGGCAACGTGATTAGTAACTATACCCACTGTAACCTTACGTTTCCAAACACACCAATAAAGAGGCACCATTAGGCTTGAGCCATTTTCAGTTTTTTATTTTGTTTTTGTTTACATATGTTTATTGTTGACACATATTTGAATGGTTGTTGACTTGATTCTCAAAAAGGAGATATTAGACACCTTTACCCAAAACATAAGGTTGTATGACAATCTTAATAAATAAAGTTTTCAGATGAAAAAGTAGGTAGTTAGTTGTAGCAAAGTGATTAACCGAACCTGAACTCACATGTTAATGAAGAGGAATTACACCTTAGGACTGCATAGTGGGGTGAGGCTATTCCTAAAGCAGCATGTTTATTATACAGAACTGCTGGGTATTATGAATTTACAGACAAAACAGACAATACCATTGTGGTGATCTGCTTTCTAGAGTTGGACTTGATAAGGCTCTTATGGCCAAATATACACAGTAGATCGTTCAGGTTCTTTTTGGTCCCTTCACCAAGGCAGCTCCTTCCTCGGATGCAGCATTTAAAAATATATATACACAGGATCAGCAATCAGGACACTAGCTTTCTTTACATCTAGACAAGCTGTGCTGGAACTGCTTTTATTGTTGAAATTCATTACAAGTTCAATGGATGTATAATTACATTTTAACTGATAACATTCTGTAATAGTTTGTGAGTCTTCTGGATTTTGGATAAATTGCTAATACAATCATTGAAAATGCTTAATCTACAAGGCATCATAACATCCTAACATCCACTTCACTAGTTGCATAGAACCAGGGCAGCTCTTATCTTCTCTGAGCATTTTGACATATATATCTTCTAGATATCTTGTTCTATATGCAAATTCATCCAGTCACAGACAGTGTTTACCATGACCCCACTTTATCAGGTTTGGGGCAGAACTGTCTAGAAATTGAACTTTCAGTTTGAAAATAAACTGTTGTGTAGGGAGAGTGCAAACCGCATCTAACATCATGAGGCAAACATACATAAGGTAATCAACATAACATAAAAACAAATTCAAAACTATAAAACAACGACTGAGGCCAGCCCCCCAACCACGTAATCAATACCTTGTTATAGTAATAATGAGCAGCATTGCTTTCTTGGTACAATGTTAATGCTCAGTGTTACTAATTTGGTGCAGTTTTAATGAGCAGTATTACTATGCTGGTGCATTGTTGATCTGGAGTATTATTAGCCTGTGTAGTATTTTCTTGGTGCAGTATTAATTTGCAGTGGTATTATCTTGGTATTACCTGATGTATTAATATCCTGGCACTGTATTAATATGTATAATTACTACCCTGATAGTATTATATAGTATTAATATCCTGGTGCAGCGTCCACCTGAAGTACCACTACATATTGGACCCCAACCCCAAGAGCCCAGACATCACAACCACCAAATTCTTCCAAGTTATTTGCATAAGAAAAGTTATTTAATTGTACAGGTATCATAACCATGCAATCAAGGAAACAGGTATAAGAAAGAACAGAACAATGTTATGTACATTTTGTTATGTTGTAAAAAATGTGTTTTTTTTTATAGTAATCCAGTGTTTTTCATCAGCCGGCGCTAGAACCATTATTTAAGACCTTATCTGCTGATTTGTTGGAACACATTGAGTTACTACAATGTTCTTTATTTCCAATGGTATTTTTGTTTAATTGTACAGAGCAGCGTTTAGCGCATATCATATGATTTTATAGTTGCTTTCTTGGGTTATTGAGACATTGTGCTTCAAAAAATGATGTAAAAACTTCTTAATGCTGGAAAAGTGTGTAAAGTAAAATATTTCTATCATTATCAGAACTCAGGCCACTTGTTCAATCTTTGCCCTGCAAGTTTATTCCCAATGCGGAAGTCAGCCTGTCAGTTTTTTGTTTAATTTAAATTTTTTTCATCACAACAAAAGAAAGCTAAACATTTACAGTATATAACATTGTTACATATCCGTTCTTTAACGGCAACTATAACTAGCGAATTGTCCGTCAAAAAATGACGGGCATGAAATCGTAATGCAAGTAATGTTGTTTTATCAATTTTTTTGCGTGAGGAACTTCGGCGATCATTGCGCGGCTGTTGTTTATTTTTTTTGTTTGTTATGGGGGGGGGTTGTGCATATGTCTTGTTGTATGACAATGAAATAATGAATAAATTAATAAATTAATATACTTTACTTATTCCTAAGTAATATATGCAGGAAGCATTGTGCAGAAGAGCTGACAATCTATTTTGATGTTCCTGCAGCATCCACTGTAGTTTTGCACGGTTCTGGAGCTGAGGTGTAAGTGTCAGCAATGTGTGCAGTGTGTAGTGTAAATGTGGTGCGTGCGCGACGTAAAGCCGTTAGTGTAGCTGTGTACTTCCACATTGATAAATGGCGCAAATGTGTATGTGTTACGCTGGTGTGTATGATTTTCCGTCCTTAGTGCGTGTTTAGGGTCCTGTAGCCTCGTTTTCGTTTTTTTCGGCTGCCATTTTTTCTCTTGCTTCAGTGATTTTCGTGTGTCTAAACTCGTGAATTTGGACTTAAATGGAGGTGTAACTTCACTTGCAGAGGTCCTGGGTGCCCCCCCTTGCTGTGGTTACGTTTTTTATGTGTTTTTCTGTGTGTATTTATTGTGTTTTGACAGTTTTCAGTTGTGCTCGGTTCGGCCGTTAAGGTCGTATTTTTGGTGAGGTCATAATGTATTTTTTTTTAAGTCCCACGTCTCGTGTCTGCTAAGTCCATAAATTTCCTGCGGTTCGTATTGTTGGTAAAGTGCCGCTTGTGTGGGTGTTTGTAACCGCACCTTCGAGCCTCCACCTCCGCAAATGCGGCCCCTTTGGCTCATTGCAGCCGATATTAGAGCCTCCACCTTCCGCAAATGCATCCCTCGCAAGCTCGCTTCGCAAGCTCACAAAGCGTGACGCGATTCATAATTTGACAACTATTATATGTAATAGTTACCTCTATTGCATAGTTAGAGAAAAAAATGGGTAGGGATGAGAAATACAATAAGGAATGATTGACCCCTAAAGCATGTCACTGATACAAGTAAAAATAGATTATGGAATAACTGGGCTGGTAAAGATGCTGTTAGAAGTGAGGTGTCCGTGGGTAAATATTGCTAATATGAGAATTAGTTTGATAGTGGTGTCTGATTTAAAAAATGGCTATATTCAGGTTGTTTAACCAGGGAATATGCTTATGATACCCTCATGTATGACGGCAAGTTACTAGTACATTTATATTATGACAACTTGTATTCAATATAGGGAACAATGATGAATAAAACCTCCTTAAGATATCCAATTTAAAAACAAATACACAGATTTGCTCTGTTGGCAACAAAGTTTGTGGCTTTTAATAACTTTTCCACATCTATTATGGGCTGGTCTGCCTCTTGTTCATTTCAAAGTTACCTAATATGAGTGCACATATTGGGGCATATACAGGATTAAAACGGCAGTACTGGAGACAAAAATCAATACACAATCCCACTTGCTAATTCCATATACTAGGAATCAGGTGGGTTTTAATTGTCTTTGTGTACCACTATAGATTAATGAGACAAAAAGTAGCTATCATTGCTCTTAACTTGGGACAGAAAAACAAAATCCGATATATCTCTAGATCTTGTCACTTAGATACTGGAGAATGTGAAAGGTAGTCATGAGAAAGTGTTGCACAATCATTTTCCTGTGGCCAGTCTATGACCACTTTAAAGATATCAAACCTAGTGCATATTCTTGTCTATCTCCATTTTACCAAAAGTTATATAGCTTTTGTCCTCTTAAGAAAAAACCTTCTCCTTACTGACTACAGTGGCCTATTTCAGGCTCTCTGCAATGCTCGAGACGCTACTCTCCCTGTCTCATATCTACTTCCTGGTTTGCGCTCATGTGACTCTAGCATGCGTCCTACGTAGTGATGTCACGAACATCCTTGTCCTCACTGATGTCATTGAAGGTCTCTTCCTCCACCCAGCCACCAAGGGTCCCCGAAAGGTGACAACAAGCCCCCTGGGACGCCTGCTGTGTTTGGTCTTCCACCTCCTCAAAGCCACCTTCCTCCTCTGACTCCTCTTCTTCAGACTCCTCTCTCTGCGTTGCCTCTGTCTGCATGGAAGATTATACACAGGTCAGAGTCTGGGGGCTTCCACTGCCCAGCATGGAAGATTATAAACAGGTCAGAGTCTGGGGCTTCCACTGCACAGCATGGAAGATTATACGCGTTGCCTCTGTCTGCATTATTAGAAGGTGTGTACTGTTAAGTAGTACTATTCCTATCGGTTTAATCCCTGTTACGTCCCCTATCAGGGGACGTGTATATGGCATGGATTTTTGGAAGCGGGAGATGGAAAAAGATGCTTGGTCAGTCCTCCCACTTCAAATTTAGGGCACTGCGCGTGCAATCTAAGGTGCCACCAGAAATGAGTGTCACTGTGCACTGGCAAACGTTGGGAGAGTAGATGCAATAGGCTTCACACACACGCCTGTAGGCAGGCAATTGCTATTCAATCTATTACAGTCAAAAAAGTGTTGTTTTATGTCACTGAGCACAATATAAGCTGTGAGCCTGACACAGGCAGGCAACTGACATTAGATTACAGGAAAAAAATTGTTTTCAATGTATGTTACACCACCAGGTATGAGTAGTGAAAATAAGCACAATATAAGCTGTTAGGTGTTAGCCTGTCACACACACACGCTGGCAGGCAGGCATAGATTACACAAAAAAAAATATAAAATAAAATAAATGATGTTCAAAGTTTCCTCAATGATAAAGTATAGGGGGCGAACCAAAAAGCACATGTGTTCGCCGTTCGTGTGGGACGCGAACATGCGAAAATCGCCGCGAATAGTTCTCCGGCGAACTGTTCGGGACATCACTAGTCCTATGTAATGACGCACGTTCTAACCTACGCCTGACGCACAGACAAAAAGTCTAATGCATTATTGTATCATATATCAAAAATATGTAAAATATTGCTTTGATAGATAATGTTGAAAACTTGATCAACAATATATGATATGGAATAAAACAAATTATTCCAAGTAATCAAATCTAAATAGATACTAGCCAAATCTAGATGTCAGTATTCTCTGATAATAGGTCCAACATGTCTTATTTATAATTTAAAAAAATGTATATATATCAAAGAGTGGGCAGCATTAGTATAAACCCACAATGGATCACATGACATTAGTGTTCCTTAATATAGGCATGCAAATATAGGCACATAACTGTACTCATATATATTCTAAACCTGATAAAATAATTTGTACAAGCGGAAAATGCTTGAGTTTAAGATTCAAGTGAATGCAATATAAGTCCTTTAGAAAGGGATCATAATTAATATTCATATATAAGAAAGATTCATTTAAATTGATGTGTACTTTTGATAATTGCAGTAAAGTGATATTAAAGTCTAAGAGTAAGTAAAGTGAATTAAATGTAGTGTGATGTTGATGATTATAAAATGAATAACCCATAAATCAAAAAATAGCCACTATCTTGTGTAACTTGTAAACAAAACAAGATACTATCAGTCAACTTAAATAAATGAGTTTATTTAATGGTGTAACGGTTATATAATAAGAAATGTCATATGACATATATAGTATATATATGAAGATACAGACTAAGCCCAAAGACAAACCTAGAACAAATAACACACTCTTCAATCCCATTAAGCATTAATTTAATATACGTCAGAGGGGCTATATACTCCATATAGTCATAGAAAATGGAATATTCACATTCTATGTAACATGCCAAAGTTCCTTTTCTCATCAAATAACTTATTCGGACATATCTTTCTGATATTTTCATCATCGTTCTTACATGTATTGACCATAGATTAATGCATTGGTATGGTTCATTCACTTTATTTCATATATCTATCATTCTCACTCATGTCCTAAATGTTTTATCACACATGTCATATGTATTTTGTCATAGGTGAATCCCACGCCCAAATGGACATCTCAAGCAATGCTGGTATCTTTGGACACGCTTAAAAGGGGTTATCCTAATTCTACTCTTGTAGATCCCATATTATCCTTGTTCTTCAACTAATACTCGAATATATCAAACTAGATTTGAAGTTAAATAAATGGGGTGAAGGAGAAACTTTCATTCAGCCCATTTGGAACTTGGGCCTTAAGTTTATATATCCATTTTGCTTCACATTGATGAAGCTTTATTTCCAGATCTCCTTTGCTAGGACCTGGCTTTATGCTATCTACTACACATAATTTGAGCACATTGCAATCATTATTATGGTAGTATTTAATATGTCTGGCAGTGGGTGTATTATAAGAATTATTGGAGGCATAAATGTGTTCACCCACTCTCCGGCGTAGCTGCCTACTCATTTTACTGACATAAATCTTGTTACACAAACAAGTTACCACATATATTAGTCCCGTTGAAATACAATTGTAAAATTGATTAATTTCAAAGATTTATTTCGTTACAGGATGTTCATACTTTTTTGTTGGTTTGATGTACTTACAGAAGCTACACCGCCCACACTTAAAGCATCCTTTTGGTGGTTGTAACCAAGATTCACGTGAGGTGTTTTCTTTAAAGTAACTATGTACCAACATATCTTTTAAATTGGCCCCTCTACGATAAGTGATAGATATCCTAGTTGGTAAAATTACTTTCAAATCTTCATCGCTCCTCAATAGATGCCAATGCTGTGAAAGTATATCCTTGATCAGTGAAGAATCATACCTATAGGTCATGATACACCTGGTTATGTTCTCTGGATCAATGTCACTGGGAATAGTATGTTTCATCTCAGTTGTGTTTGGTACTTTCAGGACTTTCTTCCCACTGAGTAACTCTGTTCTTTTGCTATGTAAGGCATGTTGATAAGCTGATTTCAGGCATCTCTTAGTATATCCTCTATCCCTAAACCTTTGTTTTAATTTGTCAGCTTCAATCTGAAACTTCTCATCAGTACTGCAATTTCTCTGAATACGGAGATACTGACCCTTTGGAATACCTCTTTTCAGAGGTTCAAAGTGTTGACTCTTCCAATGCAATAAGGTGTTAGTAGCTGTTTCCTTTCTGAAGGTGGAGGTTGTGATGTTGCCATCTATGTCTTTATGTATTCATTATGTACCTCATAGGTAAATTTCATGCCTAAGGTATTATTATTAATATGTTTCATAAATATCTCAAAGTCACTTTTCTGGCCTTCCCATACTAGGAAGATGTCATCTATATAGCAATGCCATATTAGAATCTGATTGGTAAAATCTAGTAGGGATTCATTGAATACCCAAGTGAACTTGTATGCAAAAGCAAGCTCTTCAGTAAGTAAAAACATATTTTTAAAAAAGATGCTATATGCTTCTATAGAGCCCTATTCAATTTGGCGAATGGCAATTAAATAAGTCAGGCAATAAGCGCCTTCTGCACTCATCGGCCAAGTGCTGTGAGTTGTAGTGCCTTAACTGCTCATCTGGGTATGCAAGGCTCGCAGGTGATGAGCGCCTTTGGCGCTTATCAGCCAAGTGCTGTGCGTGTTAGTGCTTTAATGGCTCGCCTCACTATGCGAGGCTCGCAGGCGATGAGCACCTTCTAGTTAACAGCTCACCTCACTTTGCGAGGCCCGCAAGTGTACGCACCACGCAAAGCGTGACAACATCTCATAGTTCGACAATTATAATATGTGATACCCCAAACCGTTGTCCAATTTCTCTAATACATGTAGATTTAAACATTTTACTAACATATTAGCAACATTTCAAAAAACTATTCTTTACCTCAATTATCCATAAAATCAAGTTGGATTTTTTCCAAATAGACATGCCCCATATAACATCAGAAGAATTCTACATTTAATTACAATAGCAAAACAAACAAATAAACTAGCTTGTTTACTGGCACTAGATCTAGAAAAGGCATTTGATATATTGAACTAGTATTAATTATTTAAAGTATTATGTATTTGATGGAGACTTCATACGTGCACTAAATGTATTCTATGAGAACCTAGTGGCGTAGGCAAAAGTGTCAGGGGCTCTTTCCCAAAGAGGGAAATAAGACAGAGTTGTCCTTTATCTCGCGTAGATGATGGTGTTGGGTAGATAACCCCAACTATGGTGTAGCGCAAGTGTGATGTTTCAGATGGCCTAGGATACAGTGGTGGACTAGAGGTTCCTACAACTACAACTGGTATGTATTCCAATCTTAGATATTCAGGATCTTGATAGTAGTTAAATGTTAAGGTGTCCAGTTATTTCTTAGAGAAACTGTGTCTCTAGAGTTCCCTCAGTGTTAACGGATTTGTGCCGCTTTTAATGGCGCTCTGTTCACTTGAGTGCCCAATGTTCAAGTAGAAAATGAAATGGTTATGGAGTGGAAAAAGCACACATTCTTGTGGTGAAAATAAATAAATGAGGGACAGGTGGACACCCCCAATGGAGCAATATGTTTGCTAATGTAGGCTCTAATGTATGTGTTGTGTTATAAGAGTACAAGACCATGGAACAGTGTCCAATTGGTAAGTGCTTCTTTGTGTGTCTGTCATTTACCCGTCTTGCCAAATATGGATTTGGTATAGGAGAAATAAAAAATTAGTGCCTCTAATTTGTGGTGTAGCTGGTCCTCCAATATGTAAAAAAATATACAAAAAAATACCGGAGCTTGAAGATGTGGATGTATAGAAATGTCTTATTCGTAAAATGCAAACGTTCAAATTTCCAAATGCCCAACCCTTTGGGTTTAAAAAACCTTATGTTCTCGACATAAAATCACGTATGGTGCTAAAGTTGGCACTATTAGAAAAAATGTGTGTACAATTCAAATGTTACAAATGAAACATGTTTTGCCGTTTTTGTGCGGCTTCCTCAGTGATAACGATTCCCTGGATTAGATTCCTCAACCTGGGTATTGGCTGTCCGTTGCAACACATTTTTTCTAATAGTGCCAACCCATCTAAGCCTTTGATCTTTCAAGCCTGTAAATGCTACATCAATCTTGGTGATCAAGGAGTTAATACATATCAGGCCACCGACATGGACTAGTATGGCCATTCATTTTATTTATTTTGTACATTGCTGGATTGAAAGTACGATTGCATATCGGTCTTCTAAATGCTAATAGATTGACGTTTAACCTCCAAAGTGTTGGAGAGCTATGAGTTGGCTGATAGTACCCAAAGTAGTGAAGTATTCAGATTCTTGCAGATTAAAGTTTTCCTAGGTTCAGTGCTGAGTCTGGAGGATAAATTGTTGCTGACAAAGTATGAGAGAGTGTGTCTTATATGACCAGAATCTAGGGGCTTAATCTCATCCATATATATTAATAGTGAATAAAACCACTTATCTAAAAAAGTTAACTGTGGGTGTTCATGGGAGGAAGATTTGGGGATAGAGCTTGAGACAGAAGAATGGTCAGAAGTTTTTTGAAAACACATTTTGAGGTTGTAGAAATTCGTTAACAGAAGCATCCTTTAAATATCTCCATAGAATGTATTTGACACCCTCTTGATTGTACAAATGTATGGTGACATTTCCCTAAACTGCTTTAGAAGATGATGTCAACGAGGCACACTTAAATACCTTGTTGGGATTGTCCAACAGTTAAGTTTGTTTGGGACAAGGTTATTAGAATATTTTTAGAGATTTATATAGAGCCAATGAACTGTCTTCTAAATTTGCCCCTTCCCATAGAACCCATAGGTAGAGCCAAATTATCTGATCTTATATTTGCCACTACACAGCTATTTAGTACATCTAAATGGTTACAGAAGAATTTGCCTTTTTTCCTCATCTCATTAATTGTATTAATCATACTATGTTTATTGAGAAATTAGCTAGTATCTTGGAAGATAAGGTAGATACATTTAAAGTGATTTGGGGCATTTTGGCTGCAATCAAGGTATGCTAGGCATTTGATTTACTATCTAGACTGTGGTGGAGACTTGTTAACTATATAGAGTTAGACTATGGAGATGGCATCTTTGGGCTCAGCGCACAGCCAAAAAATGATTTGTATGACACAATTGTGATACTGAATTTTGCTAATAGAACACAGAACATAAAAATGTGAAAATGAGTGTTATACCAGAATTGCTTAAGAAACATTTTACAAATCTGTACAGTCTGATTTGACAGGGAATGAGTTGTTCTTCCTTTTATCTACGTGGTAAAGTTATCATCTATATTTGAACTTGATCTCTTACTAAATTGTTTTTTCACTACAGAATTAAGGGATTGAAAAGAAATGTTCAGGGAGTGTGGTTAGGGACGCAGCTTTAAAAAATATTTATAAATATATGTAATAAATTATTTAACTTGTAGTGTATTGATTGACAAAATGTATGGACTGAAATGTGATTTGAGAATACTGTGATAATATTGTCAATTAATTGTACTTAAAGTGTTTGAATTGTGAGTCATCATTTCTCACTGAACCTTTTATTTGTAAGTTTCTATGTCTCCACATATATAGGTGAATTACAGCATTACGTCACATATATATCCTAACAGAGTTGAAAGTTTATAGTAATATCATAGGGAAAATTGTATAAATTAATAAATTATGGTATTAGATTTTTATTGTCTCAATGATATTATCTCAATATATTACCATTTGTCAACTTGTCCTTTGCAATGATGA
Source organism: Discoglossus pictus (assembly GCA_027410445.1). Classification (NCBI taxonomy): domain Eukaryota; kingdom Metazoa; phylum Chordata; class Amphibia; order Anura; family Alytidae; genus Discoglossus; species Discoglossus pictus. Next base: position 207,242,777 of record CM050164.1, read on the forward strand.
TGTGATGATGTACTGGATGATGTGTTATATTCTTTCTGATAATAGACATTCTAAGTGTCAATTTTACTAAACTGAATCTGCTAAAAATTGGGCAAGAAGATGATAACGCTGTGAGAATTAATATTTAAGGTTCCAAATGATTATTTTCTTTTCTCTTGGCCAGTTTTCTGACCATTAGTCACATTCCTATCTGAATGTAATGCTCTTTGTAATAGTATTTTTTAAGAAAAACTTGCTATTGTCTCAACTTCATCTGTGGTGCATTGATGGGTAATTAGTTTTATATACTGTCTTACTTGTTTCCCATGTTTCTGAAGGTAGCATGCTAGCTACTGCTCCTCTGTTGCATTTCTATAAAGAGTTGTATTGATTTGTTTATAAAAATGTATATTTTAAACCCAAGAAAATAACTGAATGAATTTCAGAAATAATTTGTATACAACTCTGTAAAGAAATCAGTAAAGTATTTTAGTGTTGTTGAATATAAATAAATTTTTATCTATGTATTTGCCGAGAATTAGAAACATAAACCTATCTTCTTGTTTTTGGATATAACTTTCCTCTATCTAGAGTATGTTTAATTTATTTCTGAATGATAGCAGAGGAGATATCTTGGAGGACTCTTATTTTAAAATTATAATTCAGAATTGTTTTGCACATATTAGCATATTTAAATGTGTAGATATAGGATGAGTTGTTGGCTCTAAATATTTCCTTAACTTTCTAGGTTCTGTAAATGATCTATGGCTACCACCTTTCTCTTTACTTCTTTATGTGGTGTAGGTGATCTTCAAAGTACAAATGAATACCTTAAATTACCTCACTACATTTCTAATAACATATTTTTTCTCTCTTTAGGACAAATGACATATGGATTCTACAATCAACAAAAGATTTGACATTTGCTGGAATTACAGATTTTCTCACATATTGTGATTGTCACTGGAGAAAATTAATATAGTTGTAAATGGTGTCATGGTTAGAAGACTGGAACCATGAATCAAAGAAAATAATAACCTAACAACATGTCAGACTGCAACTGCAAAATAGAGAACTTGATTGATCATTCCAGAAGATAATTGTCATACATATACAGTATATGCATGAAAAATAAAATTCAGCAATGCAACCAAATTAAAATAAACTTTACTCCACAATTATTGCCAGGCTCTTAACCTTTGTATCACTGGCACCCACATATTTTTTAAAAGTATAATGCATCTTTATGAAGGGCTTCTCTCCAGGCTCATAGAAAACAGATTGTCTGCCTCCTAAAACAAAATCCTGGCTCCTAAATTTAAGATAATTTTGTCTACCCCTGATTATAGCTATTACATTTTCAGGGCATAGTTTAACATTAAAATTAATTTCTATAAACAGATGAAAAATCACAAACTATAATGTATATTGAGAAAAGGTGAGTAAAAATTCTTACATATTAGTGCCAAAGGATAATCAGTTTAACAACATTTTATATGGAAGAATGCAAATGTATAATTTCATTTGATGTATAATTTCATTCAATTTAATTTGCAAAGTTAATTTCATTTGAAAGAAAAATACAAAATTTACAAAATAGAATATACAGATAAAAATTAAAAACAAAAGTAGATTTAATGCAGACAAATACATTTCTTATCTAAAATTTTATTCACAAATTGTAATGTGAATATTGATTTATCAGAATGGATAATTATAATCATTCCCTTGATCCAGAGCTTGAAATTATATCAGAAAAAATATCAAATTCTTCTGACATTACAGCGCAATGGGATGAATCAACATTATTGGGATTGAAGATTGCTCTTGCTGTACTCTTATCGCTAATAACTTTAGCAACACTTCTTTCAAATGTTTTTGTTATCATCACTATATTTCTGACTCGCAAGCTTCATACACCTGCAAATTATCTCATTGGTTCTTTAGCTTTCACTGATTTGTTAGTGTCCATATTGGTGATGCCAATTAGTATCGCCTACACTGTCAGTCACTCTTGGACATTTGGTCAAATCATGTGTGACATCTGGTTGTTATCAGACATCACCTGCTGTACAGCATCTATTCTTCATCTATGTGTCATTGCTTTGGATAGATATTGGGCCATCACAGATGCTCTGGAGTATACTAAGCATCGGACAGCTGGACGGGCATCTGTAATGATAGCTGTGGTATGGGTAATTTCAATATGTATTTCTATCCCACCACTCTTCTGGAGACAAGCCAAGGCCCATGAAGAACTTACAGATTGTAATGTCAATACAGATCAGATCTCTTACACCGTCTACTCAACCTGTGGAGCATTCTATATACCAACCATATTATTGATGATATTATATGGGAGAATTTATATAGCAGCTCGATCAAGGATTCTCAAGCCACCATCCATTTATGGAAAGAGGTTTACCACTGCTCATCTGATCACTGGATCAACTGGATCTTCATTTTGTTCAGCCAATGCAAGCACTAATATGGGACATTCTCACCCAGATGGAACACCAATCTGTTTAAATCACATCAAGATGAAACTTGCAGATAGTGTTCTAGAACGCAAGAGATTGTCTGTAGCCAGGGAAAGGAAAGCCACAAAAACTCTTGGAATAATTCTCGGTGCATTTATAGTTTGCTGGTTACCATTCTTTGTTGTATCACTAGTGTTGCCCATTTGTAAAGAAGTCTGTTGGTTTCATCCCTTATTATTTGATTTCTTCACTTGGCTGGGTTACTTAAACTCACTTATCAATCCTGTGATATATACTGTTTTCAATGAAGATTTCAAACAAGCTTTTCAGAAGCTTATACAACTGAAGAAAATATCCTAGAGATTGACAGTTGATAATGATGTTAATCAATGCTCATTTGAATTTATGATGTCTGAGTTTAGCTTATCTAGAAAAACTGATAGAACAACTAAGTGTTAAAATTATATCTGACCCATATGTGAGGGTGACTAAACAGAAGAGATAACCCAGTCATTTTAGAACATTAACCATTTGGACTTGGATCAAGCCATTAACACAATGTGAAGAGAATGTAATAATAAACATATATGTTTTAAGGCAAAGAAAGTATATTTTTAAAAGTTTTTTTTTTCAAATATGGTGTCATAACAAGTTCTTCCTTTTTGAATTCACTGTCTCATATATATTTAATGTGAAAGCTTGTTTAATTCAAATAATGTCTTGAGACCATGGGATACACTCACTGTAGTTCAATACATAACAATTTCAAATACTGATACTTGGGGCTCAATCAAATTTCTCCCAGTAAAGTATCCAGTACTTTACAAACAAAAACATCAGTTTCTATTGGAAGCTATTTAATCAGAGATGATGTAAATATCTGAGTTGCTAAATTCTGCTGTCTAATAACACTAGATATTGGTAGCTGTTATTTACAAGAAGGCATCTTTCTTTGTACTGTGTTAAACTATGCATATGTGATATAAGTGCAAGTACAGTGCGTTTTCTGTGCTGATAAATTTAGTTCTCCGTGGACTTTCAGTAAACTTTATGGTTTTCTTAGTTTTATTTGGAGCTAATTTCTTAGGAGCTATAGCTGGCTACATGAACTCACCTTGCTGTTGATAGCCCTATTCCATAGTTGTGTTAATATTCTACTGGAATTTCACCATAATGGCACGTAATACATGTGCAGTCACTATATAATTTACCCAGAGCAATATGATGAACCAAAATGAAGTAAAGAAATCAAGAGACAGCTGTGAGAATTTAACCAGAGCTTTATCAGCAGGGATATGATTGAGCTTTCAACTGCCAAAAACATTAGGAAGAATCAAACTGCACATCTCCTTTTTAAAATGTAGCCATAAAAATCCATATCACTCAAGCTTCCATGTGCAATTTGGACGTTCAGTAAATCCAGAAATAGATAAAGATTTTGATTTTTTTTTTCTTTACCTTTCAGGTAAGGACATTAATATGTAAAGTTTTGGTAACAATGGAAACATTAGAGAACTAAAACCATACATTGAATGATTCACAATAAGAATGCATATGTCGGAAAAGGAAAAGTGTTAAAATTACAGAAAATATTAAAGAGAAGTAGATTACTAGAAAATATAGAGAGGCGTCACATGGCAGAATTGGCAGTGAATTTTGAGAATAGCCTCTTAGATCGGCTGACTATGGGCCTCATTCTATTATCGGCCGTAAATCGGCCGTAAGGCTGCGATTCCTTGCGGGGGTTCAGTTAACTTGCGATTCTATTATACGGCCCGCAAGGATCTCCTTTTACGGCCGGCCGCATATCTTGGAACCGGCCGTAATCTGTGAAATATAAAAACTCAAAAATAAATTCAAGCCTGCACTTTACAGCTCTGTAAATGCTAGGGATCATATTGGGGGACATGAGGATTAAAAGGAACCCACTCTCAAGCTTGCACATCTGCCCAAACCCGAGTTCAAATTAACTGTTTATTTGCCGGCTGCGGCGTGGGTGTGTCTGAGGTGCTCCAAGCACTCTGGACTTTTTACATGGATATTTTACGGATATTAAAAATAAAATATTTTACGGATTTGAGTACAGGATAATTATGTGCTATTTTTTCTAACAACTAAAATCCCTTTATAGTCTTCTAAAAGTGCAGGATGGCTTTATTTGAGCTATTTTATGTGCTTAATTGGTGCTAGCGAGACCTCTTTCCTGCAAGTAAGCTGCGGCTCGTTTTTAGCCTTGCAGAGAGGTTTCCCGGAGCAATTGAATTGCAAATCTCTTGCGGCCGTTTTAGATCAAAGGCTTTCCTCCGGCGCGAGCGGCCGCAAGAGATAGCAAGGCACCGGCCGCAAGCCTGCCGGAGCCTCCGGCCGTAAGGGAATAGAATAGCAGAATAGCTTGTGGCCGGTCCTTGCGGCCCCGCAACGGCTGCGGCCGATAATAGAATGAGGCCCTATTACAATAAAGTAATTTTAACAATCGGAATGCTCAGGAACAAAATTTGTAATGGGCTCGGTTTTTACATCAAAAAGGAAATTAATGGATTACATGAACAGTATGTTTCATTCACAAAGAGTTTTAGAAAGTGGTAATGTAATATTAATATATGAGGTTATTTTGCTGAGTACTGGCAGTTGCAAAATTTGATGCATCATTCCCAGTTCGATGGTACAAAACAAATCAATGTTTTACATTTACTGTAAGCCTTTACATTAATAAAGTTTTGTAATTAAAAACATGTAGATTTGATTGTTTGGTAAAATCAGTATCTGACTATTTATCTTTTACAGCTGTACGTAGTAGGTATTACCAAAAAATATTTCCATTTCACTGTAAAAATTGGAAAAAAAAAGAATTTAGTGTTTATTTAGAAAATTATCAGGTATATTGAGATATCAAGTATACTTTATTTTATCAGGAGCTTTAATATGGAGAAATATGAAATATTATAAGAAGCTGTCATATGGATGGATAGAGAGCATTATGGGATTCTTATTTGTGTAGACAGATGGAGGTAATATAAGGTTGGTTATACAGTATAAAGTGGTTAAAGAAAGATGGTGCATAGAAAAATAGGAGTTATAGAACAAGATTATCTGGAGAGTATGATGAAATATAGAGATCCCATGGATGTTTTGTCAGCTACTTGCAGATCATGGCTATCCCAATAGGATGCAACCACAGAAGTTTCAAGGAAATCCTACAGGAACAGTTGATTTTTATTTTAGGTTAATCTGAATCACTTTAATTTATGGCAGGTGTATGTTACTTACCTTTGAACATGGTTTTGAATGTAATTTGCTAACTCTGAAAACAGCTATAGCCCCATTATAAGAAGGTAGTGAACAATTATGCAATCAATGTGTTGTAGGTTTTAAAATATCAATTATTTTTCCAATTAATTTCATAGGAAATATATATGGATCTTTCCTGTTATCTATCTGTCATATGCACGGCCCTGTGCACACCACTTTTTTAGTATGTAGAACCATTACCTGAACCCTAAAACCTAACACTAAGCCCTAAACCCTAACGAAAGAAGAAAGTGCAGACATGGGAGAACACTGGCCATGCACTCAGCAGCATGGCAGACAGATAACAGTAAATAAATATATAGAGTGATGGTGCATTATGTGGCCTCATTTGCATGTCCCGCCCAGTTTTCCCAGACTGCAGTGCATATACTGTATTTCTGAGAAATATGAGTAGGAAATAAGTTTTCATCAACTTTTGTTAGACATTCAAATAGAATCACTAATGTACTATTCCTTATTTGTACTACTGTACTTTTTACGGTGGAGGACGTCTATAACTCTTAGCCCACCATATGTGAAACAATTGCTGTATATAACTACTCTCTACAACGATCACCACACAAACCAGGAACTCACACCATACTGAGGATCGGCAGTAACTGTGAAACAGTACTGTATGTGTTTAAATGATCTGCTTTGTGAAAAATCTATCTGTTGCTATGTCTAAAACGGTGAAATACAGTAAGCATATGCTTAAAAGGAGCCATGTTTAAAATAGTTTGCATTGACTGAGTGATGGTGCATTATGTGGCCTCATTTGCATGTCCTGCCCAGTTTTCCCAGACTGCAGTGCATATACTGTATTTCTGAGAAATATGAGCAGAAAATAAGTTTTCATCAACTTATTTTTAGACATTCAAATAGAATCACTAATGTACTATTCCTTATTTGTACTACTGTACTTTTTACATTGGAGGGCTTCTATCACTCGTAGCCCACCATATGTGAAACAATTTCTGTATAGAACTACTCTCTACAACGATCACCACACAAACCAGGCACTCACACCATACTGAGGATCGGCAGTAACCATGAAACAGTACTGTATGTGGTTAAGTGACCTGCTTTGTGAAAAATCCATCCATTGCTTTTTTTAAAACTGTGAAATACAGTAAGCATATGTATGTTTAAAATGGTTTGGATTGACAGAGTGATGGTGCATTATGTGGCCTCATTTGCATGTCCGTCCCAGTTTTCCCAGACTGCAGTGCATATACTGTATTTCTGAGAAATATGAGCAGGAAATAAGTTTTCATCAACTTATTTTTAGACATTCAAATATAATCACTAATGTACTATTCCTTATTTGTACTACTGTACTTTTTACAGTGGAGGGCTTCTATCACTCTTAGCCCACCATATGTGAAACAATTGCTATGTATGTATGTATGTATATCTGTATATCTCCTTTCTTTTGCATGTGCCTAGCTTAAAATGTTATTTTGACTTGCATCACTTATTTTTTTAGTGTAATCTTATTTCCTTTGCATCTCTCAATAAAACATTTTAGTTACAACAGTTATTATACCAGATGCATTAAGAATATAAATGAGCAGGCTTGAAAGTGAAATTAGAAAAAACTGAAGCCCAAGCTCTCCTTCTCTGAATTTCCCCATCACAATTATAATTTTTCTCGCCCCAAGTCATACATTAAGTATCTTGGAATAAATATTACACCAAGGCTGACAGACACATATAAAGCTAACTATTTTGCAATATTTAAATTACTAACAACCAATCTATACATATGGTCTAATAAACATATTTCATGGACTGGACAAATGAATTGCAGTCACAATGAACATTCTGACCTAGACTACTCTATCTATTCCATACATTACCTATTTCCCTTATCCTCAAAGATGGATTTCAAAGACAGATATTCAAATTCTTCTGGCAGGACAAAATCCCCAAGAATAAACAGATCAATAATGTAAAAACATAAATCTAGAGGGGTCTATCATGCCCAAACCTCAAACTTTACTTCAAAACAGCCCAACTAGCCTTCCTACCTATGATCCACTCTACCCTACACCAACCAGCCTGGGTCTTCATTAAAAACGACCTAATGTGTCCTTATTCTTGAAACAAAATTATCTGGTTACCGAAACTCCTTACTAGGATACAAAATCCCTTAAACTCATTCATCAAACTCCCATTATCATGCTATTCCTGGGCTCAAGTGAACTTCCAGCAAATTCCTTAATTCTCTCCACTGACACCATTATTTCCCCAACCATAATACCCCAAAGGGTTTAATGAAGATTCTCTAATATGGTGGAGATCTAAAGGCCTAGATAAATTTGGATTTTGGTTTATCATTGATGTAATACTTACATATGAACAATTAAGAGACAATTATGGTCTTCCCTTCAGTGAACACTTTAACTACTGTCACTTGAAATAATTTATTATTACTATAACAAACACCTATGGAAACTCAATGATGAATTGGTTTACACATATCTGTAAAGAGGCTCCCCTAACCTAAGGCATCCTAGGCTCAGAAATCCACAAAGATAAGTACATAAGCGACTGGGAGACCGATTTAGCTCAACAAGTAGAACATTATAAATGGAGAGAATCCTGGACTAATGTATCACAAGGATCTCCTAATTACAGTATTTTAGAGACCTCTGTTAAAGTTCTATGCAGAGTTTACATCAATCCAGAATTACTTTCTAAATGGAAGCCTTCAGAGAATCCCAATTGCTTTCGAGGTTGTTCTGTAGTAGGTTCCTTTATTCATATCCATACGTCCAATAAATTTGGCAAAATATTATGCACCATGTGTCAGAAATATTTTAAGTCCAATTTAGGAGGCTTAAGCTGAAATATTTTGGCCATATCGTAAGAAGGCAGGATTCCCTAGAGAAGACTCTGATGCTGGGAAATATTGAAGGCACAAGAAGAAGGGGACGACAGAGGCGGAAATGGATATATGAGGTCACTGAAGCTTAATATTGTATTGCACTTGGGACCTGGAATATGATATGTTTTTGCTATGAAATGTAAGGTAGATCTCAGTAAGTAATGTTGGGGTCACCAAGAGAGTATGTGTGTATTATACAGAACAGTGTGGGTATTTGGCCTTAACAACAGAAGTTATGATTTATTAATGTAAAGAGGGTACCTAGGCATGCTTGGAATGTACAGACAGCTTTTTTCTCAGGGAGTGTGATAGAAGGTATTACTGGGGGCTCTGAGATGAATGGAATTCAGTTATGGGGGTTACTATTTTTTGAGGGACAGAAATTAGCCAGGAGGAATGGAAGTGGGCATAAATATACTTTGTCTATGAGCAAGAGTTTAAAATGCTGGTCTCCATGTGGTGCAGGCTTTCTGACAGGTCCTCCTAAGGTGTTCCTGTACAAACAGACATAAAAAGGCTCCTTGCCAGGTTATCTAGAAAGGAAATAACTCCCTAGGGGAGTTATGATGATGGGACATATGTAATGTGTGAATTCTCCTACACGTGACAAAAGGTCTCTTTAAGCTGTTCAGCCAAGAAGGCACCAACACCACAGGGAAGGGTTGACAGCAGATGATTGACAGATGGGTCACTTAGCTAAAAGGAGATTGGATAAGAGGGCTATGGCTAAGGGGTGAAAAAGGAGTCAGTGAGTGAACATGCATAATTGAGGTGTGTGGTTTATTCTGATGGAATATAATATTTCTAACCCAAAGGGAATATTATTATGCTTGTAACACTGCTCCTATCCACCAGGGGTAATATTGTGTTCCTGTATTCCTGTAAACCTAAGGACTGGATGTCAATGGATGGCTGTTCCCAGAGCGAGGGGATCCAGAAGAATTGACAAACCAGAGGGATTCCTGCAGGCCAAAGGCAGGTGGTCAACGGTGGTTCTCCACACATGGAGTTTACATGTCAATCAATTAGCGTTTGGGGATCTGATATGCAATTGGACTCGCAAACCAGCAAAATACAAAATAATAAAAATGAATGCCAATACTGTTCTAGTCCATTTGGGTGGCCTAATATGTATTAACACATTGGTTCACGAGATCTATATAACCTCAAAATTACATATAAAAATAATTCTTAATTGCCGATTTGCAAGCTTGTGACTGTTGTGCAATTAATTATAATGTCTTTCATTGCTTTCCCCGTCATTTACAATGCAGTATTGATTTTTTATTTGCATTTACAGTGCTATGGACAGGGGTTAAACCCCCTTGCGGGTCCTCTCTAGTCCTGGGGATGAGTTGGACCCCCTCTCTGAACTGTGACAAATAGCTACTTTAATTCTATGCTAAGAACTTATATATCTATGAGTCAGCCTTACGTAATATTCTATAGGAGCCATGTATTGCAGCTGCTGATCTCCATTACCTTGTATGACGCGGAGGCTGCACAGGCTTCCTGGGTCAGCAAGTAGCGTTGCGTGACCCAGCAGAGCCTGTGAGGCCTGTCATCCAATCAGCTGCGTCAGGGGCGTGTCGGTCGTCCGCGTTTCATGCCGTTTCACAGCAGCGCGGTCTCACTGAAACGGACGGAGGTCTGAGGTCCTGCAGCATTTGATTGAAAGTAGGAAGGTTAAATACTGAGATTTGATCCCCAGCTTACCAGCACATAAGGGGCAATACTATTGAGGCTAAACTTGTCATGTGGGTGCAGGATAGGCTGGGACCTTCCATGCCTTCTGCGCTTGGCCCGCAGCACATTGAACAGGATCAACCTGCAGTGGCTGGTGGCCTAGTCAATATTGGGGGTGCCAGGGAAACTTATTCCCATCCCACCACTGTAGGGCTAACAGACCCCCGTCCATCAGTGAACAGAGCCACGAGAGAGTGGGGGGCTACGGGTCAGGGCGGCCAGGACCCCATACCCCTCAGACAGGTGAGCGCCAGTTCCATGGGCGGTGAAGGTGAGGGCCTAGAACTTCGGCCACCACCGGTCATTTTGCCTAAATGCCCTAGGCCGTAACAAAGGTCAAGAAACACCCGTTAACACCCCGTAGTGGGGGTGCAGGGGGTAAGAAAAAAGCCGAGAGCCCTAATAAAGCTCCTACAGACCCTCATGGCGCTGACCAGGCGGTCCCTAGGATTTCTCGTACTAACAGTGCTACGGTACGATATTTCTGTGTACTTGTGAGTGTATGTATATTTATATACATGTATTCTTTTGTGTTGTTCTCAAAATTCTTACCTGAAACTATCCACTTTTGGTAGTGAGTGGTCACACATTACCCACCTAGTCTCCGAAGGGCTACTCCTGTGACTTGCCTGTGTTTATAAGACGCACAAACCAAAATTTGTGGCAGTCGAGCACGACAGGCATCTAACTGCTTGAATTTCCATCTTTCTCATTCTTTACTTGGTTATACAATGTTGAAATATTTTGTCTGTGTATTCATAACTTCTTACTAAAATACTCTGTAAGATTGTGTGTATGAAGCCCTGGGTGGGAGCTATACTTGTAAGGGATACGTCCACAAAGGCACCACACTGTATATGGTGAAGTTGGACTTTGAGTGGTCTACCTGTCGGCCCTACAGGTTGGGTGGCAAGGTTTACACTAAAGGGAACTGCACAACAAGACTTCCCATCAGAAGCTACGGGCTTTATGGGTCCTTGATGTGCCGAGTATATGTGGTGGTGTTTGAGGTGTAGCGTGCGAGAGGTAGCGTGAACGACTCTCTCTCTATGTGAACCAGGTTTCCACACTCGGGTGTGGAGAAGGCGGATGGTCCAAGGTGTGGGAGATATACAGATTATTTCTGGAAAATGTATAAAAGGTCTGTTGGTTGTTGTATGTATATGTAATGCTATGTATATTTTCATGTACCTGTGATATTATTTTTTGTGTCCATCTATTAACTTTAATTGATACTATAGGAGTTCAAGATATATATATAAGTGGATAGGCTCTCAAGGGCATAAATCGCACTGCCAGGTGTGTGGTTTCTAGACCCTGCAGTTTTCAAGGTTATCTCTACAGAAATGTTTAATATGCAAAGGGTTTCTGGTGTGCATCTGTAACTTATGTCTGGTAAAAATACACTTATGTGTGGGAATTGTGAACACTGTATTCTAGAATTGTTTTCTTATGTCTATTTGTGTATATATAAAGTTTCTGTGTGTTTGTAACTTTACTCGATGCTTTACCTTTGGGCAGGGAGGTGACTGATCTGCATTATGCGAAGATGTGCAGGGTCTGGCCAACCCCCCACATAGCAGACCACTCCCCTTTCCTACTACCATTTTTTCCTCTGTGTGTGTGTGTGTTAGTTTTTGTGTGAAAATATGTCTGTCTTTAACCTTGAGGGTACATAGCAGAAGGGAGAAAGTGTGGTTGCTGTGAAGAGAGACAAAGGCATGTTATTATAACCCCTTTTAAGTGATGACGATGCTCACCGCACCCACTGGATACACAGCATCTACTATACTACCTCTGCTGGAATCAGTGCCCTGTATCCACTACTTCTTGGCAATATTAATCCTTATTATAAGGAAGGTAAAGGAGACGTTCAAACTTTATTGAGCTTTACTATACACAAAGAAGTATACGAAAGTAAAAGTAAACGCAACGTTACTTAATTAAGGAAATCAAAATAAAAATAAAAAAAAGTAAATACATTTTCTATACTAAAATTAAAAAATTGTTGACGATGAAAACAAAAAGGCAAATGTGTATAACAATGGCGGTGCCTACGGGGGGAGGGACATGTAATGTTAACCAACTCTCTCCTTCGGAAGAGGAAGAGGACATGTTTATGTGTACACAGAAAAGACGTCCACGACTGACCGCCCCTCCGACTCCTGGGAATATGGTCACTTATAGTGATGATGTAGAGGACGAATTTGATGATGCCCGCAAATACCTGCTTGCCGCCACAGCTCCAAATCTACCTCCTCCAACACCACCACCTTATGGAGGACGGCCCGCCAGAACCAGGCGGGCACCAGATCATCAATACGGAGGTAAGGGAATAACATCTGTGCCATTTTATCCCTTAATTGAGCTTCCCAATCCTAGGGGGGGGGGGAGAGCTTGTAGATGGGGGAAATGTGTTGCCACCCACAATGCTAGTATACCGAGCATGGACAGATGCAGATGTGAGGAGAGCTGTAGAAGGAGTCCCCCACCCAAATGACAATATGGGAATTTTCAGACTTAAGTTCCAGCGATTGCAGCAACGTTTTAAATTAAATGGTGTTGAGGTTGCAAGATGTCTGAGGCAGATATTTGGGTCCGATTGGATCCTTAGTGAAGGTGACTGGAATCCACTGGACCCAAGGGGGGAGCCATTGCAATATGGATCACAAGAACTGACCCAATGAGTAGACACTTTAATAGGCAGAATAACTGACAGACACAGAGAACACACAGACTGGACTAAGATAAACAAGTGTGTACAAAAAGATGATGAAAGTGTGGAACAATATATGGGGAGGTTGCGGGTAGTATTTGACAGCCATAGCAGGGTGGCCAGACCTAACCCATATGATGATGCTGGACCATATGCTCAGCAACTAAAAAAACGCTTTTCTCAGGGGATGTCATCCAGAAATAAATGACTTTGTGATACAACACCAAATTACTTACAAAACATGTCCCCTTAGGGAAACCATAGAATATGCTAGACATGCAGAAGAGCAGTATAAGAGAGCAAAAGAAAAGAAACAGATAAAGCAAGATAGTAAACCAAAGGAGGTGTATTTGATGACTTCTGTTGATGGGAAAGTGCAACCTATAACTTCTGCTTTCTTTTCTGGTGATGGTGGAAATAACCAAAAATGTGGAGGGAGAGGAGGTGGACGTGGACGAGGTCGAGATGGAAGCAGAGGAAAATTTTATGAGAATTGTTACGTGTGTGGCAAGGCCGGCCACTTAGCACGTTCCTGCAGAAACAGAAAGTACCAGGAGGAAGAGGGAGCGGATGACGATGACCACCAGACTGACAAATGACTAGAACCAGGTTGTACCCTTCCTTTACAAATATTTACTGAACAAGAATTGTTTGAATCTGAATTGTATGAGTATGGTAATAATGATGCAAACTTGCCAGAAATAAATGATGTGTTGAATTTAGAATCATGTATAGACTTAATGGCTTTAGAAGAACAGTCATTCAACTAGATGTAGAGGGGGTAATGATAACATTTTTATGCGATACAGGTGCATGTAGGTCAGTGTTGAGTGATGATGGCACATGGACTAGTTACACGTCGTCACAAAACATACTGGTTAGGTCAGCAGCAGGACAGACAAATAGCGAACCTATATCATGCCCACTCACAGGGAGATTGTTCATCGGCCAAACATTTGAGCATCCTTTTATACTCTCCCCTAGATGTCCAATAAATCTCTTGGGTAGAGATCTGATGCTGAAATGCAACATTAGAGTGGTTCCTACAGAGTAAGGCATGAAAGCATACATGGGGGGCATAACTGTCGATGTAAATGTCATGCAGGGGGTGGGTGAACCACATTACTTTTATACATTAGACATGGTGTTGAAAGGGCCAGGACAAGTATCCAGCACTTTGGTAGCCATGGCTAATGACCTAGCTCCATCTCCCAGTGTAAAACAAAGCACAGGGTCATTACACTGCACTATGAAATTTGAAAGTACACCGGGGAGGAATGTGGACTATGAAAAAACATTTTTCAAACACACCAATACCAGAATAATCTTGGATTACATATACTGGACAGAAAATGGGTATACAGGGGTGGGAGTAAAATTTAATGATCAAGAAAGTTACTCTATGCAGGACACACAGTGCCACACATATCACTGACTATGCCAGCTGGTGGAAGGTGGGTACAGGTAAGAGGGATGGTAGAAGAGGCTCAGACAGATAAAACACCATGGTAGTACTTGCCCTATGACCTCGGAGTGCAGTACTCACCGAGCACGAAAATATATAGGAAAAGCCTGAACTGGGTAACTGAGACAAAGTAAACATACACCAACAGCCAATATGCATTCTCAACTGTGCACATATTTGCACAATTAGGGAAGAATAGAGGCATGGCCACATCTACCGGCAGGCAAGTCACTCCTAAACAACTCCTTGAACCATTCAACTGCCCTTGAAGATTGTGGTATTTAAATGTGTGGCTCATACCACAACAAAAGACTGATATTTCAATAGGAAATGCCAGAGCAGATGCAGCTGCAAAGCAGGCGGCTCAAACAGGAAACATACACATTTTTTCTCTACACATCTGTGTATCTCGTAGACCAAATTGACAAGAGTATTCTACAGCAAATACAGACAGACGCACCCTCACAAGAAAACACATACTGGTTAAAGGTATGATAATATTTATGAGAGTGCAGAAAGGAAACCAGTTTTACCAAAATCACTATTCAGATATGCAGCTATGTTGAGCCATGGCATTAGTCATGTCTCAAGAGGGAGTATGGTAGACATGGTCAGCAGAATATTTTCAGTCTATGGATTAAACACCTATTTTTAAAAAATGTCTGCAGGGTGCCTTGTTTGTGCACAACACAACCCTCAGGGTAACTCTCACCCCATAAGAGGCACATTCCCAGAACCAACATACCCCTTCCAAACAATATGTATGGATTTCATTGAACTAACAAAGTGTGAAGGGAAGAAATATCGCATAGTGATAATTGACGTATACTCTAGGTGGGTGGAAACGAAACCATGTGCACACCCTGATGCAATCACAGTGGCTAAAACCTTAGTGACACAAATAATTCCTAGGTTTGGTATACCAGAGGAAATATATTTTGTGAACAAACTTATCGACCACTTGAGTAAAGCATTACACATAGAGTTGAAAAACCACTGTGCGTACCACCCACAGTCAGCTGGATTAGTGGAGAGAACTAGTGGTACCATTAAAAATAAATTGAGGAAAACGATGGCAGCGACAGGGAGAAATTGGCTTTACTGTTTACCGTTAGTCATGCTGAACATGCACATGCTTCCAGGCAGGAAGAAGTTAACCCCATTTGAAATATTGTATGGGAGACCATTCCTACTACCAGAATTTAGACCATTTATCTCAGAAGATGAGAACATAAGTGAAAACTTAGCAGACTATATGAGAAAAATGTTAAGTAAGAAAGATATTACCTCCATCTCTCTCTCTCATCCACAGCAACAGCTGGGAACCTGCATGGTACAACCAGGCCAGTGGGTCCTAATTAAAGTAATCAAGCGTAAAAATTGGGCATCGGCCAGGTGGGAAGGACCGTACCAAGTTCTGCTGTCAACACCCACTGCCTTGAAAGTTGCCGAATAAGCCACCTGATTACACCTGACTCACTGCAAGAGAGTAAAAGTGCCAGAGCTTGAGCCAGTTGATTCCTAAAACCTGCTAGCTGACTCATTGCGAGTCAGGCTGGGCTACAAAGGGGGGGAAACTCGTCTCAAACCCAGTGAAGAACCGAATGGTGCGGGTTTGGGGATCTCAACTGGCCCAAGAAAATGTCCTGGCACCTGTTCAAAAGACCTAACTGGTGTGGCCTAAGAATCTCACTGACATGCCTCATCTTGATAACTCTCTGCATAGTAGCACCCATAATCATATGGGAAGAAGTAACAAGACCCAGAGGCAACCAGACGCAATCTATTGGAGAGATGTGGATGCACAGAATGAAAAGAGACATGATGGAAGTCAATTTAACTGGCCAAGTGACCCTAGTGTTCAAGGAAGAGCAGATAGGAACCAACCAAATAGACCTATGTCAAGTACTAAGATGTGGACTTTCTGGAGGAGGACAAAGTGGAGGGGTGAGAAAAGCGCCAGTATACTTGTGTATCCCCTCACTGTATGGAAATGAGAGAAGTCCTAGCTGGAAACTGGCCTTATGGAGCTGACTGGGGTTACTCCCCACCTAATCACATGAAGTGCAAAAGTACAAAGAGACGCTTAAAGCTGACATGGGGTGTGGAGTCATCCTCCTGCAGCCAAAATCAGCTATACAAAAGTGTGATGAAGGGAGACATACTTTTGGAATCTACACCTCAGGCAGAGGTAACAACATGGAATATTTGCATATTCAGGTACTACAAAAAAAAGGAGCCCAGAGAGACTATTGATCTCACCAAGGTGAGCCCTGTGAATAGGACTGTGCCCTCACAGGTCATCTATTTGGAATCTGTTCCACTGCCAGACCGTCAATGGCAATGTTACCATTTAAACTGAACCTTGCTTTAAGACCTTTGTTTAATACATTTATAAGAGGAGGGACTGTTAGGTATTTTAATTTCCTCATTATGAAGTAATTAGCTAAGAATATCATGATTATAAAAAGTATATCAGCTTGTCTCTTATCTTGTATCTTACTAGAATGTTTAAGTGCGTCATGTGTAGAATGTTTACGTTAATGTTCTTTAAAACATCTGTTTCCTATATCCTGTCTTTGTTTCAGAAACTACTGAGACAAAGTATCTATAGGAAGCCGGGAATTAGATACGGATCGTTTTGCTGAGTTAGTCAGAAAAAGATACTTGATTGCAAATATGTATTTAACCCTATTTTCAACTATGCTATTAGCTGTGACGTGTGTTATGCTATATAAGGTTTAGCCGCCCAAATAAACTCAGAGATTATTCTGATGACACGCTGACTTCTGTGCATTATTTTCTCTCATTATATCTTGGTACTCAGATATAATATATACACACATCAGAATACATGATTACTCACTAATCTGATCCTATCACAGGGGCACTCCTCAAAGGAGGAGCGGACGGTATGGGCACGGGCATGCAGGTCGCGGAGAGCTCGTGACTGTTCCTCTTGCACCCACAGGTCCAGAAAGAGATACAGATCAAGAAGCAGGAGATCATGTCGGTGCAACTGTGCCTGCACCGGATCAGACAGGAGGAGCCAGAGGAGGGCCAGACGGTCAGAGTCCCCGGAGCGTCAGGAGAGATGCAAGGATACTCCGTTGGCTGTTTCCAGTCCAAGGCTTCTGGAAGCAGGTGAGCGCACAATGTTGAGTTGCGCAGCAGAAAAGGGAGATAGCGAACCCTCACACACAAAGGCTGGGTTTTTTGGGTCGTTAAAGACCCTCTTAGCTGCGCACAACATTACGGTCAGTGAGCAAGAGATGGGTTCTTGGATAGGCGGGCTAGAGAAGAGCGCGTGGCCCCAGCCATCTGCCATTGTGGCGACAGCACGTACAGCTCCGGCCGAGGCAATAGGTACCATCGGGGCATCCGAGCCGTTAGGCGCTCCTGTTGCAGTAGCTGGCAGTACCAACGCAGGGGTTACCGACGCAGTATGAAACCAATAGTCTTGTGCTCGTTGGATAACTTAGGTGCACATCTTACCCAAGAGGTTAAAGAAAAGATCTGGAGGAGGGAGTTCGTAGAATTGTTCTCCCTTCTCCCCATGTTTAGACAACTGGAAATGGCAGAGAGGGGCCTCAGGGAGGGATATGATCGGCAGGGGTCCTTTGGGAGGTTACCTAGGACTTTCGACACATGGCTGCAGGCATTCTCGATCTGGGCCTGCGTACTGTGTGAGCAACACCCTGAACAGAGTTCGGGATTATTCGTTTACATAGACGAAATTCGCAATGCCCACAAAGTCTATGGAGGCACGGCCTGGTGGCGGTACGACGAGGAATTTCGCCAGTACTTGGCCTCAAGGCCAACCATGGCGTGCAGTGACAAAGCGGTGGCATACTGGTTGAACATTATGACACAGATGAGAGTCACGCCGCCCTTTCGGAGCGGGTCGGTGGAGCAAAGGGCCCCACCCACACCACAGGAGCCGGTCCCAAGACCTGCTTCGCATATAATGAGGGGGTCTGTAGATGGGCCCAGAACTGCAGGTTCAAACACACATGTTCAAACTGCGGGGGAGAGCATCCCTTGGCCAGATGCAGTAGAGCAAAAGACAGGAGTAGAGGGGGGGGAGCCTACTACAAAAGGGCAGGACGCCCATATGCCTCCCCGCCATGCTGCCGTGGCCAAAGTGCTACAGTAAATTGGCGGGCAACGTTAAAGCGGCGCGCCTCCTGGAAGAAGGCTTTCGGGAGGGATTCCGTATTCCGTGCGGTATTGATATTCAGGGTCTCTTGGTCCCGAACTTGCGGTCAGCCAGGGAATTCCCAGGGGTAGCTCAAGCCAAGGTTATCAACGAGGTCAAATTGGGTAGGATGGCGTGGCCATTAGCATCCCCTCCTATTCAGGATTTGAACGTATCTCCGCTTGGGGTGGTCCCCAAGAAGGATAAGGGTAAATTTAGGTTAATACAACACCTTTCCTATCCCAGAGGCCATTCAGTGAACGACGGTATATCAAAAGACCAGGCTACTGTGTCTTATGAATCGTTCGACCGGGCTGTCGAACTGGTTAGGCGGGCGGGCACCGGGGCACTCATGGCGAAAGTGGACATTGAAACAGCATTCAGGTGCCGGTCCACCTGTCGAGCCGCCAGCTGCTAGGATGATTCGTCGACGGCAGCTATTTCGTCGACCTATGTTTACCCATGGGATGCTCAATCTCATGTGCTTACTTCGAGGCTTTCAGCAAATTCTTACAATGGGTTGTGAGCCGGGAAGCTGGGTACAGGAGCATTACGCACCACCTAGATGATTTCCTGTTTGTCGGTCCAGCTGAACCATGCTTGCCGTTTCATGCTGGAGGTTTTCACCGGAATCTGTCAAGATTTCGGGGTACCACTCGCCCACGACAAAACGGAGGGCCCCACGGATCAGTTGACCTTTTCTCATCTCATGGCTTAGCAAAAGTATAAAATGTGCTACAGTCTTCTAGACACATGTGTTCTAGACACAGACCAGTCAGAAGTCTTTCTCCTAGCTTTTGGTAAGCCCCAGTCATTCTACTAGCAAATCATACCTAAATCACGGGCTATTTATTGCTGCTCCAGGTTGTAGGTTCTTGCATCTGGGAATGTTTCTGGTTGCAGTCGTGTCTTCCTACTCTGTTTGCAAAATTTTATGTTCCCTTTTGGACTGATTCTTGCTGCTGACACAGATTTTTGCTGACTTTGTTGGATTGCTGCCAGCTCCTGATCTTTATCTTGACTAACCACTCTAGCCTGTGCCCTTGGACTTCCCTGTGCCCTCTTTTGGTACTTCACTCTGAAGAGTTTTTCCTAGATATCAAAAGCCCATATTTGACTTAGATCAGTAACCAAGACCCTGTCTTCGCAGGGATCTCTCCTAGGGGAGCTTAATTACCAACTGCTCCAGTTGGCTCAAAAAGGCTTGCAGGAGTCCTGTTTGTCAGGTCTTGGTCACAAAATAGAAACCAGAGAAAACCGCTTATCTAATCTTGATTCTAAGCTTGATCAAATTGCATCACAGTTGCCTACAATCCCGCCCACAGCACCTCACCTGCTCCACAATGCTACTCTGGTGATGCAACTGCCTCCCAAGGTTTCACTACACAATGTTCCTTACAATGCGAGTGCCAGACGGTAATTTTCTCTTCCAACTGCACATGTGTGGTATATGTAATACCCTTACTCACAGATTAAGCTTTAGTCTTGGCAACACCACTCTGGGAGAGGAATTCATCAACTATTAATGACTCCCAAATATATTTGTCCAAATTTAAGAATATTTTTGATATCCCTGACAGTATATCTGCCTTTGCTAATGCATTGTTACATTGCAGGACAGTATACTTTCTTGCTCTATCATTCCAATAAGTTTGCAGTATACTTGGCTCCTTAAGAATATTTACCAAATTGATGGGCAAGAAAGCCAGATATTACCGTGGGGGCCAAAACGTGTAGATTTGCATAACCAATTCTGTTTCTTAGATACATCTGGAAAACTCCTCTGCAGACACTTGAGTCAATCCTTACAAGATATTTGGCCACCTTTTCTATGTCCCTGCTCCACAATATTTATGCTGCTAAATGTGAGATACCTCAAGATACCATACCACGCACAGGATGACTGTCTGTGACTCCATCCTATCTTAAAGAGGTCCTAGAACTATCTCACGCCTCCTACTGTTCTGTTCATCCTAATGTCCGCAAAACTCTAGACCTTCTATTCCTTGATTTTTGGTGGCCTCAGGTTTCTACTTATATCAAGAACTTTGTAGCAGCCTGCAACACCTGTGCCAGATCCAAGACCCCAAGACCCCTTTTCAATTAAGCAATTGATCCCGTAATGTAGCTCGTAAACTAATTTGCTATTCAATTGGTGTCTCTTAGCTACCCGCAAACGATTTGCGGGGTACAGGCTGAAAATCCCTGCGGTTGTCAAAACTGTAACTCTAACCCATCTAAGCCATTGATCTCTTAAGCCCGTAAATGTTACAATTGCAAATCGCTATTCAATTGTTACAATTCCTCAAGCCCGCAATTGTTTTCTCACCCATAAATGGCGAATGTAGAAGAAAATCCTACGAATAAAATATAGGTCTCACAAGGGGGTTAAACATCTGATTGTAGCACTGTAAATGAAAATAAAAAATCAATAATGCACTTTAAAATACTGGGAAAGCTTATTAGAATTAGTTGCACAAAAGTCTCACGCTTGCAAATCTGCAATAAAAAATATGTTTTTTTATGTTTAATTTCCGTGCTATATCAATCTCTGTAATCAAGGAGTTAATACATATCAGGCCACCCACATGGACTGGAACAGTATTATCATTATTTTTTATTATTTTGCATATTGCTGATTGCGAGTACGATCGCATAACAAATTTCTAAACACTAATTGATTGATGTTTAACCTCAATGTTTTACTGACGTCATGTTGACGGTCTCATTTACTATTGGCTGTTTCTAAATCGGTAGTTACGGCCTTGCCTCATTGATCATGATCATGCTCTGAAATGCTACTCATGGGTGCATGGTTTATGGTTTAGGCTTTTGGCTAGGTAGCTGCGAGTTGGCTCAATTAAATCGCTCTGTAACTGTTGCAAATGTCAAGCCCACAGACTTGCGACCGGTATGAAATAAACTACGGGCTTGCAAATGAATGGAGGCCTGAATCTCTTCCGTTCTGGTTACTCCAACCTTTGGATGTTCCAGCTCATCCATTGATACACATCATGTATTACTTACCTCCCTCCATCCACAGGAATCACTCTATAAGAAGATTGGTTCTCCCTTCAAGCCCATTTCTAGTGCCCTCGTGCTTATCTAGTGGATCCATTTCTTCAATAAATCTATAGACAACACAGAGTTTGCTCAGCAATCCTGTTGGACTAAGAAGTTCAGTGTGTCTCTCTTTTTTTGGAGATCCTTTATACAGAGACTTTGTAAACAACTAAAATGTTCAACAGCGCACCACCCACAAACTAATGGACTTACTGAGAGAATCAATCAAGGGCTGGAACAATATATCAGATGCATCGGTTCTGTAGAACAGAGTGATTGGGTTGTTCTCCTATGCTTGGCTGAATTCTCCCATACTATCTAACAGCCTGATTCCTTACATACTACCCCATTTTATGTAGCTTTGGGATGCAACCCAACTTGTTTATCTTTATCTGCTCTTCCTACTGGCAATCCTGCCGCTGACATAAAGGCAGAAGACATCCATTAAGTATGGTTTTCTACTCAACGTATGCTTAATGTAGATGCAATTGGTCATAAGCATTATGCTGACTGTAGAAGAAAAGAATTCCTGGCTCTCCAGGAAGAAAATTTAGTTTGGCTTTCTACAAAAAATCTTCGGCTTTGACAGCCCTCCTCCAAGTTGGTTCCAAAATAGATCAGTTCTTGTCCTGCTGAAACCAAACTCAGCCCAGTAGTCTTTCTCCTGACCACTTACTTACCACTTACACCACTTACTTTAAAGAAACCTGCAGTATTCCTTGAGGCCTTACTCACACCTTACACTCAGAACCAATTTTGCAATTTATGAATAACCATGAAGAATTTAAAGTGTCTACAATACTAGACTATTGTCTTCTCTTCATTAGATGGTCACATGTAAAGGTTTTGGTAGTGATGTCGCGAACATCAAATTTTAGGTTCGCGAACAGCGGATGCGAACTTCCATCTAATGTTCGCAAACAAGCGAACCCGGCGAACCGCCATAGACTTCAATGGGCAGGCGAATTTCAAAACCCACAGGGACTCTTTCTAGCCACAATAGTGATGGGAAAGTTGTTTCAAGGGGACTAACACCTGGACTGTGGCATGCCGGAGGGGGATCCATGGCAAAACTCCCACGGAAAATTACATAGTTGATGCAGAGTCTGGTTTTAAGCCATAAAGGGCATAAATCACCTAACGTTCTTAAATTGTTTGGAATAACATGCTGTAAAACATCAGGTATGATGTTGTATCGATCAGGTAGTGTAAGGGTTACACCCACTTCACAGTAAGAGACCAATCTCCCCGTTTAATGCACTGCAAACAACCGCAAACAGTCCCTTTGCACAACTGCAAACTCCCCATTTGCACAAGGTTGGATACCAAGCTAGCCATGTCCCGTTCCTTGTCCACACTGATGTCATTGAAGGTCTCTTCCTCCACCCAGCCACCAAGGGTCCCCGAAAGGTGACAACAAGCCCCCTGGGACGCCTGCTGTGTTTGGTCTTCCACCTCCTCAAAGCCACCTTCCTCCTCTGACTCCTCTTCTTCAGACTCCTCTCTCTGCGTTGCCTCTGTCTGCATTATTATAAGGTGTGTACTGTTAAGTAGTACTATTCCTATCGGTTTAATCCCTGTTACGTCCACTATTCGGGGACGTGTATATGGCATTGATTTTTGGAACAGGGATTTGGATAAGATGCTTGGTTGGTCCTCCCACTTCATATTTGGTGCACTGCGCGTGCAATCTAAGGTGCCACCAGATATGAGTGTCACTGTGCACTGGCAAAAGTTGGCAGAGTAGGCGCTGTAGGCCTCACACACACGCCTGTAGGCAGGCAACTGATATTCAATCGATTACAGTCAAAAAAGTGTTGTTTTATGTCACTGTACACTACGGTTGCACCAGATATGACGTATCACTGTGCACTGGCAAAAGTTGGCAGAGTAGATGCAATAGGCTTCACACAAAAGCCTGTAGGCAGGTAATTGCTATTCAATCTATTACAGTCAAAAAAGTGTTGTTTTATTTCACTGAGCACAATATAAGCTGTGAGCCTGACACAGGCAGGCAACTTAAATTAGATTACAGGAAAAAAATGTTTTTTTTCAATGTATGGTACACCACCAGGTATGAGTAGTGAAAATAAGCACAATATAAACAGTTAGGTGTTAGCCTGTAACACACGCTGGCAGGCATGCATAGATTACACAGAAAGTTTTTTATAAAATAAAATAAATGATGTTCAAAGTATCCTCAATGATAAAGTACAAGGGGCGAACCAAAAAGCGCATGTGTTCGCCGTCCGCTGTGAATGCGAACATGCCAAAATCGCCGCGAATAGTCCCGGGCGAACTGTTCGCGACATCTCTAGGTTTTGGCACTGAAGAACATGGATATAAACCTCTGAAATCCATGCCACTGAGTTGATCAAACGTTTTCTTCACCTTCACCCATTCAAACTGGTCAGAGGCTGTCCAGAGACCAACCCTCGGGGAGGCAGAGTCAGGGTCCACTCCACTCCCAGGTGTGATATATAGCTGGAGTATGATATGCACTATAGTCTTGTGCAACAGCAGCTACAGATATGTGTCCTAGAGACAGATCAGTCAGAAGTACTTGTCCTGCTTTTACTGCTGTTTCTCCTTATTGGTTGTTACTAAGCCCAGATCTTACCAACCAATCATATCTGATCTAGGACTAATAATTGTTGCGCCAAACTCCTTTCAGTGCCTGTTGTAGGTTCTTGTGACTGGGAGTGATTGCCTGACCATTCCTTTACCTTTGCCTTCGAAGTTGTTGCTTTGAACTTGCCATCCTCTGGTACTTCTCCCCTTAAGGGTTTCACCTGGACAACCCTGACAACTAAATATTGTTGACAATAGTTTTTTTCTTGCAAACTTTAGTTTTCTATGATTTTTTTTTGGGTATAAGTATTATTTGTCTATCATTAATATAATTAACTAGGGAATTGCCTGTCAAAAATGACAGCAATAAAATGTGAAGCCTGGCAATGCTGTTTGCCAGACAGTGCAAGGTTCTGCCCCTTCTGAGCACTCATCACGTGGCTCACGACTAGTGCCTTTGGCACTCATTTCGAGCCTCTTCTACTGTCTACTTTACGGACCGAAGACCACTCATTGCAGGCCTTAGTATCCTGCAATTTGTGTGCTTGGGAATGCCATGTGTCTTCATCCCTGTGTCTTCTCCGTTTCTCTGCTGAATCTTTGCGTGGCGAGCGCTGACTGCTGTTAGTTTTATTTTCAAAGTCCCACGTGCCTGGCGTTGTTCGTGTAAGTGTTACTGGCTTGTGTGTCATGTATTTTCTAAGCCCCGCGTGCCTGGCATTGTTCGGGTAACTGTTGCTGGCTTCGGCCTCATTTGATCCTCTTTTTTCAGCCACCATTTGGTTCCTCGCATAGCCAATTTTCGATCTACGAAAAATGCCAACTATGGCTCAAACTAGCTTGCAAACCTCACTCACAGGCTTCCTGGCTCTCCCCTTGTGCTGTGTGTAAATGTGGAAGTATTTATTTTTTTTATTATACCTTCAGCGCGCATTGCAGCCTCTAAGTCCCTCGAACCTCGCGATGAGTGCTCATTGTATCTTAAGTCATGCAAGCCTCGCGATGAGCGCCTACGGCGTTCATTGTGAGGCGCGCAGAGAGTAATAACTTGTATAACTTAATGAAGCTCTTAAACAAAGGCACTAGGGTCCATATTCAGCCCCAGGTCTGACCTATTGATTATACCTAACATAGACAATTCTTCACATATGCACATATCACACAGACATCACACAGGCAGCAAGTAGCCTCCAAATTGTGCTGTCCTAGGCCTTGACAGAAAAAGCCCTTTGAAAAAAAGCACTTTGTTTGCTTGACTTTAAAATCAGTAAGAGGCCCCTCCATTCTTTCATAAGTTGCTAAGCTTGTTTTTGACTTGTATCTACCCTGTTTAGCGCTACAGAATATGTTGGTGCATTACAAATAAAGTTTATTAATACAAAAAAATTATAATAATAATAAAAATAATAATAATAATTAATAATAATAAATACACCTGGTTAAAGCCTGCTCCTGATTGTGTGATAGAAATATGTGATTTCAATGTCCCTTTGTCCCTTTAAGAGAAAAGCAACAAAGAAGCACAGAAGTAAAAGCAAAATGTTTTTATATCTGTGGTATAATACAATAATACAATTAGAAGGAAATAGATTCCATATATTCCAATTACCGTATATACTCGAGTATATACTCGAGCATGTGACGTCACGTCATTAGCATATACCAGGTGCCGGTTGATGATGGGAAGGTTGAGGAGGGAGGATGTGGATGGGGGGTTGAGGAGGGAGGTTGAGGAGGGGGGTTGAGGAGGGAAGTTGAGGAGGGGGGTTGAGGAGGGAGGTTGAGGGGGGGGTAAAGGATGAGGAGGGAGGATGAGGAGGGAGGTTGAGGATGAGGTGTGGGGTTGAGGAGGGATGTTGAGAATGAGGAGGGTGATAAGGGAGGGGGAAAGAGACATAGGGAAGGGAGTGGGGAGAAGAGACACAGGAGAGAGGGGGGGACACAGAGGGCATAAGAGGGACACAGGGGGAAGCACATTTCCCACCCTCGGCTTATACTCGAGTCACTCATTTTACCCAGTATTTTGTGGTAAAATTGGTGCCTCGGCTTATACTCGGGTCGGCTTATATTCGAGAATATACGGTAACTACTTCTGTGAAGTTTCATTTTAAACTGATTGTCCTGACAGCAATAACATGCATATAAATGGTATTATTTCATATTTTTCACCATCACAAAATGTCAACTAATATTTGCCTTTCAACTGTTTGGTGCCAACATCATTACCACCCACAAATGCAGAACTGCAAGCCAGCATAAAGTACTCAGCATCACAACATGTTTCTTTATTTCTAGTCAAAATAATTAAGATATGGCTTTAGAGTTGCCTTTAACTCTCAGAACAAGCTGACCCATTTAATTATACTTTCTACTCATGTCACTGGTCCAACATTATCTATGGAGCAGTGTCTTATCAAAACATTCCAACATTTCCAGATCATCTCATGATAAGTATAATTTAAGGTTGCCAGGAAATCAAAACATCTACCAAGCTTTGACAGAACCATACAGTACATTTACAAAATATGTTTTTCACTGAGATATTTGAATAAACTTCTATTTTAATGATTCAAGAACGTATATTTGAGAAATTGAAGTTATTTGAAATGTTATTTGCATACAAGACTTGGAGGATTGTAATTCAAATGTTGTCAGCCTGTCCCTGACTTATGGTTAGTTCCAGAAGAATCCTGTTCTGGTTGCACAGTTTCCAGAGCGACGAATAGTGAATTGACGTTTTTTTTCCAGGAAGTGTCTTGGATTCTGAGATGCAATTTACATTATATATACTGAATCTAGAATGTTTAATGCATCACCATATATCTTAATTTAGATTGTTGAGTTTCAAGACATAGAAACATTGATACGACTGGAGATTGGAACCAAACAGCCACTTTAATCTACCCTTTACATCTACCAAGAAAGAGTGTATTTAATAATATACTACTGTGTCTTTTCTTTTTTCAAATGATGCTCTCAAAGTTAAAAAAAATATTCTAATGGTTAACCAATTGCAGGATTTGCTAATGTCAGTCAATGAGCAGTAACAAGATACTGGTTTTCTACCAATGCAATCTACAAATGTTATTTTCAGCAATATGTAAAAAGGTTTTACTTAATATTTTTCTTGTATGACAAAACTTTGGTAATGTTTAAGCATGCTCCTTTAAATGCAAAAAAGAATTGTGTTCCATGTCCCTTTAAATTTTTCTTCTTTTCAGAGACTTTCGGATTGGCAGCCATACTAGCAGGCTGCACTACATCTCAGCTCCTTCAAGCCTGATTATAATCTAATTTATATACTGATATATTTTAACCATCAGTACTCCTAAGTGTTATAGAACTACAGAACTCCATACTGGCAGCAAACTCCTTTAATTCTACACTCGGAAGCATAGGAGCTCTTAAACCTCCAATGGGTAGTGATGTCGCAAACATCAAATTTTCGGTTCGCAACCCGCGGACGCGAATTTCATCAAATGTTCGCGAACGGACGAACATCGGCGAACCGCCATAGACTTCAATGGGCAGGCGAATTTCAAAACCCACAGGGACTCTTTCTGGCCACAATAGTGATGGGAGAGTTGTTTCAAGGGGACTAACAACTGGACTGTGGCATGCTGGAGGGGGATCCATGGCAAAACACCCACGGAAAATTACATAGTTGATGCAGAGTCTGGTTTTAAGCCATAAAGGGCATAAATTACCTAACATTCCTAAATTGTTTGGAATAACATGCTTTAAAACATCAGGTATGATGTTGTATCGATCAGGTAGTGTAAGGGTTACACCCGCTTCACAGTAACAGACTAATCTCCCGGTTTAATGCACCGCAGACAACCGCAAACAGTCCCTTTGCACAACTGCAAACTCCCCATTTGCACAAGGTTGGATACCAAGCTAGCCATGTCCCGTTCCTTGTCCTCACTGATGTCATTGAAGGTCTCTTACTCCACCCAGCCACCAAAGATGGAAAAAGATGCTTGGTCAGTCCTCCCACTTCAAATTTGGGGCACTGCGCGTGCAATGTAATGTGCCACCAGATAGGAGTGGTGTATTAAGTTGTACTATTCATTCCTATCAGTTTAATACCTGTTACGTCTCCTATCAGGGGACGTGTATATGGCATGGATTTTTGGACCAGGGAGATGGAAAAAGATGCTTGGTCGGTCCTCCCACTTCAAATTTAGGGCACTGCGCTTGCAATGTAATGTGCCACCAGATAGGAGTGGTGTATTAAACTGATAGGAATAAATAGTACAACTTAATACCTGTTCCGTCACCAATCTTTCCTCCCAATAGCACATTCTATATGTCATCAACCGGCCTGTGTGTATTTAGAGAACCACACTTTAAGGCCCTTAACCTGGGACAAGGTGGCTTGGCTATCAGAATTGCCTCAGAGCCTTAAAAACACGCCAAACCCCCTAATCAGACACTCACTATCATACTGGAAATGGGCCAAGAAACACACAGGTTTGTTCCCTGGATCCACCCAAATGACCCCAATTCTTGACCACCCTCAGGCCCCGAAACACATGAGCACAACATCACAACACTGGTGGAGGTCAAGGAAACTAGATAGACTGGGAGACTGGTTAGAAAAGGGCCAGATGCTCACCTATGAGGAACTGAGGGACAAGCATGAGCTACCGCTGTCAGAACATTACAATTACTGTAGGCTGAGGCATTTCACACACTCCCTGACCCAGAAACAGGGGAAACCGGTCTAAAATTGGTTCTCCAAAATTTGTAAAGATAAACCTCTATCAAGGGGGATCATTGGGTCGCTTTACAAATATAAAACATTTGTTACTGGTTGAAGCGACACTGGGGGAAGGACCGGAGTGGGGGAGCCCTGGAGACCCTTCAGAAGCAACCGGCGGCAAAAACATCCCAGGAAAGGAGAGGTCGCTTACTGAAGCCTGCCCTAGGGTAAACCAAGGGTGATTGCCCAGGTCAGATAATGTAAATAATAAGCTAATACTGCTGGAGGGATGATAGCTAATAGGACTTTGGTGTTTCCTGCAGATATACTCTTTACTATTGTCTGTTTTACCATATTTTATTTATCTCTTAAATTGCAATTACAGTAAAAAATAGGAAAAATTATTAACCTAAAAAGTAAAAATAAGAAGGAATAGCCAGCTAACTTTCACAAAATGTCTCTATTGTAAATATGTATTTTTGCACAACTGTTATGCAAGACTGTTCAAAAATGCTTTATTTTTCATTACATGCTGTACGCCTTCTAAAATTAAATAATTTAAATGCAAAAATTAGGTATTGTTGCAGCGACCAGAAAAAATGATGTTAGTTTGACAGGCAGAAAGTGCCCTAAAACATTGCGTCTTGAACCTTAGTTGGTGGTGGATAAGTCACGCAAGTCATCCGGCATTCAGGGATAAAATACAGCAGCGTGTGGACCATTATTAGCTCAAGGCAGCTCTTCTATCAGGCCTTTTTTAATCAAATGTATCGCCCACTGTCAGTCCGTTCGGGATCCATCCCTCATTGATCTTAATAAAGGTGAGGTAATCTAGACTTTTTTGACCTAGGTGACTTCTCTTATCAGTGACAAAACCTCCTGCTGCACTGAAGGTCCTTTCTGACAGGACACTTGAAGCGGGGCAGGACAGAAGTTCTATGGCAAATTGGGATAGCTCAGGCCACAGGGCAAGCGTGCACACCCAGTAGGCAAGGGGTTCATCGTTCCTCATAGTGTCGATATCTGTAGTTATGGCCAGGTAGTCTCTTACCAGATGGTCGAGTCGTTCTCTGAGGGTGGACCCCGAAGGGCTGGGGCGATGCATAGGACTTAAAAGCTCTGCATGTCCTCCATCAACAACACGTCTGTAAAGCGTCCTCTCCTTGCCGGCGTGGTCGTGGGAGGAGGAGGATTATGTTCACCTCTTCCGCTGTTAGATTGCCTTTGTGCTGTGACATCACCCTTAAACGCTGTGTAAAGCATATTTTTTATTTATTTTGGAAGTGCTGCATCCTTTCCGACTTGTGGTAATTCGGTAACATTTCAGGCACTTTCTGCTTATACCGGGGGTCTAGTAGCGTGGACACCCAGTACAGGTCGTTCTCCTTCATCCTTTTTATACGAGGGTCCCTCAACAGGCACGACAGCATGAAAGAGCCCATTTGCACAAGGTTGGATGCCGAGCTAGACATGTCCAGTTCCTCATCCTCAGTGATCTCACTGAAGGTATGTTCTTCCCCCCAGCCACGTACAACACCACGGGTACCAGATAGGTGACAACGAGCACCCTGGGATGCCTGTTGTGGTTGGTCTTCCTCCTCCTCCTCAAAGCCACATTGCTCCTCTGACTCCTCTTCCTCACAATCCTCTTCCAGCGTTGCCGCAGGTCCAGCAAGTGATGCTGATTAGGCTTTTTCTGGTGGTGATGGTGACCACAACTCTTCCTCTTCACGCTCATCTACGGCCTGATCCAGCACTCTTTGCAAGGCACGCTCCAGGAAGAAAACAAATGGTATGATGTCGCTGATGGTGCCTTGGGTGCGACTGACCAGATTTGTCCCCTCCTCAAAAGGACGCATAAGCCTACAGGCATTGCGCATAAGTGTCCAGTAACGTGGCAAAAAAATCCCCAGCTCCCCAGAAGCTGTCCTAGCACCCCGGTCATACAAATACTCGTTAACGGCCTTTTCTTGTTGGAGCAGGCGGTCAAACATTAGGAGTGTTGAATTCCAACGTGTCGGGCTGTCTAAAATCCAGTGCCTCGCTGGCATGTTGTTTCGCCACTGGATATCTGTAAAGTGCGCCATGGCCGTGTAGTAACACCTGAAATGGGCACACACCTTCCTGGCCTGCTTCAGGATGCCTGTAAGCCTGGGTGCTTAAGCACAAAGCATTGTACAATCAGATTACACACATATATGCCTTGCACGACATATGTGTCAACTTGCCCAAATTCAATGCCGCCAACAAATTTCTTCCGTTGTCACAAACCACTTTGCCGATCTCCAGTTGGTGCGGAGTCAGCCACTGATCCACCTGTGCGTTCAGGGCGGACAGGAGTGCTGGTCCGGTGTGATTCTCTGCTTTCAGGGAAGTCAACCCCAAGACGGCGTGACAATTCTGTATCCGGGATGTGGAATAGTACCTGTGGAGCTGGGGGGGGGGGGGGGGGTGCCGTTGATGTGGATCAAGACATAGCAGCAGCAGAAGAGGCCTCAGCCAAGGAAGTTATGGAAGAGGATGGAGTATGAGGAGTAGAAGAGGTGGCAGCAGGCCTGCCTGCAAGTCGTGGCGATGTCACCAACTCCTTTGCAGAGCCACATATTCCATGCTTGGCAGCCGTCACCAGGTTTACCCAATGCGCAGTGTGGGTAATATTCCTGCCCTGACCATGCTTTGCAGACCAGGTATCCGTGGTCTGATGTACTGTGTGCCAGAGATGCCATTACTTCCTTTTGCACAATCGAGTACAGGTTGGGGATTGCCTTTTGTGCAAAGAAATTTTGGCCGGGTACCATCCACTGCGGTGTACCAATAGCTACAATTTTTTTGAACACCTCAGACTCCACCAGCTTGTATGGTAAAAGCTGGCGGGCTAAGAGTTCAGACAAGCCAGCTGTCAGTTGCCGGGCAAGGGGGTGACTTTGTGGCATTGGCTTCTTATGCTCAAACATGTCCTTGATAGACACTTGACTGTGGGCAGATGAGCAGGGACTGCTCAGGGCGAGACACGGAGTGGTGGATGGTTGAGAGGGGGCAAGCAGGGCAGCAGTGGTTGACGTGGATGAAGATGCTGGACCAGGAGGAGGATGGCGGCTTTGACTTTGTGTGCTGCTTGTACTCATGTGTTGATCCCATAGGCGTTTGTGATGTGACATCATGTGCCTTAGCAAATAAGTTGTACCTAGGTGGGTGTTGGACTTCCCATGACTCAGTTTCTTTTCGCACAGGTTGCAAATGGCATCGCTGTTGTCACAGGCAGACACACGAAAAAATTGCCACACTGCTGAGCTCTGCAATGACTGCATTCTGGTGGTGGCAACAGCATGCGTTGACTGGCAAGCTGTCTGGCTGACCCCGGGTGCCAATGCATGCTGTCTGACTGTGCCACTAGCTACTTTTGACGACCTCCCGCTGCTTCCAACTCGTCTCCTCCTCCTCTCTATCTCCCCATCTGACCTTTCCTCCTGTTCTTCTTCACTTATAGTGGGCCCCCACGGACGCATCGTCATCATCAACCGCTTCACTTGTATCTGACAACACAACAAATGAAGCAGCACCGGGTACAACATCATCATCATCATCAGACCGTATGTCCATGTGTGTAATGCTGCCTGACTGGGACATATGCCTGTTATCTACATCCTCTGGCACTAATGTTTGTGCATCACTCATTTCTTCCAACAGATGTGTAAATAACTCTGCTGACGGATAAAGTGAAGCGGCTGTGGTGCTTGTGTTGGTGGTGGCGGCAGGCGGGCGAGTGGTAACTGGAGAGGTGGCCGAAGCTAAGCTGGAGGATGGTGCGTCTAGGTTCCGAGCGGAAGCTGTAGAAGATTGGGTGTCCTGTGTTAGCCAGTCAACCATGTCCTCAGAACTTTTCACGTTCAGGGTACGTTGCGTCTGAAAACTGGGCATTATTCTAGGGCCAAAGGGAATCAAAGCATCACGACCACGACGGCCCCTGCGGGGTGGCCGGCCTCTCCTGTCATTTTTTTTTCAATTAGTGGTACTATGCGTGCAATCTACTGTGACACCAGATATGAGTGTCACTGTGCACTGGCAAAAGTTGGCAGAGTAGATGCAATAGGCCTCACACACACGCCTGTAGGCAGGCAACTGATATTCAATCGATTACAGTGAAAAAAGGGTTCTTTTATTTCACTGTACACTATGGTTCCACCAGATATGAGTGTCACTGTGCACTGGCAAAAGTTGGCAGAGTAGATGCAATAATTTTTTCAATTAGTGGTACTATGCGTGCAAGCTACTGTGACACCAGATATGAGTGTCACTGTGCACTGGCAAAGGTTGGCAGAGTAGGCGCTGTAGGCCTCACACACACGCCTGTAGGCAGGCAACTGACATTCAATCGATTACAGAAAAAAAGGGTTCTTTTATTTCACTGTATACTACGGTTGCACCAGATATGAGTGTCACTGTGCACTGGCAAAAGTTGGCAGAGTAGATGCAATAGGCCTCACACACGCGCCTGTAGGCAGACAACTGATATTCAATTGATTAGAGTCAAAAAAGGGTTGTTTTATGTCACTGTACACTACGGTTGCTCCAGATATGAGTGTCACTGTGCACTGGCAAAAGCTGGCAGAGTAGATGCAATAGGCTTCACACACGTGCCAGTAGGCAGGCAACTGATATTCAATCGATTACAGTCAAAAAAGGGTTGTTTTATGTCACTGTACACTACGGTTGCACTAGATATGAGTGTCACTGTGCACTGGCAAAAGTTGGCAGAGTAGATGCAATAGGCCTCACACACACGCCTGTAGGCAGGCAACTTATTTTCAATCAATTACATTCAAAAAAGGGTTGTTATATGCCACAGTACACTACGGTTGCACCAGATATGAGTGTCACTGTGCACTGGCCAAAGTTGGCAGAATAGATGCAATAGGCCTCTTACACACGCGTGTAGGCAGGCAACTGATATTCAATCGATTACATTAAAAAAATGGTTGTTTTATTTCACTGTACACTACGGTTGCACCAGATATGAGTGTCACTGTGCACTGACAAAAGTTGGCAGGGTAGATGCAATAGGCTTCACACACACGCCTGTAGGCAGGCAACTGATATTCAATCGATTACAGTCAAAAAAGGGTTGTTTTATGTCACTGTACACTACGGTTGCACCAGATATGAGTGTCATTATGCACTGTAGATGCAATAGGCTTCACACACACGCCTGTAGGCAGGCAACTGATATTCAATCGATTACAGAAAATATAGTGTTGTTTTATGTCACTGTACACTACGGTTGCACCAGATATGAGTGTCACTGTGCACTGGCAAAAGTTGGCAGAGTAGATGCAATAGGCCTCACACACACGCCTGTAGGCAGGCAACTTATATTCAATCGATTACAGAAAAAAAGTGTTGTTTTATTTCACTGTACAATACAGTTGCACCAGATATGAGTGTCACTATGCACTGGCAAAAGTTGGTAGAGTAGATGCAATAGGCCTCACACACACGCCTGTAGGCAGGCAACTGATATTCAATCGATTACAGAAAATATAGTGTTGTTTTATGTCACTGTACACTACGGTTGCACCAGATATGAGTGTCACTGTGCACTGGCAAAAGTTGGCAGAGTAGATGCAATAGGCCTCACACACATGCCTGTAGGCAGGCAACTGATATTCAATCGATTACAGAAAAAGAAGTTTTGTTTTATGTCACTATACACTACAGGTGCACCAGATAGGAGTGTCACTGTGCACTGGCAAAAGTTGGCAGAGTAGATGCAATAGGCCTCACACACACGCCTGTAGGCAGGCAACTGATATTTAATCGATTACAGAAAAAAAGTGTTGTTTTATGTCACTGTACACTACGGTTGCACCAGATATGAGTGTCACTGTGCACTGGCAAAAGTTGGCAGAGTAGATGCAATAGGCCTCACACACACGCCTGTAGGCAGGCCACTTATTTTCAATCAATTACATTCAAAAAAGGGTTGTTATATGCCACAGTACACTACGGTTGCACCAGATATGAGTGTCACTGTGCACTGGCAAAAGTTGGCAGAATAGATGCAATAGGCCTCTTACACACGCGTGTAGGCAGGCAACTGATATTCAATCGATTACATTAAAAAAATGGTTGTTTTATTTCACTGTACACTACGGTTGCACCAGATATGAGTGTCACTGTGCACTGACAAAAGTTGGCAGGGTAGATGAAATAGGCTTCACACACACGCCTTTAGGCAGGCAACTGATATTCAATCGATTACAGAAAAAGAAGGGTTCTTTTATGTCACTGTACACTACGGTTGCACCAGATATGAGTGTCACTGTGCACTGGCAAAAGTTGGCAGAGTAGATGCAATAGGCCTCACACACACGCCTGTAGGCAGGCAACTGATATTCAATCGATTACAGAAAAAAAGTGTTGTTTTATGTCACTGTACAATACAGTTGCACGAGATATGAGTGTCACTGAGCACTGGCAAAAGTTGGCAGAGTAGATGTAATAGGCCACACACACACGCCTGTAGGCAGGCAACTGATATTCAATCGATTACAGAAAAAAAGGGTTGTTTTATGTCACTGTACACTACGGTTGCACCAGATATGAGTGTCTCTGTGCACTGGCAAAAGTTGGCAGAGTAGATGCAATAAGCCTCACACACACGCCTGTAGGCAGGCAACTGATATTCAATTGATTACAGTCAAAAAAAGTTTTCTTTTATTTCACTGTACACTACGGTTGCACCAGATATGAGTGTCACTATGCACTGGCAAAAGTTGGTAGAGTAGATGTAATAGGCTTCACACACACGCCTGTAGGCAGGCAACTGATATTCAATCGATTACAGAAAAAAAAGGGTTGTTTTATGTCACTGTACACTATGGTTGCACCAGATATGAGTGTCACTGTGCACTGGCAAAAGTTGGCAGAGTAGATGCAATAGGCCTCACACACACGCCTGTAGGCAGGCAACTGATATTCAATCGATTACAGAAAATATAGTGTTGTTTTATGTTACTGTACACTACGGTTGCACCAGATATGAGTGTCACTGTGCACTGGCAAAAGTTGGCAGAGTAGATGCAATAGGCCTCACACACATGCCTGTAGGCAGGCAACTGATATTCAATCGATTACAGAAAAAGAAGTGTTGTTTTATGTCACTGTACACTACAGTTGCACCAGATAGGAGTGTCACTGTGCACTGGCAAAAGTTGGCAGAGTAGATGCAATAGGCCTCACACACACGCCTGTAGGCAGGCAACTGATATTCAATCGATTACAGAAAAAAAGTGTTGTTTTATGTCACTGTACACTACGGTTGCACCAGATATGAGTGTCACTGTGCACTGGCAAAAGTTGGCAGAGTAGATGCAATAGGTTTCACACACACGACCGGAAGGGAGGCAACTGATATTCAATCGATTACAGTCAAAAAAAGGTTGTTTTATGTCACTGTACACTATGGTTGCACCAGATATGTGTGTCACTGTGCACTGGCAAAAGTTGGCAGAGTAGATGCAATAGGCTTCACACACACGCTTGTAGGCAGGCAACTGATATTCAACCGATAACAGTAAAAAAAGGGTGGTTTTATGTCCCTGTACACTACGGTTGCACCAGATATGAGTGTCACTGTGCACTGGCAAAAGTTGGCAGAGTAGATGCAATAGGCTTCACACACACGCCTGTAGGCAGGCAACTGATATTCAATCGATTATAGAAAAAAAGGGTTGTTTTATATCACTCTACACTACGGTTGCACCAGATATGAGTGTCACTGTGCACTGGCAAAAGTTGGCAGAGTAGATGCAATAGGCTTCACACACACGCCTGTAGGCAGGCAACTGATATTCAATCGATTATAGAAAAAAAGGGTTGTTTTATGTCACTGTACACTACGGTTGCACCAGATATGAGTGTCACTGTGCACTGGCAACAGTTAGCAGAGTAGATGCAATAGGCCTCACACACACGCCTGTAGGCAGGCAACTGATATTCAATCGATTACAGAAAAAAAGTGTTGTTTTATGTCACTGTACACTACGGTTGCACCAGATATGAGTGTCACTGAGCACTGGCAAAAGTTGGCAGAGTAGATGCAATAGGCCTCACACACGCCTGTAGGCAGGCAACTGATATTCAATCGATTACATTAAAAAAATGGTTGTTTTATTTCACTGTACACTACGGTTGCACCAGATATGAGTGTCACTGTGCACTGACAAAAGTTGGCAGGGTAGATGCAATAGGCTTCACACACACGCCTGTAGGCAGGCAACTGATATTCAATCGATTACAGAAAAAGAAGGGTTCTTTTATGTCACTGTACACTACGGTTGCACCAGATATGAGTGTCACTGTGCACTGGCAAAAGTTGGCAGAGTAGATGCAATAGGCCTCACACACACGCCTGTAGGCAGGCAACTGATATTCAATCGATTACAGAAAAAAAGTGTTGTTTTATGTCACTGTACAATACAGTTGCACCAGATATGAGTGTCACTGAGCACTGGCAAAAGTTGGCAGAGTAGATGTAATAGGCCACACACACACGCCTGTAGGCAGGCAACTGATATTCAATCGATTACAGAAAAAAAGGGTTGTTTTATGTCACTGTACACTACGGTTGCACCAGATATGAGTGTCACTGTGCACTGGCAAAAGTTGGCAGAGTAGATGCAATAAGCCTCACACACACGCCTGTAGGCAGGCAACTGATAATTAATTGATTACAGTCAAAAAAAGTTTTCTTTTATTTCACTGTACACTACGGTTGCACCAGATATGAGTGTCACTATGCACTGGCAAAAGTTGGTAGAGTAGATGTAATAGGCTTCACACACACGCCTGTAGGCAGGCAACTGATATTCAATCGATTACAGAAAAAAAAGGGTTGTTTTATGTCACTGTACACTATGGTTGCACCAGATATGAGTGTCACTGTGCACTGGCAAAAGTTGGCAGAGTAGATGCAATAGGCCTCACACACACGCCTGTAGGCAGGCAACTGATATTCAATCGATTACAGAAAATATAGTGTTGTTTTATGTCACTGTACACTACGGTTGCACCAGATATGAGTGTCACTGTGCACTGGCAAAAGTTGGCAGAGTAGATGCAATAGGCTTCACACACATGCCTGTAGGCAGGCAACTGATATTCAATCGATTACAGAAAAAGAAGTTTTGTTTTATGTCACTGTACACTACAGTTGCACCAGATAGGAGTGTCACTGTGCACTGGCAAAAGTTGGCAGAGTAGATGCAATAGGCCTCACACACACGCCTGTAGGCAGGCAACTGATATTCAATCGATTACAGAAAAAAAGTGTTGTTTTATGTCACTGTACACTACGGTTGCACCAGATATGAGTGTCACTGTGCACTGGCAAAAGTTGGCAGAGTAGATGCAATAGGTTTCACACACACGACCGGAAGGGAGGCAACTGATATTCAATCGATTACAGTCAAAAAAAGGTTGTTTTATGTCACTGTACACTATGGTTGCACCAGATATGTGTGTCACTGTGCACTGGCAAAAGTTGGCAGAGTAGATGCAATAGGCTTCACACACACGCTTGTAGGCAGGCAACTGATATTCAACCGATAACAGTAAAAAAAGGGTGGTTTTATGTCCCTGTACACTACGGTTGCACCAGATATGAGTGTCACTGTGCACTGGCAAAAGTTGGCAGAGTAGATGCAATAGGCTTCACACACACGCCTGTAGGCAGGCAACTGATATTCAATCGATTATAGAAAAAAAGGGTTGTTTTATGTCACTGTACACTACGGTTGCACCAGATATGAGTGTCACTGTGCACTGGCAACAGTTAGCAGAGTAGATGCAATAGGCCTCACACACACGCCTGTAGGCAGGCAACTGATATTCAATCGATTACAGAAAAAAAGTGTTGTTTTATGTCACTGTACACTACGGTTGCACCAGATATGAGTGTCACTGAGCACTGGCAAAAGTTGGCAGAGTAGATGCAATAGGCCTCACACACGCCTGTAGGCAGGCAACTGATATTCAATCGATTACAGTCAAAAAAGGGTTGTTTTATGTCACTGTACACTACGGTTGCACCAGATATGAGTGTCACTGTGCACTGGCAAAAGTTGGCAGAGTACATGCAATAGGCTTCTCACACACGCCAGTAGGCAGGCAACTGATATTCAATCGATTACAGAAAAAAAAGGGTTGTTTTATGTCACTGTACACTAGGTTGCACCAGATATGAGTGTCACTTTGCACTGGCAAAAGTTGGCAGAGTAGATGCAATAGGCCTCACACACATGCTAGAAGGCAGGCATATGCAATTAGGTTACACAGAAAAAAATAATAAAATAAAATAAATGATGTTCTAGCCCTAAAAAGGGCTTTTTGGGTTGCTTTCCTTGCAGCAGATATCAAATGAGTCATTCAGGTGTGTAGTGAAAGCTAAATACACAGCCTGGCTATCTATTTCCCTATTAAACCAGCAGCAGGTAGAATATATGTCCTCTCTCAACGAATGTAGCTTCAGAATGATTCTAAAATGGAGACTGTCCTTCAGATGGAAGGCCCTGGAAGGGAGTGTATGCTGCTGATTGGCTGGAATATGTCTGCTGACTGTAATGTGCAGGGTCAAAGTTTCCTCAATGATAAAGAATAGGGGGCGGACCGAAAAGCGCATGTGTTCGCCGTTCGATGCGAACGCGAACATGCGAAAATCGCCGCAAATATTTCTCCGGCAAACTGTTCGGGACATCACTACCAATGGGCCTCCTTCATGTGAGATTGAGCCATGTGCAAACTCAGGTATATATATTTAGAAAGTAAGATCACCTTTATTTTCTGTGATAGCCAAACAACAAGTAAAAGACTTGGCTTTATTGTTAACATTATATGTAGGTACTTGGCACCTCCTGTCAGAATTCTCATGGGAGAAACTGACAACATCCTCTAAATTATTATTTTCATGGAAGGTTCCTTATTTGTAATATTAAAATAATCTGTCTAAGTATTTATTTGTATCTTAAAAATCATTCTATTAAGAAGTCTTTAAAAGCTCTGGGGTGCTCTGGAGGCCAACTAGGAAGAGCCCCTTGACCCAGAAGGACCGGGTATAGGGGATGTTACATGTGTAACTTGGGGAATAGCTGGATATAAGTCTATGTTGGCGCCTTCAGTGCCATTGTTCCCCAGCCAGCCACATGTGAGGAAAGGGCCTTCTGTCTCCTCAGTCCTCTCCCAGTTTTTCTTCTTGTCTACTTCCTCTGACTCTCGTTTGATTTATTTTGTTTTGCTGTTTCTTTTCCCTTTCTTTTGTTTCTTCTTGTTTTCTTTTTTCTTCCTTTTCCCCCTTTTGTTTTTTTTCTATGTACTCCCCTTTTATTCCCTCCCTCCCACTTTATCCTCTTCTACCCTTTTTAATCCTCTCATCCCCTTATTTGATCCGCTCCCCCTTTGTAGAGCCCCCTAACTTATCTCAGGATGGCCAAGTGTATTTTTATGGAGTCATAGCCCGCCTCTTGGACAAGGTGCAGAGCAGGGAGATGATACACATGGTCCATTGACTGGAGCAACAGCTGCACCAGGAGTGGGGTAGAGACGATGTAGCTAGGCTGCCGTAAGGGATGCCCTAGCTCACTGCTGAAAATGAGCCCCCACAGTGCCCCATGATCCACTCCCACTCTGCATGTTACTGCACCAAGTGCTATATCTACAATCAAGGGTAACAATAAGCCCAAGACTAGGAGTAGCTCTTTAAAGGGACAAGGTCCCCAAGGAGTGGTGACATAAAAACAGTTGGCTGCTGTGTCTTCTGTTTATAAGAAGAGGGCTTTGCAAAACAGCAAAGCAAAGCAGAGATTAATATTTACAGAGCAAAGGTTGTTGATCCAATGGGAGATACTGCAGGAAGATGATGGGCATATTGAAGAGGTGCAGTAAGAGCCTGAAGACCCACTGCCTAGATGCGCTCACTTGGTGAGGTCCACAAAAATGACAGCTGCCATTTTCTGAAGCTCATACAAAAGCCAAAATTTTCTATACCCAGGTTTGCATGCCACAGACTCAAGTGGGTGTTGGGTTCCAGAAGCACAAGCATCACTAGCCAGTATGAGTTTTGCTGCTGAACCAAGCAGTCAGGCAGGTGGGTCTGGCAAGTTAATGGCTGCAGACCAACATTCTATTGCCTCTACAGACATTACAGGTGCCTCCGTTATTACCCAATTGCAACTTGAATAAGGGATAGCAGCATCAACTAGCGATGCATCACCAAGAAAATGGTTTACACAGTGTGAAGTAATCCAGGCAAATGCACAGGCAAAGACCTAGACCTCATAGGCAGTGATGAGATAGTAATCGTTTCTTTTGCCTTAGCAGGTCTTCCAGATACCGATCAAGATCTAACAGCACAGGGTGAGACGTACGATAGGAAACACAGTTATCGGAAGATCCCAGAAACTTTCAATAATCAGATACAAGTCTTCATCATTCTGGCATGTGTCATCAGTAAAAAGTTTCCTGAACAGTACTTTACCCTGGTAATATACTTGGAAGAGGTGTTCAGGGGCATATCAGACTAATGGGGCATAGCATGGTCGAAGCACTATGAAGGCTTTCATCAGTGCATGGCCTCCAGACCATCTATGTCCTGGTGCTCCCAGTGCTGCTGCCCTTTTGGGGTTTGGGGCTATATTACCCTCTGCATCTATGGAAGCAGGTAGAAAGGTTTGTTATGTGTTCAAGGCAAGACAGCGGTGGTTAGATTTGTTCTGAAGCGGTTTCGTGCAGGATTTCACATCCCTTCAGTTGCAGTGAACTTGTCTGGTATTTCTGTGGGAGCTTGGAACAGAGAGATTGAGATATTGGTAAGGCACTCTCTGGTTCCATCTACTTGGCTTTCGTACAAGAGGGTTTGGGACAAGTGTCATGCGCTTACTCGACTGCCAGGTGGTGCTGACACTGATAACAAAAGGATGGAGATTTTACTATGGTTTCTGTTGCAGTGCAAGGAACAGAGAGTTTCTTCCACAAGGGTGGAGCATCAGGTTGCAGCCTTGGATTTTTTATTTAAATTAGCTGGGTTTAGGGACCTGATTAAGAAATTCTTGTTTAAGCAAGTGGTGTGAGGTTTAACATGGGATATTGACAGACGGGATTAAAAGAGACCTATAGCATTTTCTCTGCCTGCTGAAGTTGTCAGTGGTTTTGGAGGAGGTCTGTACTGACTATGACCCTCATAACCCTCTCTTTGGCCCTTTGTTTATGTGCTTTCAGGGTTGCAGAGTTGGTTTCGGCAAACAGGCAAGATGTGGGTGGCCTCAGGTTGTCTGATGTGGGGATCCACTGTGATAGTGTGACCTTATGGCTGCTGTAGTGCTAAATTGACCAGATCAGTAAGGTGAAAGAGATTCTATTGTACCATGTGGGTACTGATTGCTGCTCCTACTCTTGTGAACCAATGCCCAGCTTTCTCTGTTCCTTTCCTCGTACATGAAACAGGATTGTCTCTCTCAAGTTTCCAAATCTCCAAACTTTTAGTGATT
Source organism: Discoglossus pictus (assembly GCA_027410445.1). NCBI lineage: Eukaryota > Metazoa > Chordata > Amphibia > Anura > Alytidae > Discoglossus > Discoglossus pictus. The sequence goes on from CM050164.1 coordinate 207,285,422, forward strand.
TGCCATCGAAGTTGCCAAAATGGGCCTTTCTGAAGATGTGGTTCAGATAGTTAAAAGGTGGTTATTGTGGCATTTTAAATTATATGTGAGACAATATTCAGCTGCATACTAATGGTTTTTGGTGTATTTTTTCAGACCACATATGGAAATTATGGGTTATCTGCCATTCTTACATTTACAAGGTCCCAAGGGTTCGTCTCAGTTGCTGATCAGAGCCTAAATTTGAAGGTGAGATGGTTTGATTTCTTAGTCATGCAATATTCCCAACCGAGCTGGCATGTAGTGAATTATGCTTTTTAGTTGATGAAGCGTAGGGTTTAGAGGAACGCAATATATCCAGAAATTTGGATAAGGCTTGTCTAAAAGTAAAAAGCTTATGTCTAGATTTCTTAGGAAGTTAGGTTTTGTTTCTTTGCAGCATCATGAGCTTGAGGGTGTGAATACATACTAAATTTTTAGTTAGATTTTAATTATGTATTGTCACAGTGGCGAATGATGAGAGGAGTCACCACTCCTATGGTAGTAGGGCTGATCCATCACAGTAGGCCCTTGACGTGGTTTCAGAGCACAGGGTGTACTGCCTCTGGCCAGGTTCCTCCCCTCAAGTGTTTCAATATGTTATTTTGTTTACCAATAAAGGCTGTGGCTTGTTTTCCTCATGTATATTTCTCTGCAAAGGTGCTAACACAAATTCAGCACTCAGGAGAAATACTCTGACGTTCCCTGGAATTCATACCTGATTGACCTCCTCTCCATGCAGCAATGCCTTGATCCACTCTATGCTGCACAAGGCACAATGCACCATCACACTGGAATAAATTCAACATGCAAGGTCTCAACATTGACAACTCCTGTTGGCTTTTGAAACCTAGGGTATGATACATGGACTCCTAGTTAAAACATGGAATTTTACTAAATACTGTCAATATTTTGCATGTTAGAAATACAAAAATGTTTGCACATGGTCTTATTTAAGGGTGGTCTACCTATACTGGTGATATTCCAATATAGGTATTATGGTAGATTAGCCTGTTACCTTATAAATTAACAGCCAGGAATTCAGGTATTCTTTTAATATTTTATTAAAAGTCCAATATTTGCACCAAAATAATACACAGTTCTTTTCAATATCTTCATCTGAAGCAAAAGGGGGAGCATTCGGCCTGCTTGTCTCTCCGAAATGCTCAAACCTCCAGGGACCCTTTAAATAGTTTTTTGAAAAAACTCTGTCACACTTGCAGTTATACTCCTGCCTTCTCCATGGGGTTAATGTCCACAGTCTCTAAACAGGAAAACTGCTTTCTCTCAGCAGACTGACTTGCCTTGTAAGTGCTGCGTTGCTCCTGCAGACAGCTCTGCTCTGGAAACCAATGCTGCTTTGCTCTCCAGACTGACTCTCATTGCAGACAAACAATCTTTACTCTTACATGAAAAGCCACACCCCTTGGTTCTGTATGTAGGGCTTTTAAATCATCCTGACGAGGATCGGGTGCACTGGCTTGATTGAGCTGTAATTCCAATTAGCCCTTGCTTATCACGCCTGGATATATAGCTCTGCTCAATCTCTTATATACACTCCTTGCTTGACTCTTTTACAGTATGTATATATATCAATTCTAATAATAGTAGAACCACTAGATAGTGTAAAAAACACACATTGAAGAAAAAGGACACTTATTACACTAACTAGAATCCCTTACAAAGAATTATTATCTATCAAGACATAAACATTGTGTTATTAAAATCCATCTTTATTTCCATACATTTAAAATACACATGTGATAAAATGAAACACAAATGTTTAAAAAGATAAAACTGTACTGTCCCCACTTTTTAACACAGGTATATTACCCTAAATATCACACACTAGCATATAAACAGTTTAGACAGAATACAGCAATAACTCTTATATTTTATATATTTTAAACATAGTAATTAATTTTCATGTAATTCTTAATAGAGGGAGATCACAGTTGGTTTTAGATATAAGTGCAAGGGTAATATAGAAATATTATATAGTATTAATGGTACCACAGGATTCTATAAATCAATAGTATTGTTGCATAGGAGAAATTACCCCCCCCCCCCCCCCAGAGAAGGGCCCTGGTGCATTGCACCACCTGCACCACTGGTAGCTCTGCCCCTGGCTAGAGTACGGTTACATTCTAAAATGTTTCATCTTTTGTGGTTCAGTAAATTATCCAAATAGATAAATCCTAAGCCTTTTTTTAATAGGATGAAACTACTCTTCTTTTATTAGATAAGCTATTTTGTCTGTACTATTATGTACCTGGCCCTCTTGCATTCGGCAAACCCTGGTCACTATCCAGTAGGATCCTTTCTTTGGTGCTTCTCAGTAAGCTTCACCCAAGGAAGGAGTAAAACTTGTGAATTCAATTAATTTTCGTTTTCTACAAGCTTGGAGAGCAATGGAGTAGTCTCAATGGAGATAATATGCAGTGGTCTGCTCTTATTACATCACACAAACAGTATATACACTTATTTCTAGTTGAAAATGACGTGGATATGCCAAATAAGATTACATACTACGCATGGACTGATTCAAGAAAAATATGTTACACATAAATTCTCAATATAAGCAAAAGAGAAATAAAGAACAAAAACAGAAATAAAATGAGAGCCATAGTTCACGGCAACAGAAAAGAACAGACTGAAAAAAAGAAAATGAATGCCTACAGTAAATCAATACTTAGTATAAAAGATCAAAATGTAAAGGTTGTGTTTATTTTTACTTTCTAAAACATTTTGTCTATTATCACATTCACTTATTCAAAAGACCATTTAGAAAATAAATCCACCACATGTTTTCTTTAAATAAAGTTTACTCATTTCATGCAAAAACAACTTTTGTATGTTTAAAACATTCTATTTAAAGGCATAATAATTACTTGTGTAACTCTTACATTGATCCATACACCAGATTCTTAACCCTCTGGCTGCCCACCCCATGACAGATATGCGTGGCCCTGCTGTGTCAAGCACATATCTGTTGCCAGAGTATTTTTTTCAATCTGTTATAAAAAATATTCTTAATTTTAATTTATTAAAATTCATGTCTCCTTGCCCCCTCTCCTGCATCTTGGGTGAGGGAAACTTTAACAAATTGGTGGTCAGGGGGTTATTAATACTTACACTAAAAAAAAAAAGCATTGTGGCAACAGGTTAATATATCAGTCCATAATAGAGAAGATCATTAGATCTGCCCAGGAAGGTGGTACACATAAGTGGACACTGCTACTACCTTCTACCTGATGGTTGTGAAGCAATCTAACAACTGAGGGGAGATCTGGAGTGTCACATGATGTCACAGAGGTATATCCATATTTCCTGCTTGTTCTAAGATCTTTTTACAATCAAGAGGTAAGATGTCTCAAGTGATGCATCACTTGCTTTGTTTACTGAACTATTGGAGGAGTCAGTGGGGGGGGGGGGCACAGCACAGGGAGGAGTGACCAGATAACTTTTAGGGACTGTGTTAGAGTCCCTTGTACTGAAAGAAGATCCAACCATTCAATACTGCAGGAAATCAAGCCTTTGGAAGGTGTGATCATTAGGCTAATATTTTGACCATGTTATGAGAAGACAGGATTCCCTAGAGAAGACTCTGATGCTGGGAAAGATTAAAATCACTTAATGAAAGGGGCATAAGAGGCGGGAATGGATAGATGAGGTACTTGAAGCAAGGATCATGAGGTTGATGGAGTTCAGAGGGGCAGTGGCTGATATATGTGCCTGGTGTTCTTCATTACATAAGGTCTTGAAGAGATGGACATAACTGAACTAAATAACAAAAACAAAATGTCATGCCTATGGTCTGGGCTTGCAAGAAGTTACTGTTTAATATTATGGTTATGTATTTCTTAGTGCTTATCATTAAAATATTATTACACTGTTATACTGTATGTATCTTGGTTCTGCATAACATATGTATAACATATTTATTATGTTTCATGTTATAAGAATTGTTGTGAAAAACATTAGCTATTCTGCAGGCTATTGCATCGGTCAATGCCCAAGACCGTAGTCTTATAGATAATCTTTGTACACACACTTCAAGATTACAGCAAATGGTTATAGTTAATATAATCACCATGATAAGCTTAAGGGCCTGACCTCCTCAGATGTGCAGGGTCTCTCAGTAAGCAGGGACAGCCTATTGTTAATGAGTTCCTCTTCTATGTACCTAAGGATGGGGCTTACTGTGATTGGCCAGCCCGTGTGCCAGAAAATTGTAGGAAATGTGACATTTAATAAAGGTGTGTCAGTTGTGTCTGGACTTACATAAAACAAGGTGTAAGTGTGCATTAATCCTAATTCTAAGGGATTATATGGTGTTCCTGATATCCTGATGTTCCTAATATCCTTGAAGCAAGCTCCTGGCATGGTACTGGTGTTTGGTCCATCTTCTGTTATCAGAGGTGTAAAAGGATTGCACGATTCTGCTGGATAGGTTTGAACCAGGTTCTTACCAAGTCCAATTGAAGTAGCAGTTTGTGACACAAAATATTAACCTACTGCCACCAATTTGTATTTGAATGTAAACATTAATAACACCATGTTCACCAATTAGTTAAAACTGATTCCACCCAAGACACATGAAGGTGAGAGCAAGGGTACATGTACATATATTAATCTATCCATATATCCATAGTTAGCCATATACTGTATCTATAAATATGTATATATGTGTGTATATTATATCTATCTATTTAGGTATTATAGAATTCTCCAGTTTCTGTACTTTTGGAAAATATATCCTTTTGAATGTTTTGTTTGATCCTTAACTGACATAGAAGAGTGTAAGCAATACATAGATCTGTAAATTCCATTTTAGAATTGTGTATGTGCCTAAAATTAGCTTGTTTGAGACGTATTGCTGGAGAATGTGAAGTCAGGAGTAATTTTGTTGGCAACATTCTATAAAACACTCATTTCAGAGAAATAAAACAAGTGTTTTTTGTGGATTAGTTTCATTTTCAATATCATTATTGGTTTTCTTAGAGATACAGAGTTAAAATAAAGAAAAATCTGATATCATATATACTATAAATATACTGCTGCTGAAGAAACAATATATAGATTCCATATATACATAGAAAAATGCCTGCATGAATCATGGAATCATATCTTAGATGAAAAGAAATTAATGGGGTGTAAACAATTCCTTACACTGGACCCCGAGAAATCCTAACACCCAGTAGACTCGACAAGTCTTCCGATAAGCAGTTTGGCGCCAACCCTTCCATGTGCAAGTAGTATCTTTTCCCCCAGGGAATACAATTGTTAGTCAAAATAGATGTCCCAGACCGGTCTTATTTTCCTTATTGGTTCATCAATGTTATGTTTTGTTGAGAAATGTAGAAAAAGGTTGGAATAGTCTCAGATTTATCGCTATAAATTTTTCATTGCATGGAAAGCTTAAAATTGACATTTAGTCTAGGTTCTGTTTGTAATAAAGGCATTCAAAAAGTAGGTTATTGCAGGACATTTAACAAGATAGCACTATATGTTAATTATTGGGCTTCTTCAATTCTGTATGAAAAGGAGACTTGGTTTATGGAAGACAGGTAATCATTTTTAAATTGTAACCTCCAATAGGTAATGATTTGACAGGGAGGCACAACTTTAAACCTATGTCCTGCAGCTTTAATTTTAAAAACATGTTCTCTGATCATGTTTCAGCAGCCCAGTTCAGTGATTCACCCACCTAAGTGGGGCTTTTGACCCTCTCTATCTCCATACACAGGCCATGGGGTAGGGTACCCTATCTATAGCCAACAAACCCTTTAGAAGTGTAATAAAAATAATAAAAATAGGAAACTTACAATAAAAAAAACGCACTAAAATAAAAAGGAAGTAAACGTGGAAAATAAGTAAATGGTTAATTCATTCTTCACCCTCCTCGGTCCAGCATTATCAAACAAAGCCCTGTATACTCTCGTCAACCAGGGTAAATGGAATCCATCTTGGACCCAATGCCTTCAGACTTTTCTTAGTGCCCAAGAAAAAAGCCAAATCAAAAAATAAGGTGCTCAACAAAAATGTAAATTTTTTTTATCTTCTTCCTGAGACGAATTACATACTTCAGCCTTGCAACCAACTTTTATACAGACTTTCTAGGCCTCTCAGTGTCTGAAAAAGTTGTCAGATTATGTTATTGTAGACAGAATCATGTTTTTAATTCAACTGAACTGGGTGATTTTGTTTACTGAAAGTGTTCTCTAAGTTTAGATTGCACAATTATGTGGTTGTCACTACTCATATACATATTATATACTATTTCTGTAGAATTCCCCATGGAGAAAGTCAGACAGACCTCAAGACCAAAGGAAATATAATGAATCTTAGCAGTTTTCATGACTAAATAAAAAACAGATCACAGTTACAGAACAAAGGAAAATGAGAGATTCAAAGAGTATTTGTTTAATTTTAAATTATTTTGCGATACAAACCAAAATATCATGTTTTAGAATACATTTTATATTAAAGGATTGTTTCAATATTCACCAATAATGAGTAGAAGGTTATTTTGTATGCTGATCTGAAGTGTCCTTAATACAAGTTTAAAATTACGAAGATAAGTTACATTTTTCATCAACAATTCAACTAAGCTTAACTGTCAATTGTTATGTTTTCAAAAAAACAGAATACTGTCATACAGTCAGAATTTGCAACTAGGTCTCTACTAAATCAGCTGAGCCTTGAAGCTGGTATAAGTTAAATAATGAGAAAAACACATAGGATGTCCAACTTGTTTTTATGGATTAAAGATTTACCTTCACCCTGGAGCAGAGCTACCACCAGTGCAATAGGTGCAGTTGCACCAGAACCTCACCTCCAGGGGGACCTCATGGCGCCCTATGGCCCTCACATTCCATTTTCTGATCAGAGCTGGGCCCCTTGGCCCTCTCTGGCCCCCGGTGGCTCCCTTAGCTGTCCTGTGGCCTTCTCTTACCCTGTGGTCCTTTTTAAACCCTAACAGCCCTCTCTCGTTCCCGGCAGTTCCCCTAGACCTCTTTGGCCTCAGATGGCCCTCCGTTGGTACTCTTTGGCCCCTCCCAATCCTCCCCCTGCACCAACTTTCACCTATGGCTCCATGGCATCCTCTATTATTTCTCTGACCATTTACCTCTCTCTCCCATCTTCCCCCATTCTGTTTCTCCTTTTTTCTCTCCACCTTAATTTTCTCTGTGCCCCTTCACTCTCCCCTCCTCTCTCTCCTTTCTTGTCTACCCTGTCCTTCCCATCTATTATTTTCTGTATTTGCCTCCCTCCGTCATTTCCTGCCTTCTTCCTTCTTTTCCACTTCTTCTTTCTTCCTTTTTATTTTCCCTTTACTCTCCTCTGATTTTGCCTTCTATTTTTCCCCCTCTTCATCTCGCCCCCTTTTCCCCCACTCTTCTTTCTCTTCCTGTTTTCCGTTTCTCTCACAATTCTTCCCATTCTCGCGCTATACTCTTTCCCCTCGCTAATCTCTTACTCGCCCTGTTGTACTCGCCCCCCACCTCTCTCTTCACCCATTCTCTTCATCACTGTACCTGTCTTTAACTCATTACACCCCCACTCTCTCCCTTCCACTTTTCCCACTTCTATCTTTTAATTTCTCTCTCCGTTTTTTCCCTTTCCTCTTTCCCCTCTTGTCTTCCCCTCCTCTCTTCTCTCTCTTCCCTTTCTCACTCCCACTTCAATTTCTTTTTTTCTCCCTTCACTCTCCCCATACCTGTCCTTTTTTGTCTCTACCTCTCTACTCTGTCTTTATCTCCCCCTCCATTTGGGTGCTGAAGGGGGCCCCAAATTTCATTTTGCACTGGGGCCCTTCATGTTCTAGCTCCACGTGTGCCTTCATCATTTGACTGTCAGGCCTTTGGAGACTTCTTAGCATCCAAAAAATTGCTATATAACTTTTTTAACATTAAACCTGTGAACATAAGGAAACTGTACTGTTCTTCCAGAATACCATCAGCTTTTTACTAGTATCACTGTGGTACACAACTGTACAAAAATGGAGTAAAAATGAATAAACTTACTTATTATTAACAAAACAAATCAAACATTTAAAATATACCCTGAACATACTGGTACCAAATACACATGAGTTTTTTTTTGTTTTTTTTTATAAATGCAATGCCTTAACAGATTAAACTATCCAAAACATTAAAATAACCATATAAAAGTGCACATGTTCTTGAAAGAATGTGACCTACATAGTTCAGAAAGTCTTAGAATTAACCAAAGACATTTTTTTTGCTGAAATTAGCATATTTTATAATTATATAAACCATTATATTAGTTTCCCATTATCCAGCAAAATATATCACTCAATTTAATTTCAAGAAAACGACACAGTTCAAAATATAAAAGCCCCCCCCCTATCTATTAAGTTCACAGATACCATATACTGTATGTATATGTTACCAAACGTTTGTGCTGATCAAAAAATAAACACCATCCATTTTATTGCATTCATTGTTTTTATAAAATAGAGAGCCCCTAGTGAACCACCAAAGAATAAAACAATATCCGTACATAAATAATAACAAAAAATAAAAACATGGCTGAACACTCCACAAGGGAATTAAATCATGTTCCTGTTATATTATACACATAACCTATGAACCTCTGATTTTGCAAATTATGGGTGACGGCATATGTATATAATTAAGAGTAAACATGATTTGATCACACCGGGGACTAGTTAATTATGATGTTATTCCTTTCTCGTTATTGTTTAGGTGTATTATTTTTATGTATGGTGATGGTAATCAATGTCCATTTAATAAACTTTAACATTGGTGTCAATGGGAGGTTTATGCATTTTTATTAATAAGTCAGGACTTCTTCCTCTGAATGAAATGATTGGAAGCAAGTAGTAAAAGCTATTGGTCTTAATGGTGACAGTGGGGATGTGGGTTTATACTGCTATAACATGGTTTTCTTTAACCTACATTTGATTAGATAATTTTATGATATTTAAAAAAAAACATTGGCACTTTATAACATGTGCATGCTTAGTACAACAGGGCCACATGCATCTGTTATGAATTGAGCAACTTGAGATTTAAAAGTCCACCAAAGTAAAAAAAAAGTCTATTTATTCAGTATTCTAATTTATAACATATCTTCTTGCATTAATACATTAATAAAATAAAGGGATGATACCACTGATGATTTAGAGCCCGATTCAATTCGAAGCCCGCATCTCACAGTATACAGGCCGTATGTCTGTGGACGTGCTGCATGCTTGAACTCTGCTACAATTCCGGTGCTATTCAATTGAACAAGCCTGCAAATTAGGGTCCGAAATCCGAAACCGTAAATCATGCACTCGTAGCATTGCAGGGCGGGAACATGATCAATTAAGCAAGGCCGTAACTACCAATTTAGAAACAGCCAATAGAAAATTAGACCGTCATCATTAGGTCAGTAAAACATGGAGGTTACATGTCAATCAATTAGGGTTTTGGGGCTCGATATGTGAACACACTCGCAATCCCGCAATGTACAAAATAATAAAAATGAATGGCAATACTATTCTAATCCACGTGGGTGGCCTGATTTGTATTACCTCATTAATTCCTGAGATCGATATAACACTGAAGTGAAACATAAAAAAAATATATTTTCTACTGCAAATTTGCAAGCTTGAGACTGTTGTGCAATTAATTATAATGTCTTACATCACTTTCTCCATCTTTAAAAGTGCAGATTTTTCTTTTGCATTTACAGTGCTACGAACAGAGGTTAAACCCCCTTGTAAGTCCTATCTGGTATCTGTAGGATTTTCTTCTACATTTGCCGTTTACAGATGTGAAAACATTTGCGGGCTTGGGGAATTGTAGCAATTGAATAGCGTTTTGCAATTTTAGCCATCGTAACTCTTGCAGATGTGAAAGATCAAAAACTTTGATGGGCTGTAGGTACCGGTTATAACAACCGCAAGGATTTCAAGGACGTAACCCGTAACCCTTTGAAGCCCGCAAAAAGATGCCAATTCAATAGTAAAATAACTTATGGCCTCCATTACGGGCTTATAAATTAGAATTGCTCAATTGAATCGAGCTCCTAGTCTTTCCATTTTCTTCTTTGATTGCAGCCACATTACTATTAACAGTCATCTCTGGATAGCAAGACCAGATTCTGCCAATGCTGCAGCTGCATATTTTTTCGGAAATATGCCCTTGGGCATGCACTTCTATCGTTAGATGATGTCACTGGTGACAATTGTTCATTGGTGACATCACACAGGCCTGTGATGTACAAAGCATATATCATGTGTTACCTGTCTTTCTGGCTTTGGTGATCCTTTAAGTGGAAATTTAAAATTATTTGATTAAATAAATATATCTAGATTGAAAGTATTAACATTTTGAGGAGAATGTGTCAAAGCTCCTCTTCTTCATCATGACCAGTGAGTATATAACCCTCAGCACCCATGTCCAAATTGTTAAAATTATTACAATTATCATGCTTTATTTATAACATTTACAAAAGTAAAACAAGTGTATTAAATATATGAGAGAAATGTTTTTAGTGAAATGAACAGTGTAATGTGTAAGATTAGAAAAACAGGGAAACTTCCATATACCTTTAATATAAAATCACTGAAAACCTAGACTGATGCAGAAGTTAAGAGCTTATATTCTATAGAAATTATTTAGATTAACGCATGAGAGAGATGCATGTTTAAGTTAATATGCTCTATCCGTGGGATGTAACTTTATGTTGTGGAGCTTGAGCAGTTGTTCACAGTATGGTGTGTAGGTTGAATACGGTGTAAGTGATAGGCCTCTTTGAAAAGATGTGTTTATGGCAAGTGTTTGAAGTTATAGAAACACTTAGATAATTTAGAAGAACATCCATATCAAAGAGAAATAGACTCTCACAAGAGCACTGAGTTAAAAAGAGAACATCTGAAATAAAACTACCTATATAGAGATGCTTTGATCTCAGAAGGCATATTTAATTCATTTAATCACTTCATATAACTAATTCATATAGCGATAACCTTTGATCAAATAGATGACCATAATAAAAGACTTATTAATCTGTGAAAATGTATAAGGCATTAAATTAATGAGCCATTTTCATGATTATAAATTACATTGATGAATGTAAGTCATCATTTCTCAAAATAAATCCACTTTTTCTCCATTGTGAATCTAGAAGTATTTAGCAAATTAATGAAATAGATGTCTGCAAATCACTTAAAATGAAAAACTGTAATCTAAATATGAATGAAGATAATTATTTTATATTCAAGTCTGCCTTTCTGAGAAGGTGTGGTAATTATCAGCATACTTCACAAGTAGTTTTCTGAGGAGGTTTGTATAAGACCTTAAAGGTACACAAGTACATATTGTTGTATTGGTCTTGGAGATAAGCAAATAGGTTATTGCAGATTTTAGTTTTGGAAGTTTAGTTTTGGAAGTTCTGCACATATTCCAGAAATGTATTATCTACTTCAACCAACAACACTTAAAAGGAAACCCTACAAATATACTTGTTGAATAAATAGACTGCTTATCACAATCACTATAATAGTTGTGGACCAAGAACGTTGGTCACATTTGCGTCTTTGTCACGCTTTGCGGATCTCGAGTAGTGAGGGCCTCAACTGCAAGCCTCGCAAAGCAAGGCGAGCAGTCGACAGAAAGCCTCGTGAAGCGAGGCGAGCTGTTGACGACTGCATGCAACTGTGAGTCTCACAAAGCGAGCAGTTGAAACACGCGGGACTTAGGCTGCAATGAGGGCCAAAGGCGCTCATTCCGGCGCAGGAGCTCATCGCGAGGCCCGTGGGACTTAGCGAGGCCTGCAAAATTACGGCCCGTAGGACTTAGGACCAGAGGCATGTATATGGACTGTGGGCACGTATATGGACTGTGGGCCTCACAAAATTACGACTTTAACGGTCGATTCACTGAACTGTAAAAACCTGAAAAACAAAAACAAATATGCCTTAAATTAACTTACACACAGCCAGGGGACAGCCAGGGAGCCTGTGAGTGAGGTTGCAAGTTAATGTGAGCCATATTTGCCATTTGCCAAGCGAGAAAAAAAATTACTGCTGATAAAATGCAACAAGACAAAAACGAGACAGAAGGATGTAAAACTAGCACAAAGGACATAAAACTAGCCCACAGGACGTAAAAATGAGTCCTAAGCAGTAACACTTAACAAAAGCAGTAAAACTTAACCCAAGGCAGTAACACAACACAGTAACACTCAAGCGCAAAGCCTATAAAGTACACAGGGTGAGAGTCTTGCGATCTACACGATGAGCACCCAAGGATCTCACGGCGGGGATCACAATGAGCGCCAAAGGTGCTCAGAGTGCCCATATACTCGCATTGTGCGGCAAACAGCATTGCCAGGCTTACAATTTTACTCCCGTCATTTTTGATGGCCAATTTACTAGTAGTGTATATATTTAGCAAGGCAAAGTTTATTATAGTAAAAGAATTCAAGCATTTATCATAATAATTATAATATTTTAACAAGCAATAAAACAGTAAAAAAACAATGTAAAACTTACTTTCTACATAAAATGATTATGAACCGCCATTGCACCCAATCCTCCCATGGAGTAATCCACCCCAAACTACTGAGACTAAGCTAAATTTATAAAATAAAAAATGATAAATGCAAAAAATATATAAAAAATCTACACAAAACAAAAAAATATTTGCAAAAATAAAAAATTTTATTAATATAAAAATATTTTTTCAAATAAAATAAAGATAATTACAGTAGAAGTTATAAAAAAATAAATAATTACAGCTATAGGGGGGAAAGGGATTAAATTATACTCTACCTTGGATGATCCTCCTGCGATGATCTACGACGCCCGTGTTCTCAAACTGGATAAGCAGACACATCCTTATTGCTTGAAGAAATCGATCTCTTAAGTCATGATTGAAGACCCTTGCTCCTCAGCTTTGGGCCATGATACGGCCCATCCTCAGTCTGGATAAGCAGACACATCCTTATTGCTTGAAGAAATCATCCCTCTTTAGGCATGATTGAGGACCCTTGCTCCTCAGCTTTGGACCATGACAAGGCCCGCCAAATAAAAAAAAATATGCTGCTCTATAAAAAATAACTAAAACTAATGGATTAAACCACATTCACTCGTTATTTGTCCTGAATGGTGGCCATGGACCAATTGTGCAGGCAAAATGGACAGTGGAGTTGAAAGGGATCTCCGTGGCTGGTCAGCCACCCTGCCACCTCTGCACAAAGTTACCCCAAGATTCACTTAAATGTTGATGGCATTCTATGGGACAGGTCTCTTGGTACTACAACATGTGTTTAGTGCTTTTGTTATTTGTGTATTTAATGTTTAGTTTGGGTCCTGCTACTAATTAAATCATGAAGATAATATGGCACCAGCCCACTGCTCAGTTGTACTCAAACATACAGGAGTTGATCAGTCCCAATCTTTAGACTTTTGGTAGTTCAGGGACTGGTTAGCTGGAGAATTGCCATACTTTCTAAATTGTCTGTTAACATGATGGCCCTATGAGAGCATGTTCAGAACCCTTTCATGCCCATTCTTTCCAATGTCCTAATATTGGTTTTCTGAATGTTTTCCTGTGTGATCCTCTGACAGATTTGGACAAAGACAATACTTGAGGTGGGTTAGCAAAGCTTTTCAGCTCTGGCACTCCTAGCACTGTAGTGTGCTTTATATTCATTAGGAGATATGTGTAATCCATACAGATGCATTTCTATATTAATTGCATAACTTTATTTTATAAGTGTTTTTTTTGTGTTTTGTTTGTAGAGTAGAATTTGGCTTGTATTCACTAATGATATACCTCTAGCATAAATAAAACATTACAAATAAACTCTCAAATGCACATTTGCCTATGTTAGATAACATTCTATTCAAACCCAGTAATACCAGAATACATTTATATGCTCATCAATCTAGTTTATTTTCAGATATACAGAAATATCAATGCACACTTATGTATGAATACACAAACTCCCAGAACTGAAGATAAGATTGGGTGTATTAGATGTCACCTCTAAAACATACTTGTATCTTAATATAATTAATTCAGCATGTGAGACATTAAATTAAATATATATATATATATATATATATATATATATATATATATATATTTGAAAGGAAATGGAACATAACTGTTTTTTTTAATAATTTCAAAAAGCTTTTAAAGTTGTTTTCTTGCATGAAAAAAAATATTAAGAAACAAACTGTTTAAATTTAATTGAAAGCAACTGAAAATACACGGAGCATATTATAGTACACAGGACTCCTCGGTGAACAAGTATGGCTCATACAGCTATGCTATTACTTATTGGCTGACAAGGGCAAGCCTCCCCAGGAGCAGTTTAACAATTGATTCCATTTATTGTACTCTAGGACATTCATTTAAAAAAAGAAAACAAAATCTGACACATGAAAAAATACCTTTTTCCAGAACAAAAAATCTTTCCATGTCTCTTTAATAGTGGAATGAACTAAAGCAGAGTAGATGAAAGCTTCCCAGCTGAATGTCTTGTACACATAATATAAACACAGTTTCTCAGCAGATAACTTGATTTAGTATAACACCATGCAGCACCTGACAATATTGAACAACTGCACTTTAAACAGTAATGCTAGATGAACTGTTTTAACTGTGTAGACAGTTGCAATATGGTGACAGATTACTATTGTCAGTTTTATGTTACAAATGCGTCTCTTCTCAATACTTAATTGTTTTCTGTTAAGAATGACAATGCTGAAATGCTTTACACGATAAAACTAGATGACAGGTGATATTATACCTCTACTGTCACTTACACATACACTGAAAAATAAATGAGAACACAGCTCTGCTGTCACGTAAGGTTGAAAAGCGTCTGGAAAGGTGAAATACATACTCCTTAGGGAGGATGTAGATAGTGTTATCAGTGCTATTTGCATTGTTCTGAAATGTTTCCTTTTTTTTACATACCTTTAGATTATTCTCCCTCCTTTTTCTTCACAGAGCTAGCTCATGCTGTTTAAAACATATGTACTACTTCTGTGCACAGAGCAGATTTTCTCAAAAGGTCAACAAGGCATTGGTTTGAAAGGCAAACGATCAAGAGGTGTCTGATAACATTGTATACCCTTTAAATTACTTCACCTCTATCTTTTTTATTTTATACCCTTCTTTTTTATGCCCTCTGATCACTTTATTTATTGCTCTCTTGCCCATATCTCCCATTCACTACATAAAAGTAAATAGATACACAGGCATATTATATACCTAGTAAAATCAAGAAAATGTAAACATCCATTTAAGGATCAATAGCTCTATTCTATTTCCCTATATCCCAAATAGAGATTAGTGCAAAGTAAATCTCCCAAACAATTCTATTCATCACAGAACTGCCATGAGTGGCAAACTCCGGCAAACTTTTCCATTGATTTGTGCACTGCCAAAATATTATGAGTCACTCGTTCCCCAAAACCCTATTCAGTTGCAGTTTACTGTGCACTCGTAAATTTTATAGGTTCTGGGACATGGCCATATAGGCACATACCATAACAAGGAGGATTACACTAATCTCCTGAAGATGTTCAGGAAGGCCTACAATCACAAAATGAGGACGTAGAAAGGCACATCGAGCACCAGGAATCGCACCTCCATCAATGGGAATCACCTGTCCTGTCAATTGATTCATGTCAAAGTGACATAGTTATATAGTAACTATGTAACCATTGTTGTTATTCATGTGGCAACATGTATACCAATAATGATCATGTAACAATTAGTGCTAGTCTTAGACATGTCAGATGGTTAACAACCCTTCAGTAGAATGGTGAACCCCATCAGTGTCATAATGTATATGTTCCAAAGTATTAACTCCCAATAATGGCATGTGAGATAATTCTGCTTGGGGGATGTGTTTGATGGGATGGCGATCTGATAGCGTCTGTGTATATATTTCACTCACATTATTTGGTAGCACTGCTTGCCGATGAAGAGGATGCCTTCATGGACCTGAATTATAAAATTATAAAAAAAATTGTTCTTAAGGAAAAAAAAGAAATAGGGACTACACCATATCTTCTCAATGGCATTCCTCACTCACCATCAATAAATCACTAACCACATAAATCTGGTGTCCTTTTATGATACTGGGCCCGCATATTTTCTCCTTACCTTCTCCTCCTGGTGGGCAGGAGCACTGCCAGCAACCTCTGATTCTGACTGAGCCGACGCCCCTGCCTGTGGCTCTGTAGTGGACCCAGACCTCCTGCCAGCTGAAATGAGATAATAATGGTACAAGGTTAACAATATTGTACAATAATTTGATTGTTTTGTGTTCCTATCTATCTGACATCCTGTTGTCTTGAACCTGGATTGTTCACTTATTTGCTATTTTTGCGAGATTTGTTAATTGTGTTGTATTATAAGCTTCCTTGTTATTAGTTCATAACAATATCCTGATTCACGCATCTGTCATGCCTCTGCAGCACATTCATATGCAAGCTCTGCTTAACCTGATATGCAATTTGTGTTTAAACTAATCTGTGAGCATGGTTGTTAACATGTTGCTGAGAGGTGGTCCCTGATTGGTTGTACACTACACTTCATATTCATCTCTACATGTAGTCTCAGTTTGATGTTTCAGAAATGTATATCTATCTGGTATTTGATCAGGCTATTTGTCACACATATGATGCTGCCAACCAATGAGAGTGACATTTAGGCTTCCTGGAATTGAGGAGGGATAGATGATCCATCTATCCCTATTAAAATCCATGGAGCTGACATCTCACTCTCATTGTTTTGTTTTGTCACTTTCTCCATCATCTCCTTCAGCAACCTTTCCGACTTATTTCACTGGACAGTCACTCTGAGTCCACCACTTACAGCTCTGACTGCTCTGACCTTCTTTTCGATCATCCTCCTCACCTTTGCCTGGCTGTCATTGTAAAAATGCCTTACAGACTTCACATATCTATCTGCAAAACTGACCTCAGTAACTGCAGCTGATGCCTCCTTCCAGGCCTTGCCACTGGGCCCAGCCTTAACTTCCAACCCACTGAAAGTAAATTGGCATGAGCAGGGATGGCATTAAGGAGTATCACCATTCCCTTGTGCCTGTAGTTAGGAGCCCTGTGTTTGCCTACAGCCTCTTGTCTTCTCGACTGTGCACAGGGATCCCGACCTCCCTACTCTGACCCTGAGGCCTGTCCCTCCCCACCACTACCCACCCCCCGGGGATCCAAATCCCTCCCCCTCTGACATTGAACTAAGTGTGCTTAGCTCTAGGGGCAAATTGCTTCCTCGCAATACTTCACCTGCTGCCCCCCCCCACCCCCCAGAATTACCACTCCTATCCCTCCCCCTACATTCCTCTAATTTTTGTCAGAGAGTGAGAGGCCATAAAACAAATGATGTAAGCATCAATATATTATGAAGTGTCAAAACTGCTAAAACACACCTGCAAAGAACTTTATTATTAAAGCTTAGGTGAAAGAGTTTGAAGTGTTATTATAAGTATCAGTATGAGTACATAGCACAATGCAGATATGACAATTTAGAGCTCTCACCATTCTGCTGAACAGGGTTTAAATAAATGACATTTAATTTTCATAATTAAGTGATTCAATAACACTAGATATAAGTTAACATATTTATTATATGTATACTTATCGTCACATGCTCAACTGCAATAGCGTGGAACTGAACAGGACAGGCGTACTCAAGATTCCCGTTTCCCGTTGTTGGGGCTCCTTATGCTCTCCACAGCCTCCTGGTACTCCACAGCCTCCTGGTGCATGATCCCTTCCCTTTGGAGCCTGGGCCGCAAGGCAGTATTCCAACATGATAATGACCCCAAACCCACCTCCAAAGCAACCACTGCCTTGCTAAAGAAGCTGAAAAAGAAGCTGAAGGTAAAGGTGATGGACTGGCCAAGCATGTCTCCAGACCTAAACACTATTGAGCATCTGTGGGGCATCCTCAAATGGAAGCTGGGGGAGTGCAAGGTCTCTAACATCCACCAGCTCCGTGATGTCATAATCGAGGATTGGAAGAGGACTCTGGTGGCAACCTGTGAAGCTCTGATGAACTCCATGCCCATGAGGGTTAAGGCACTGCTGGAAAATAAGGGTGGCCACACAAAATATTGACAGTTTGGGCCTAATTTGGACATTTCCACTTAGGGGGTGTACTCACTTTTGTTGCCAACTGTTTAGACATTAATGGCTGTGTGTTGAGTTATTTTGCGGTGAAAAGCAAATTTACACTGTTATACAGGCTGTACACTTACTACTTTACACCCACTCTCAAGAAACCCTCATCCGATTCTGATGTTGCATCTAACTATCGCCCTTCCTCTCTACTTCCCCTGGCTTCCAAACTGCTGGAGCGGCTCGTCTATAACCGCCTTACCAGTTTCATCTCCTCTAACTCTCTTCTGGACACTTTCCAATCCGGCTTTCGGTCCCAACACTCCACTGAGACAGCCCTCATAAAAGTCACCAATGACCTGCTCACCGCCAAGTCTAAAGACCACTTTTCTATTTTGCTTCTTCTGGATCTCTCTGCTGCCTTTGACACAGTTGACCATTCAATTCTACTCCACATTCTCTCCTACATCGGCATTCAAGACACTGCTCTCTTGTGGTTCTCATCATACCTCCAAGAACGATCATTTAACATCTCCTTCTCCGGCACATCTTCTTCTCCTCACCCCCTGTCTATTGGTGTACCCCAAGGATCAGTCCTAGGCCCCCTCCTCTTCTCCATCTACACATCCTCACTTGGCACCCTAATAAACTCTTTTGGGTTCCAGTACCATCACTATGCAGATGACACCCAAATCTATCTCTCAGCACCAGATCTATCCCCCTCTCTTCTAGCAACACGTCTCGGACTGCCTCTTCAGTATATCCTCTTGGATGTCCGCCCACCATCTGAAACTCAACATGTCTAAGACTGAACACTTAATCTTCCCACCCTCTACTACAGCTTCAATTCCTCACATCTCTCTCTCTGCCAACAATGCCACCATCACTTCCACCTCCCAAGCCCGTTATCTCGGGGTTCTACTGGACCCTGCCCTCTCTTTCATCCCACACATACAGTCTCTAACCAAATCCTGTCTTTTCCATCTAAAAAAACATATCCAAAATACGCCCTTACCTTACACAAGACACTACTAAGATTCGAATACACTCTCTCATCGTTTCTCGTCTTGACTATTGCAACTCGCTCGCCTGCCCATCACTCGCCTCTCCCCACTTCAATCCATAATAAATGCCTCCGACAGACTCATCTTCAATACACATTGTTCAGTGTCGGCAGCTCCTATTTGTCAATCACTTCACTGGCTTCCCTTAGCCTCCAGAATAAAGTTTAAAATCTTGACCCTAACTTATAAAGCCCTCAACAACAGCGCACCCCGATACATCTCTGCTCTCATCTCCAAATACTCCCCCACACGCCCTCTTCGTTCTGCTAACAACCTTCTTCTTCCTTCTACCACTCTTGTCACCTCCTCTCACTCCAGCCTCCAGGACTTTTCTCGCGCTGCCCCTATTCTCTGGAACTCCTTGCCTCGCTTCATCAGACTATCCTCCTGCCTTAAATCCTTCAAAACATCAATAAAAACGCACCTCTTTAAAGAAGCCTATAACCTTCCTCCCTAACATGCTCAGCACTACTCTCTCCCTACTGTACCACATACAAACTTTAACCTTTAGATTGTAAGTCTGCGAGTTTCAATCCTGCAAGGTGTTTTAGGGAAAGCGCTATGGACACTGGATTCCAAGCTCAAAGACAGGGCCATCCACTCTTTGAAATGTGTGAATCTTTAACTTGTCATTGAATGTAACTTAACTTATGTATAGCGCTACGGAATATGTCGGCGCGTTAACATAAACGATAATAATAATAATAATTGTAGCAGAGTGTAATTTCTTCAGTGTTGTAACTTGAAAATATGTAATAAAATATTTACAAAAATGTGAGGGGTGTACTCACTTTTGTGAGATACTGTATATATATATATATATATATATATATATATATATATATATATATATATATATATATATATATATATTGGAAAGGGGCCTTGGGGTGGAGCAGAATTGTATAGCCAGTCTTCGGAAGGTATGCTGTTATTGGAGGTCATTGGGAGTGGAGTAGTTATGGGAAGCGGCCTGGCGGAGGAGCACTGGTATTCTGCAGTGTTGTAATGAGTTACTTGGGTTCGACATGCCTGCACACTTTGATTGTGTGCTTTGTATCCTCTGTGTCCTACCATCTTTGTTACTACACTTTGGATACTATTTGCACTGCACTCTGTGATTGTACATCTCTTGCGATTATTCCCCTTTTTATTTGTTCAAATGTACTCCAAACCCTTTATGTGTGCATTTATGTTTGAATGTGCGGTACATGAAACTGCTTCCCAACATTCCTTGAATAGTCTGTTAGTACTCTACAAATCCCCTCATCTGCGATGTAATCCACCTCTGTGTGTACAGTGTGTTTTGTACAATACAGATATGATTGTTGTTTTTATAATATAAATTATAATATAGTGACATGTGTTTTGCCAGTGTGAGTTCTATGATTAGAAATTTAGTCTTGATGGCTATACTTATAAATGTTGGACCTTATTTAGGTGTCACCAAGCACCAGATGAATCTGTCAGATAAAATAGGTAGTGATGTCGCGAACATAAAATTTTCGGTTCGCGAACCGCGAACGCGAGCCGCCGCAAATGTTCGCGAACCGGCAAACATCAGCGAACCGCCATAGACTTCAATGGGCAGGCGAATTTTAAAACCCACAGGGACTCTTTCTGGCCACAATAGTGATGGGAAAGTTGTTTCAAGGGGTCAATCAACTGGACTGTGGCATGCCGGAGGGGGATCCATGGCAAAACTCCCACGGAAAATTACATAGTTGATACAGAGTCTGGTTTTAAGCCATAAAGGGCATAAATTACCTAACATTCCTAAATTGTTTGGAATAACGTGCTTTAAAACATCAGGTATGATGTAGTATCGATCAGGTAGTGTAAGGGTTACACTCGCTTCACAGTGACAGACGAAACTCCCCGTTTAACGCACCGCAAACAACCGCAAACAGTCCATTTGCACAACCGCAAACTCCCCATTTGCACAAGGTTGGATACCAAGCTAGCCATGTTCCGTTCCATGTCCTCACTGATGTCATTGAAGGTCTCTTCCTCCACCCAGCCACGTACAACACCAAGGGTCCCCGAAAGGTGACAACAAGCCCCCTGGGACGCCTGCTGTGTTTGGCCTTCCACCTCCTCAAAGCCACCTTCCTCCTCTGACTCCTCTTCTTCAGACTCCTCTCACTGCATTGCCTCTCTCTGCATTATTATAAGGTGTGTTAAGTAGTACTGGGCCTGGATTTTTAGAACCGGGTGATGGAAAACGATGCTTTGTTGGTCGTATCACTTCAATTTTGGGGGACTTTGAGACATTAGCTTCTTACGCTCAAACATGTCCTTTACAGGCACCTGACTATGGGCAAATGAGCAGGAACTGCTCAAGGCGAGAGATGCAGTGGCGGATGGTTGAGAGGGGGCAAGGAGGACAGCAGTGGTTTATGTGGCTGATGATGCTGGACCAGGAGGAGGATGGCGGCTTTGAGTTTGTGTGCTGCTTGTACTCATGTGTTGGTCTGGAGACACCCAAACATTAGGTCTCAACCTGTAGAGGATAAGGGAACCAGGCTACTCTAGACCTCATTCATCATTACCGGTTTTGACAGATTGGTACTATGCGTCCAAGCTACTGTGACAACAGATATGAGTGGCACTGTGCACTTGCAGAAGTTGGCAGAGTAGACGCTGTAGGTCTGACACACACGCTTGCAGACAACTAACTGCTATGCAATCTATTACAGTAGAAAAAATGTTTTTTGTTTTAAATGTACACTACTGTTACACCAGATATGAGTGGTGTGTTAAGTAGTACTTTTTTGGGGGTTTGGTTGTTGAAGGCACAGTGCAGCACCAGAGGCCAGAAAAATTAGGCATGTACACATGCCTGAAAAATTAGGTATTGTTGATCTTGCAGCGAGCAGAGAAGAAGGTAGGCCTGATTCAACGCGCCAGCCCGCATACCCACACTCAGAGATTAAGGGGGGGGACCTGAGAAGGCCACGGGTCGGAGATATAAAGGGGGGCCATCCCAAATAAGCACACAAGCGGGGACAAAGGTAGTGAAGGGGACATAGAGGCCCATGGACTGACGGTCGCCATCTTGGCAGGAAAAGGGCCAAGCAATTAAGCCAAACTGACCCAGCACAGGCAGCTACTTGAGTCAAACGCTGTACAATTACACCTTAATAAAGCTGAAACATGCAGCAGCAGGGATTCTAAACGGCCACACGGGGACAAGGAGGCTAACAGACCCCACAGTCTCTGCACCACTCTTTTTAACAGATAACCCAATGGGCTAACCAGGGACCTTGCCCACATAAAAAAACAGAATTTTATTGGAGGCATTATTAGTGTCTTTACCCCCCAAGAGAGGACAAAATATACGGTATCTATAGACTACCTGATGGCCAAACCTCCTTTAGCCCCAATGCTATCCAAGAAACATTTCAAAACTTTATCTGACTGGGGGTCTATAGAGTGACATTAGTACTGACCTTTATATGACTGGGGGTCTATAGAGGGACATTAGTACTGACCTTTATCTGACTGGGTGTCTATAGAGGGACATTAGTACTGACCTTTATCTGACTGGGTGTCTATAGAGGGACATTAGTAATGACCTTTATCTGACTGGGTGTCTATAGAGGGACATTAGTACTGACCTTCATCTGACTGGGTGTCTAGAGAGTGACATTAGTAATGACCTTTATATGACTGGGGGTCTATAGAGGGACATTAGTACTGACCTTTATCTGACTGGGTGTCTATAGAGGGATATTAGTAATGACCTTTATCTGACTGGGTGTCTATAGAGGGACATTAGTACTGACCTTTATCTGTCTGGGGGTCTATAGGTGACATTAGTCCTGACCTCCTGCTGCAGTATTATTACTCCCAGTACTCCCAGGCTTGCTACTATTAGATATAATAACCTCAGTTTTGTTTCCTTATCTGTTGGTAACATCAAAATATGATTATTAAATATTTCATATTTGTTTTTGTTTTTTCCCCAAAGTGAACCCCTTTGTGTGTGTCCCACAGATGTGGCGTTTCCGCTCTGCGTATGTTGGATTTGCACCGCTCAAAAAGTATGAAAAGAGATCCCCCCCCCTTGAAGCCCATTAATGACATCATCAGTAAATTGTATGTAACAGATTCCAGTGTTTAGGGTTTATGACCCAATACTGCGATCATATCATTTATGACAAAAATCTGTATTTGTCGTATTATTCAGACGCGCGTGCATCTTTGTGTTACATTTCCTGATACTTTTATTATCTTGATCTTTATATATTTACTAGCGACTTGCCCGTCAAAAAATGGCGGCAATAAGATTGTAAGGCAGGTAATGGTTTGGACGAGACATTCATTTTGTTGGCGGTCGGATATCCTTCGGCGCTCATTGCGAGGCTGTTGGTTGTATTTTTTTTCTGATAGGCGCTTTTGCTGTTATTCTTTGGTTGGCGGTGATGTGTTTTTTGCGCTTATTGCAAGGCTTTGTGTGCTATGAGCAGCGTTGGCGCTCGTTGTGAGGCGCGCAGTGAATGGCTTTTATGTTTAATGTGATAATGTTTTTTTTGTGTATATGTATTTTTGTATGCTAATGAAATAATTACTAAATGAATATACTTTACCTATTTGTAAGTAATATATGCAGGAAGCATTGTGCTGAAGAGCTGACAATCTGTTTTCATGTTCCTGCAGCATACAATGTAGGTTTTCAGTGCTGTGGAGCTGCTGTGTAAGTGTCAGCAATGTGTGCAGTGTGTAGTGTAAATAGGCTGCGTGCGCGAGTGGAAGCCGTTAGGGTAGCTGGGTACTTCTGCATTGTGTAAGTTAGTGTTGTAAAATGGCGGGGAATGTGTATGTGGTAAGCGGGTGTGGATGATTTAGCGTCCTTGTTAATAGTGTATCTTTACCTCGTACGGCTTTTTAGGAAAATCTTTTTTAGTTAGCTCTTCAGGTTATTGATCCCTGGATATATTAATTACAAATAGGTAAAGTATTTTAGTAATTAATTAATTCATTATTATTAAAAAATATATATATAAAAAAATACGCTTAATAGCATATTTTACACTGCGGTTACTTTACATACATTAACGCTTCGCACTTCCTAATACATTTGTTCATTCACAATAGTTATTATCGTGCATTCATTTAATAAGTATTAATTAGTAATGGAAAATAAAAATGTAGACTTTACACTACACTAAAATGTTTTACTTTTTACTCTGCAGTTATATATCTGGATTACTGCTCATTGGCTGCCAGCGATAGCACTCTCAAAGCAGTTACAAATCTAAATCACTTTATTATGCTCTGAGACCTGAATAAATTTTTTAATTTACACTGCACAAAAAAAATTATATATTTAACACTGTACTTATATAAATGTCTTTGCGATGAGCGCCCAAGATTGATCGTTGCAAAGCACGAAACATGAAGGACACGCGGGAAGAGGCTCACAATGAGCGCAGAAGGTCCTCAGAGTACAAAAAGCATCACATTGTGTGGCAAACAGCATTGCCATGGCTTCAAACTTTTTTATTTATTATTATTGCCCCATCATTTGTGCCAGGCAAGTCGCTAGTGATATAATATAACATAATGCAATACCATATTATACAGTAAACATGGGTGTTGGAACTGGGGGGGGGGGGGGGGTATGGGGTAGCCCCCCCCCCCCCCCCCCACAGATTTCTTATCGTATGTATGTATGCATATAGAAGCTAACAGGGGAGGGGAGAGGGGGAGGAAACACAGGGGAGAGGGAGAGGAAGACACAGGAGAGGGGAGAGGGGGAGGAAGACACAGGGCAGAGGGGGGAAGAGAAACAGGGTAAGGGAGAGGTGAGGGGAAGAGACACATGGGAGGGGGGAGAGACACAGGAGAGAGTGGGGGCTAGAGACACAGGGGAGAGGGGGGAAGAGACTAATGGGAGGGAGTGGTGAGGAGACACCGGGGAGAGGAAAGGGGGTAAAGACACAGAGGAGGGGGGAAGAAACACAGGGGAAGGGAGAGGGGGTAGAGACACAGGAGAGAGGGGGTAGAGACACAGGGGAGAAGGGGGAAGAGACACAGATGAGGGGGGAGAGACACAGGGAAGAGGGAAGGGGGGAAAGACACAGGGGAGGGGGGAAAGAAACACGGGAAGGGAGAGGGGAGTAGAGAAACAGGGGAGGGGGAAGTGACACAGGGAAGAGGGAAGAAGGAAAAGACACAGGAGAGGGGGGAAATCAACACTGGGGAAGGGAGAGGGGTAGAGACACAGGCAAGGGTGGGAGAGACACAGGGGAGAGGGGGGGGAGAGAGACACATGGGAGGGAGTCGGGGGGAGACACAGGGGAGAGGGGGGGGAGAGACACATGGGAGGGAGTGGGGGGGAGACACAGGGGAGGTCTTCTGCTTTATTATTATTCTTATTATTATTACTATATAATGTGTAGGTGTACCGGCTGGGCATGCTCTTGTGCATTATTATTATTATTATTATTATTATTATTATTATTACTATATAATGTGTAGATGTACCGGCTGGGCATGCTCTTCTATATTATTATTATTATTATTATTATTATTATTATTATTATTATTATATAATGTGTAGATGTACCGGCTGGGCATGCTCTTGAGCATTATTATTATTATTGTTATTATTATTATTAGTAGTAGTATATAATGTGTAGATGTACCGGCTGGGCATGCTCTTCTACATTATTATTATTATTATTATTATTATTATTATTATTATTACTATATAATGTGTAGATGTACCGGCTGGGCATGCTCTTGTGCATTATTATTATTAGTAGTAGTAGTATTCTACTACTAATAATAATAATAATGCACAAGAGCATGCCCAGCTGGTACATCTACACATTATATAATAATAATAATAATAATAATAATAATAATAATGCATGCCCAGCTGGTACATCTACACATTATATAGTAGTAATAACAATCACATATTATAATTGTCTAACTGCGATTCGTCGTCACGCTTCAGACGAATCGCAGTTAGACAATTACAAACTGCTGCGCATTGCGCAGAGCGCGGCGCGAGCCGCGCTTGCGCAGAGCGCGGCGCGAGCCGCGCTTGCGCAGAGCGCGGCGCGAGCCGCGCATGCGCAGAGCGCGGCGCGAGCCGCGCTTGCGCGCAGCGTGGCCCAGTGAGGAAGAGGGGGGGTAGAGGCACAGAGGGAGAGTAAACTGCTGCGCATTGCGCAGAGCCGCGCATGCGCAGAGCGCGGCGCAAGCCGTGCTTGCGCGCAGCGCGGCCCAGTGAGGAAGAGGGGGGGTAAAGGCACAGAGGGAGAGTGGGGAAGAGGGGAGGGAGAGTGGGGGAGAGGCACAGAGGGAGAGTGGGGAAGAGGGGGGGGGAGAGGCACGGCACAGAGGGAGAGTGGGGAAGAGGGGGGGGGAGAGGCACGGCACAGAGGGAGAGTGGGGAAGAGGCACAGAGGGAGAGTGGGGAAGAGGCACAGAGGGAGAGTGGGGAAGAGGCACAGAGGGAGAGTGGGGAAGAGACACAGAGGGAGAGTGGGGAAGAGACACAGAGGGAGGGGGGAGAGACACAGAGGGAGGGGGGAGAGACACAGAGGGATAGGTGGGAAAGAGACACAGGGGAGGTAGAAGAGGGGGAAAAGACACACGGGAGGGAGAACAGGGGGAAGATACACATGGGAGGGAAATGGGGGGGGAGAGGGGAACAGACACAGGGGGAAGGGGGAAAGAGACACAGGCCAGGGGGTAACAGGCACAGAGGGAGAGGGGGGAAGAGGCACAGAGGGAGAGGGGGGAAGAGACACAGGGGGGAGAGATACAGCGGGTAAGGGAGGAAGAGACACAGAGGGAAGGGGGGGAAGAGGTACAGAGAGAGGGGGAAAGAGGCACAGAGGGGGGGGGAACAGAGGAAGGGGTGAAGAGACACAGTGGCGAGACACACAGAGAGAGGCGGGGGAAGAGGCAAAGAGGGAGAGGGTGGAAGACACAGAGTGGGGAGAGACACAGAGGGTGAGGGGGAAGAGACAGGGAGGAAGAGGCACAGAAAGAGGAGGGGGAAGAGACACAGGGGAGTGAGAGGAGGGGGAAGAGACACAGGGGAGAGAGTGCAGGGGGGAAGATACACAAGACAGGGGAAATGGAGACACGAGGAAGGCCGTAACAGACACAGGGGGAGGGGGAAAGAGACACAGGCCAGGGGGGAACAGACACAGGGGAGGGTTGGGGGAGACACAGGGGGGGGAAGAGATGCATGGGAGGGAGAAGGGGGAAAGAGACACAGGGGAGGGGTTTAGAGACACAGGAGGGAGAGGGAGGTAAAAACACAGGGGGGCAGGAGATGCAAAGGAGGTAGACGAGGTGGAAGGAGACACAAGGGAGGGAGAGGAGGGGGGAAATAGGACACGAGGGAGGAAGTAGACAGAGGGAGAGACTCGCAATGAGCTCCAAAGGGGCTCATTGCAAGGCCTGTGATGAGCGCCAAAGGCGCTCATCACAAGGCCAATAAAGTAGAGGGGGAGAGGCTTACATTGTGTGGCAAACAGCATTGCCAGGCTTCAGTTTTTATTGCCGTCATTTTTGACGGGCAAGTCGCTAGTAATAATAATAATGCACAAGAGTCCTTCAGCACTGCACTGGACACTGAATAAACTTGCCTAGCTATGGTTTTCCCTATTGATGCAGTATCACCTACACTCTACCTCCTCTCAGTAAGACTGCAAATTAGTTATGATTCCAAAATGGCTGCTGTCCATGAGGTAGAAGGGTGTGGAAGGGAGTGTATGCTGCTGATTGGCTGAAATGTGTCTGCTGACTGTGACATGCAGGGTCAAAGTTTGCTCAATGATAAAGTATTGGGGGCGGGTCGAATATGACATATGTTCGCAGTTCGCCGCGAACGCGAAAAAGGCTATGTTCGCCGGGAACAGTTAGCCGGCAAACTATTCGCAACATCTCTAAAAATGGGTACTTTATTAGAGAATAGATAAATACAAATCATGTGTACAATCACTGTTTTATGTCAGACAAGTTTCACCATCAAATCTTATGGGTTTTTCAAATATCAAAACCACCTCCAAAAAGATGGTTTCAGGTATGTTTTCAAACCTTGTAGGTGTGATAATCACATCACAGATGAGTGAATTTGTAGAGTACTGACAGACTATTCGAGGAACATTGGGAAGTGGTTTCATGTACCTTACATTCATGTGGTCATAAAAGGTGAGAGTCAAATCCCATACTTTTGTTAGATATTTGGCTATTACATCAACCAAGGTGACCTGCACTAGGGGTGGTGCGCTTTCCCAATTCTCTCTCGTAACATATTACAAAAACAACCATAAATATAATTCTTTATGAAAACAGCTGCACACCATAAACAAGATAGCCACCTAATTTATATTTTCTGCATGAGGAGGTGATTCGAATTTCCTGTTCATTTTGCCTTATTACAAGAATTACCCCATATGGGTCCCAAATAACAAAGAAAGACATGCTATTACCACACCTATCCTGCTCAAGAGAGCTAGATAATTGACTGGGTCTATTGTTACCCGGTATCTTTGATGTGCTTCATTTTTGTCATATAGATTTTGGTTTATAATCTCACAAATTTAGCTTAAACTGTTATACTGTCTGGCTTTAGTCATTTTTAATTTTCAATATTTTAACCACCCTTTAGATTTGGTATGTCCATATGTCAGTCCTGGAGTAGTTGGGACCAGTTGGAAAGATTGAAAATGTCATTCTAATCAATCTTCTCAGTTTCTGATACTAGTTTCCAGCTTGTCTTGATATGATACAAAACTGGGGTGAAATGGGAGATCATGGGGCCATGTAGGGCTGCTTGATCCTGATTTGTTGATGTGTATCCAATTTCCTGAATGGATTATACAGTACCCATATATCAAGCATTCCTGTGATGGAGTATATGAGAAGAAATTGAATTTTTTATGTGTAATTATTTTTCTTTCTTCAAGAAGTGTTAATGTTGCCTGGGTTGGGTTTCCATTTGAAGATCCCTAGTCATAGACTAGTCAGATGCTACCCCACCACCATAAATACAAGGTCATACATTTAAAATATGCCATGTAAATAGGAAAATGTTTTTTGATTGGAAAGTAAAACAAGACAGACTATGATTTTTATGACCTTCCCAAGATGAGACAAGATTTTGATTGCACGGGAAGTATCTATCTGCACAAAGGTAATACAGCATCTACAAATGTAAGAGCTTGAATTTGCAGCAACAGAAGACTCAATAATTTATAAGGACACACCATATTGAGAAACTAACAGAATAAGCTGCCAAAATGGTTGCTTTGTTTAGATTTTTTACTTTCTTAAAACTTTTTGTCCATTATTAAATCTAGTTATTCAGAATACCATATAGATAAAAGCTGACCACATTGGTCCTTTACTAAGTCAAGAAAATGAACGTAGGTAAGCCATGTATATGTTATAATATACAGTTGTGCTCAAAAGTTTGCATAACCTGGCAGAAATTGTGAAATGTTGGCATTTATTTTGAAAATATGACTGATCATGCAAAAATGTATTTTATTGAAGGATAGTGATCATATGAAGCCACTTATTATCACATAGTTGTTTGGCTCCTTGTTAAATCATAAGGATAACAGAAAATCACCGAAATGGCCCTGATCAAAAGTTTACATACCCTTAATACTGTCTATTGCCCCTTTTAGCATCAATGACAGCATGAATTTGTGAAGATCTGTTTTCCCCATAACTGATATACTTTCAGGTTTTAAAAACAGTGGTATAAAATATGCCAGCTAGCTTCATATAGTCATCTAATTCACTGTAGAAAGTACAAGTAGTACCCTTTGCAGGATGTTTGTTGTAAGTATATGCATGTCTGTTTCTTTGTTCATTTTCCGCCAAAATGTCCAGGATGTTGCCTCCCATTGATGCATCCCCAAGAGGGGCAAGCCAAGCCCACATTTTTCCCTGCCTCCTGATTGTCTCTTCTCTTTCTGTTATTGGTTAGTTCTAATCAGGGCAGGGAGTTTACATATGTTCAGCCCACTATGATGTAACATTTTTGTGCTGTAACTGCGTAGGTACTGTGCCTGTAACCAGAAAAAAAAACATGCTCTTTTAGGACACATAGACAATCATGTGTTTCATTTAGACAGAAGACTCACTTTGCAGTCCTGAATCTCTACTCCTTTCTTGGGAGAAGGGATTGAATAACGGGTTAGCTTCTGCTGGATAGGATTGGCTATCTTGGCCTATTCAAGCCAACTGAAGAGGCAGATGATACCGGTTAGCTGCTCCAGTGACCCTGAGCTCCGGGGCTGATGCTGTGAATCCTGATATGAACCCTGAGCACCGAGAAGTCCATTCCTTCTAAAGAAGATTGCCAGCTGCAAGAGGGGGGTTTCTGTAGCTAAAGGCAGGATCTAAATGAGCTGAATAGCGCCCCTCCTGGAATTTTCACAGCAGTCTTTTTAATAGTTGTCTATGAGGGCCCTAATTCTTGCAGGTAGTTTAGCTGCACATTTGTTGTTGCAAAATGCCTCCAGGTCATGCAAAGTCTTTGGTCATCTTGCATGAACCGCACATTTGAGATCTCCCCAGAGTGGCTCAATGATATTAAGGACAGGAAACTGGGATGGCCACCCCAGAATCTTCTCCTTTTTCTGCTGTAACCACTTGAGGGTCAACTTGGCCTTGTGGTTAGGGTCATTCTCCTGCTAAAAAGTCCAAGAGAGTCCTTTGCGCAGTCTTTAGTGCAGAAGAATTCAAATTGACTGCCAGTATTTTCTGATAACATGCTGCATTCATCTTGCCATCACTTTTCACAAGATTCCCATGACTTTAAAGCTCACAGACCCCCAAAACATCAGTGAGCCACCACCATGCTTCAAAGCGGGGATGGTATTCTTTTCACTATAGGCCTTGTTGACCCCTATCCAAACACTTGTGGTTGTGACGATAAATCTCTGTTTTAGTCTTGTCATTCCAAATTACAGTGTGCCAGAAACTGTGAGGCATGTCAAGGTGTTGTCGGGCATATAACAGGGATTTTTTATGGCGTTGGTGCAGTAAAGCTTTTTTCTGGCATCTCGACCATGCAGCTCATTTTTGTTCAAGTATTGTCGTATTGTGCTCCTTGAAACAACCACAACATCTTTCACCAGAGCAGCCTGTATTTTTCCTGAGGTTACCTGTGAATTTTTATTTGAATTCTGAACAATTCTTCTGGCAGTTGTTGCTGAAATCATACCTTAACTTGTCTTCGTATCAAGAGATCCCTGAATTTTCCACTTCTTAATAAGTAATAAAACAGTACTGACTGTCATTTTCAAGGCTTTTGATATCTTTTTATATATTTTTCCATCTTTATGAAGTTACACATGTCTTTTGACAGTTCTTTACTGCTCCCTATAGCTCAGTATCTAGCATGCTCAGTGCATCCACATGAGAGCTATTAAACTCATTGACTATTTATACACAGACAGCAATTGCAATTTAAAATGCCACAGGTGTGGGAAATTTACCTTTTATTGACATTTTAATCTGTGTGTCTGTAACAAGGCCAAACATTCAAGGGTATGTAAACTTTTGAACATCTATCTATCTATCTATTTATCTATCTATCTATCTCTCTATCTATCTAGACAGTAACTTTACATAGTACATCATTATGGTAATTTTCGCTCATGAGTTCTAAAAGAAGGCCAATTTCGACAATATTTATGTCTGTTTAAGCAGAAGAGTCAGGTGCCTGTCTATAGGATGCAATGTACTAGCAATTAAAAAGTGTTAAAACACTAGTAGAAACATGTTTGGTTTACACAAAGTTCTGTCTGGGAAATTTGGCTGCAGATGTTTTTTGTTTATAAATCTTTAGATGCATTTTATTGACTCCAGCTCGCAAATTCCGACCTCAAGGCTGAACTCGTAAACCCTGCTGTTTTAAATCTGATTTCAGGGGGCATGATCATATGATCTGACAATATTTAAGCAAGCCTGTCATTTACTTTTTAGACACAACCAATAGTAATTAAGACTGTCATCAGTTAGACATAATCTGCAATCGGAGGCTAAGAAATAGTTAGTGTCAATAAGTAATGCAATCAAGCAATCTATACAATCCATTAGCTCATCTGTTTAAGTCCATGTGGGTTTCATGATGTATATTAACACCTTGAGTCCCAGGATTGATATTGCTCAGAAATATAATTTAAAAATAATATTTTTTAATTGCATACTTATGGGTTTGAGACTGTTGTGCAATTAAAAGCACAGGAAGGCATGGAAAGACATTCAAATTAAAGTACAGTATTGTGTGTTTAATACCTGTTACAAAATATTATCCTGTTGATCCTATTTAGGAATCCTTGAACAACCAACCAAGGTTGTACAGAAACACCTTTTATGCAGTCTTTATTTTAATTATTATTGCCACATACTAATTTTAAAAATTCAATCTTTATTTGTACATTTAAAATGTTGTTAAAAATGCTACAATTAAAAAGTTCATGTTAAACCCAAGGGGCCTCATTCAATTGCGATTTGGCCAATTGAATAGGGC
The DNA here is from genome assembly GCA_027410445.1 of Discoglossus pictus. Taxonomy (NCBI): domain Eukaryota; kingdom Metazoa; phylum Chordata; class Amphibia; order Anura; family Alytidae; genus Discoglossus; species Discoglossus pictus. The sequence continues at coordinate 207,318,180 of CM050164.1, forward strand.
TCTAAATAAGCACATAACAATTTTATTTTAAAGATGTTTTTAGTTAGTGAAAACCTTGCTTTTGGATAGATGTTTACTAACTAAAAACTTCTTTAAAAAAATATGTTATGTGCCTATTTAGAGCCCTATTCAATTGGCCAAATTTCAATTGAATGAGGGGCAAGGTGTTTAATCCTTTGGGCTTTTTGACGTCCAGCAAATTATTAAAGGTTTATTTAAGTTTTATTTTTGTTGTTATTATATTCTTTGCTTTGATCACAGATTTTTTATTTAATTACTTTATTATGCTCAAGTCAATAAAAGATTTGGTTTTTCAATTCAACTGTATTTGTGTATTTTTGGTTATGTTTCCTTAGTCAAATCCTTATCAGGTACCCTGGATTTTAATTTACATAAGATTAAGATTTTTACATAAGATTAAGATAAGGTTTTATAATCCTTTTATCTGTTTATAGTTTTGTTTATTCATACAGCACTTCACTTGAGTATATGCTTTAAGTGCCTTTGTGTTTCTTTTGTGTTAATCTTTTATCCTGTTTATTCATGTTAATTCGTATTCTATTACTTAAAGTGCATTATAATTCAAATTGTGTTATTCAAAACTTCTTATCTTAAAGTGCTTGTGCTATTGTGACTTAGTACTAATTTCTTCTTATATTGTTGAATTACCCTTTTACCTCGTGACTGTTAGTCTGTCACAGTCACTACTTTACCTTATTCATTTATAGTGCTAATGCTATTTTTTTTAAATGTATACCCTCCTGAGTTTATGTTGTTTCTTAAACTATATGTTTCATTAATGCTTATGTCTATTGTTTTTTAGAAGGAGGTTATAAATAAATAAGTAAATAAATAATATATACAAACAAAAAATGAAATATAAATAAACAATAAAGAATATAGAAAATAAATAAAATAAATAAGTATCCGGATTAGATAAAAAATAAATTAGCATGGTATGCAAAATAATTATACTTTAAAATCAAAAAATATGTTTAGCAAAGTTTTAATAAATAAAAGGTATAAAAGGTATACTAATGCTAGCAAGTTAAAAGTATTACTTTGAAAGTAATTTCCTTATTTAAAATCATTACACTTATTTAAATAATATAAAGATAATATAGTAAAAAAGAAAGTCAAAAGCAACATTTGAAAATAAAGCATGAACAAAAACATTCAGGAACATAAAGATTTTACTAATTGGCATAGAAGCTATGGAACACAAAGAGTTAACTAATTGCCATAGAATCTATAAATAGCTCCACAGAGAAGGCAGCAATGTGACCCTGATAAGTGAGAGACTGATAGAGCCTCGCGAAACGCGAGTCTGGAGATTGTGACATTATCAGTAAGCGCGATCACAGCGTAGACCACGCCAACATATCATGGAGCATGATAGATACAGCTCTAAATCTCCAGGTCCACTACTAACTTAAAGATAGGAAGCCAATTCCTTCACCACAAAGTCACAATATAGTAACAATAGAGTAATATACAAGAATAAGAAAATAGAAAAGCAAGAAAAAGGAAAAAGGAGTAAAAGCATAATTAAAGTAAAAAAATCGGAAGAAAAAGGAGGACACAACCTCCTTCTAAAAAACAATAGACAGAAGCATTAATGAAACATATAGTTTAAGAAACAGCATAAAATCAGGAGTGTATACATTTTAAAACAATAGCACAGCATTAGCACTATAAATGAATAAGGTAAAGTAGTGACTATGACAGACTAACAGTCACGAGGTAAAAGGGTAATTCAACAATATAAGAAGAAATTAGCACTAAGTCACAATAGCACAAGCACTTTAAGATAAGAAGTTTTGAATAACACAATTTGAATTATAATGCACTTTAAGTAATAGAATACGAATTAACATAAATAAACAGGATAAAAGTTTAACACAAAAGAAACACAAAGGCACTTAAAGCATATACTCAAGTGAAGTGCTGTATGAATAAACAAAACTATAAACAGATAAAAGGATTATAAAACCTTATCTTAATCTTATGTAAAACTCTTATGTAAATTAAAATCCAGGGTACCTGATAAGGATTTGACTAAGGAAACATAACCAAAAATACACAAATACAGTTGAATTGAAAAACCAAATCTTTTATTGACTTGAGCATAATAAAGTAATTAAATACAAAATCTGTGATCAAAGCAAAGAATATAATACCAACAAAAATAAAACTTGTTTCTGTACAACCTTGGTTGGTTGTTCAATGATTCCTAAATAGGATCCACAGGACAATATTTTGGTACGCATTTAAGTAATAACACCTAGGCCTAAAAAACAAACTAAGATTATTTTTAGAGTATTATAATACCTGTTAAAGCTGTAATAAGAAAATTGCAGTAGCTATATGTTTGTCGTTAGTCCTGTTCACTACATGAATGCAAATGTCTGCCCTGAGCATGTTCAGAGGAGGACGTGTTGAATACTAAATTCCACATATTCTTTTCCCTTGTCATTGCTGAAGAACTTGACAAATGTTAGTATGCACTGTTAATTCACTCTTTTAGTAATCCTTTCTAGAGTCAGTCAAGGTATTGCCCAAGCAACTGGTGGAACAGCATTAAAAAAACATGTCTGAACCCACAGCTTACCCATTGTTTGTTGAAACTTGATATGGGCTATTGCTTGTGAGAGAAATTTTAAATTGTAAATACTACATTTGCTTTAATGTCTAACCTACTGCCTCTTTACCTCTTTATGTACGTTTCATCTGGATTACTAAATAGGCTTCATAGAAAAACATAGATAATAGTGTTTTAAATATAATTCCCCTTCCTGAAAAAAATGTTTTCTAAAACTACCCTGATTTCTTTATTTCTTAGGCTGTAAATAATGGGATTGAATAAAGGAGTTAAAACAGTGTAAAGTAAAGATAGGAACTTATTTAAGTTCAATGTGTTTCCTTTGGATGGGATCACATAGATAGTTATCAGTGTCAGATAATATGTACATACAACAGTCAGGTGGGAGCTACAGGTGGAGAAGGCTTTCTGTTTCCCAGTAGTTGAGGGGATTCTTATAATGGTTACTACAATACGGACATAAGTTAGAATAATGAACACAAACGGGAAGATGGCAATAGGAAAGGAAAACACAAATATTTCTCTTTCAATTAAAGATGTGTCGGAGCAAGAATGATGCAGAAGAGGTGTCAAATCACAGTAATAATGGTCAATAATATTGGAGCCACAGAACTTTAGTGTCCATAACTGAATAACTACAACGAGCGTTGACATAAAACTATAAAACCAAGAAATGCCAACAACACGAAGACAAAAGCTGACATCCATAATGGAATTATAATGCAACGGGTTACAGATGGCCAGGTATCGATCGTAGGACATCACTGTAAGAAAAAGTGATTCTGCATTTGTAGAAACAGAAAATATGTAAAACTGGATAACACATCCAGATGCAGATATAGTGGCTCCTTCTGACAGAATGACAGAAAGTAATTTAGGAATAATGTCTGTGGTGAACAATAGCTCAGTTGTGGCTAATTGACTGAGGAATAAATACATGGGGCTGTGAAGATTGTGCTTGTATAGCACAACTAGTGCAATGAATACATTTCCAGTGATTGTAGTAACATATATTATGAAAAGGCAGAAAAAAAATAGTATTTTTAGACTATGGAGGTTTTGAAATCCAAGAAGTATGAATTCTACAATGATTGTCTGGTTTCCCTCATACATCGCTGTTCCACTGTAGACACTCATTACCCTAAAAAAAACGAAATAAAAAATGTATGCTAATATCAAAAATGAATGAATTGTTTCTTACATGAAAAATAGTGTGCTTGTTACATTGATACAGTGCCTTCTTTTCACTATAATAGGTAATACAAAAAAGGGGAATCAGATAGTATAAATTTATAGAATTCCCCTACTTTTGAGTAAAGAAAAAAAGTCTGTGCTCCACATTTCCAAATTCCAAAACTTAAACTTGCAAGGTGACATAAGCAAAATGCAATGACATTTCATATTATTTGTAATAATGTTTTTTGACATTATATTTTTATAACACCTTCAACCATTTCACAAATATTTTTCTTGTATGCAAGTCAAACACACTAAAGCTTCTTATACCTCATATAAGGTGCATGTCAAATGCATTATTACAGCTTTGGAAAGGACCTTTAATTTATGAAGATATGTTCTACTATTATTTATCTCATTATATGCCTTAATTATATTTATTCAATTTTTTTTATCTCTGTTCAGTGAATTCCATTACTTATGTAAAAAGTTATATGCCTTGTGATTGTTTGTATTTCTAATGAAACAATGATTATTACCATTCTTTAAAATATCCTATTTTTTTCTGTGTTATATTCATATTCACAATCTACATGTCCAGGAGTTAGTGTTTGTACACAGTGGTTAGTGAGAGGGTGTGCTCAGAAGTGCATGTATACCACATTTAGTAAGAGTAGTTCATGTAATGCAGCAGTGAGAGTAAAGGAGAGTGTAGGCACATACTTTGCTAGGACAGAAAGGGTTACAAGAATCAGAATAGGTTTCAGATAACAGGACACATTCTGGTCTTAATTAAGTACATTTGGTAGATGTCCCAATACAAACTAAAGGGTGAAGGTTCCAGAAGTATGATTTATTGCATTAACTATGTATGCCACTGGACCCTGATCTGTGCATTGTGTATTAGTACTAAAGGTAAGTGGATGTTAGTACTGATGAAGTTACAGATATGATCCCAGCTAAGTCTGGTTGTTGAAGATAGGTGGCCCCCCAGGAATGCATTGTGATTGGCAGGTCTAAAAGGACTGCTCCTTCCAGCCCTTTATATCAGTGCTGGCTTATTCCCCTTGCATAGCCCCAGTAATGTATTGTTGTTAATGTTTCAGAAGTCAATGGACCCTAGTTCACCCCATCTATATTAATGGCTAGCTGACCCTCCGGCCCTCTGTACTCACATGTTCCCTGCCAATCTGTTGTGTTGTTGCTGGTCACTGAGCTGTCCATCCTAGCACACTTGTGGAACGTAGGACAAAAGTGAATTTTCGCCCCAGTCACCTGGCTGTGTTGGAGGCCAGGAAAATGTGGAAAGTCAAGAGAGGGCATGGGGGTCAATCCCGGGGTGATGAGATATAGTGGAAGGAAGTTAATTTGGGGGGGTATTCTGCATGGGAAGGGGTGATCAGCATGTAAACCTAAGCACATTAAATGAATGTTCTTGGTGCTTGATGTTCAGTCAGCCAAGCACACCAATTTAATATACTTGGCACTCTGTAGGTTAAACAGTGCAACACAAGAGATGCAGGAGAAAGAGAAATTGAGATGGCTTACAGGAAGCTAAGGTGAGAAAAGAGACAGGAGGAAGAGTGAAAAATTGGTGAAAAAAATGTCAGGGAGTGAAATGGTCAGATGAGGAGCACAGATCATTTGGAATTAATTGTATTATTTGTTTGACTAAAATAAAATTGTAAATAGGTAATTCTTCATTTAGAAAGATTCTAACTAATATAATTCATATTTGTTACAGTCAGGAAAAAATAACATAATTGAAAATGTTGAGTTTTAATAATTACAAATAATACTTATCTATACTAATAAACACATTTTATCAAATCTTCGAAATCTTACTCATCTTAATCTACTTTTAATACATGGCTGAAATAATGTAATTCACTTCTTTTTACATGTTATGATGTTGTGTGGAGTATGTTCATTCCATAATATTGCCATTGATAAAAATAGTTTCTTATTTGTGGAATATTATAAGAACAGATCCATTGCTGCCAATTACTCATTAGTATTAACATTAGAGTATCTAACCCACACTTTTATTTTAATTCATCAATCCTCTTTATCTAACTCAGCAAATAAATTACTCCAAATCATGTAGTTAATTCAATCTATTAACCGCATTTAGCTTTACAGCAGATTATTAAAGAATAAATAGAGTAAAATACATTTTCACTATTTGAAAATATCTCCTATTTTCTCATACTGAACTAAAGTTTTCATTAATATATGATATTTATATTTGTCTTTCAAATGCTTATTTTTGTATTATTAAATTATGCTTAATTTTGCTTCTCTTTTTTAGTCAAAAGCAAATTTATTCTTTTGAAGCAAATTAAATATCTAAGATGCAAACAGACTTCTTTTGGTGAAATTTATAGTAATTTTATAGACCAACAGATGTGTTACCAATTGCAACCAGTTTGATCAATTAAGAAGGTTAATGGTAAAGCAGTTTGCTATGAACGTTATAATTTATCCTTTCCCTGGAGCATACATAGAGAGAAATTCTGAGAAACACACTGACTGTGATTTGCTTTATGGTTCTTAAATTTGCTCTACTTACTGTGGGGAAAATTGGCAACAGTCATTCCATCACTTTACAGCCCCTTAGATAGATTACTGCTTCTTACCGACAGACTATTTGGCAGCTGTATAAAATGCCAACATTCTGGTCAACATTTTGCACTGTTCAGTTTTTAAATATTCACCATCTTGGGAGTACTGTTGTATATCTTCCTGTAAATTATTATTATTATTATTATTATTATTATTATTATTATCCTTTATTTGCAATGCACCAACATATTCTGTAGTGTTATACAAGGGTGAATACAAAGATAAATAGAATATTAGCATATGAGAAACATGAAGGGCCCTGTCTAAAGGAATATATTCAATGTAACCAATATTCTTATAGCAGTAACTGCAATTTGCAATCAATGCCAATGTTACATACATATACTGCATAAGAATACTATTTTTACTCTTATTTTTTACATATTTATATTTGTACTCTTGCTTTTAATATTACACAATTTTCTGAGTTAGATAAACTAAAAAAAAGTTAAAACTGTACAGAAAAGTGAATATAGTAAATTTACAGATCATAAGAGCAGACTTACACTGGAAAAAAATATATTTTAATGGACTTTAATAAATGCTTTTAAAGATCCTGTATAGAAACCCTCCACCTGCATGATTTTTGTATTGATGTATACCAATACTATGTGCTTTGTAGTTTTCTTACTAGGTTAAGTAAACAACATACTATCTAATTTTAATTCAGTTCAGTGTAGATTCCTATGGCATTCATTATTATTATTATTATTATTATTATTATTGCTTATTTGTAACACGCCAACATATTCTGTAGCACTATACATGTTACGGTCAAGGCAAAAACAATAGCAATATTAAAACATTGCAAAGGGTGGAGGATTCTGTCTTTGAGCTTAGATTTCAGTGTCCAGAGTGCTTTCCCCATATAATAAAGCAAAATTATAAGAAAATATGAACAGCAAGCTTAAGCAGTCCTTAATTCAGTCATTTATTGTACTCTTCTGTATTTAACACTGACATTTATTTTTCCATTATTAAAAACTCATTAACATTTGTAAATGTATTACTATTATTAATATTGGTAGTATGAATAAGACTCTCTTTTTCAATTTTCATTGCTTAATATTATGAATGCAAAATATACATTTAATATGCTTACCTTAATATTTGGCAGATACAGCTCTGTTTAAACATGGACCAATGTTCAGACAGGATATATAAATGTGCTTTGGATGTCTATAATGACGCATAGTTCAGTTATTGACCTTAAATATCATTTTCCTATATAATGTCAGGTCTTCATGGAATTCTTTTTTTTCTCATAAATTAGTCAGTTGTGGCTAATTAGAACTACAATAAATACAAATGGTATGATCTACATTAAGAGTCTTATACGTAAAATTCTCCTGTGTGTTCCTTTATCACAACATATTTCAATTAAAAGTTTACATTGGTCTAAATTACTTTGACATGCATATTCAATCCATAATGCACTTACAATCTAATAATAAATATCTAAAATGTAACAATGCTTTAGGCATCATAGAATGCTATAAACCTTGTGAAGTTGCGATAATATAACCAAAGACCATTAGTATATTTCAGTTTCTGAAAGTTTAAAATGTATATGCAAAGTAATTTTATATGTAATAAATACATAATGGCAAAAAAGCAAACAACACAATACAACTATTAATAAAAAACACAAAACAACATCAAAACATCATCATACCGCAGTATGTTAGGTAAACACTATTTACTAAAAATAGCTTATTTCTCCCTGGATCAATACTCCCTGTCTAATTAACCAGGATAACACTGAATGTCCTTTTTATTATAAAATATATCCAATTAAATATATCCAATCCATTTTTAAAGTTATCTATCGAATCAGCTGTCACCACTTTTTCTCGTAGAGAATTCCACAGATTAACCACCCTTACTGTGATGAACCCCTTTCTTTCTTTAAGGTGGAATATTTTTACTTCTAACCTCAAATGATGTCCTCTTGTCAGTTGAAAACCTCTTGGCACAAAAACATCCCTTGACAAATCTTTATATTGACCCTGGATGTATTTATATAGGGTAATCATATCCCCTCTTAGATGCCTTTTTTCTAAAGAAAATATGCTTAGTTTGGTTAGTCTTTCTTCATAACTTAGCCCCCCCCCCCCCCCCGTCCCCGTCCCCTTATTAGTTTTGTTGTCCTTCTCTGTACCTTTTCCAGCTCCAGCTAAAATGTCCTCTTTTAAAGTGGTGCCCAAAATTGTACAACTATATTACAAATGAGGGTGTACTAGAGATTTGTATAGTGACAGAATTATATTTGCTTCCTGGCTTCTATACTCTTTTTAATACATGCTAATATTTTATTTGCCTTTGCAGATGCTGCTTGGCATTGAAAACTGTTATGTAGGTGGTTGTCCACAAGCACTCCCAAATCCCTTTCAATATCTGATACCCTAGATTTGCTTCATTCAAGTCTATAAATTGCATGGCCACAGCTGTACATCTCTAATGTGTGTTCACAGCCTACCTACAGTATACCTGTATACCTGTAGGAGACTCCACGTTTGAATCTCAGCAGTCTTCATAGCAAATCTACCAAACATTGCCAACTAATTAATGACAATACATTACACTAACCCTATAAACCCCCATGGCACCTAAAATCAGCCTGTTACCATGGGGTTCTCTGTGGACCCCGTAGTAATCTAAAGAATAACCATTGTGGTCCTTATGGACCCTTATGACACCTAAAGTTAACCATTATAACATGGGGGTCCAGATAGACGCCCCACGGTATGCTTTACTATAACCATTTCTGTTGATGTGTAGTTCCGTGGGTCGTAGGGATGATCTTTTCCACGCTTTTTTTGTCAAACTGCTACGGGTCTCGCATTGTGAATTGTGTTATTGAGATTGCTGCTGATGTGTAGTTCCGCGGGTCGTAGGGATGAGCGCCTACGGCACTCATCACCTCCAGCGCAGTGAGCGCCTTTGGTGCTCCTTGCTAGCAACTGCAGCCCTCGCTTTGTGAGGGCCGCAGTTGCAGTGGGCTCGCTATGGGAGCCTGCAAGCGTTAGCAACAACCCGTACTGCTCACAACTATATATGTGATCATGGGGCTCCATAGGAGTTCCATATAATTAGTATATTTATTTTATATTATAATATTTTGTAAGTATATACATGGATAAAAAAACTATAATAAGCTACGAAGGCTTTTGGTGCCGAATATAACGCTAAAATACCTCCAACCAGACCTTCATTCAGACCGAACCTTAACAATATCTCGGTCATGTAGGCCAAATGTATCTGGTCAAAAGCCTTTTCTGCATCTAGTGAAAGCAGCATCAGTGGTAGTTTTTTTGCTGATGCAACATCTATAAGATGCAGAATACATCTGGTGTTATATGGAGCCTCTACCTATGATAAATTCCACCTGGTCTGGGTGAATCCACATATGTAACACTTGAGCTAGTCTGTTTGCTAATATTTTGGAATAGTTTGGTTTCGCTACTAATCAGGGAAATGGGTCTATAGCTATGGCATTGAGATGGGTATTAACCTTCCTTAAGTAAAACAATAACTTTCGTCTCTAGGAATTCTGCCCTCATTGGTTGACCTGTAAGGAAGCCATTGAATAAAGATTGGAGGGGGGAAATAAAATATCTTTAAATTGTTTGTAACAGTAGTTATTAAATCAATCCGGACCAGGGGCCTTGTCCGATTTGGTTTCTTTGATAGCATTTTACATTTCTTCTATGGTTATCAGGGAACCTAGGGAATCAATTTTGTCTTTGTCAATTTGAGGGAATTTGATTGAAGAGAGGAAAGAATTGATATTCTCTTTATGCTTAGGTGAATTTGACTAGGGTGCCGAATGTAGTGTAGTATAGTATTTTTCAAATGTGCTTGCTATATCTCCTGATTGGAAGATAGACTTGCTCCTGTCAAGTATGATTTTGGGAATGAATGAGTTTGCTTTCTGCTGGTTTAACTTTTTGGCAAGCATTTTTTCAAGCTTGTTGGCGAATGTAAAAAATGTAGACCGAGTATGTTGTAAGACAGTTACAACCTTCCTCATCAGAACCCCACATAATTCTTGTTTCAGTCTGTGTATTTCTGCTTGGATCTTGGAAGACCTTGAATGTTTCTGAAGCTCTGATATTTTAGAATTCAATTCTTTCTCTCCAGGTATCTCTCATATAGTGGTTTTTAAGGAGAGTTTTAAAGGAGCTGGTAGCTGTTGGTATTACTTGGGAGGAAACCATACCTGATCTGTCTTTGCAAGGAGCTAAAACCAAATTCAAATCCCCCCCACCAAGATCAAAGCGGAATGTTGCCAATCATTTATTAAATATGAAATTCTATGGAAAAAGGCTTGCTTAGTTTTCGGTGCATATACATTTAATATGGATACCTTACACTCATTAATGGAGCTCAACAGTGGGGCATATCTCGCATTTTAATATTTATGTGTAGAAAATGTTATCTTTTGTGAATAAGGATTGAAACACCTCTTTTGTTTTCAGAGGCATTTGTGTGGTAGGCCTGAGTAAAGTGTTTGCCCCAGTATTTTGAGGTTGCATTTTTTTTTAAATGTGTTTCTTGGATCAACAAAATGTCAACACCCAAACGGTGGTATTCCCCCAAGGCGATCCCTCGCTTTTTCAGATCAATTAGCCCATGGGCATTATCTGATGCTATTTTGAGATTCATTACTTACCAACATCTGCAATAAGGTTGCGGCCTAAAGATTTTAGTAGACGAGAAGAACTGGTAAGCTAAAATACCAGAGGTTGATGTCTGCTCAGCGTGTGGGAAAAGCAATCTTCATCAAAAGAAGAGGATGAGGGACAAGAGGTTGACAAGAACAAAAAGGAATAAAAAGGAGAGTAGCTATGAAGAAATAAAATAAACTATACAAAGTGGTAGAATCATATCAAAGCTGGCAATATAACATTTGCGAAGTTCCAACAGATATACAAGTAGCTTTATATGTAATCAATATTGACTAATCTACAATATTAAATTAGTGTGTGGAAAACAAAAAGCTATCCTCCACTGAAAATAACTATTTACAATCTTAATAGTAACTTACAAATGTGCAAATCAGGGTTTCAGGTACCAGCTTTTTCCAATACAAAGGGGAACGAGACATAGATGCCCCTTCTCCCCAGTACTATTTGCCCTATGCATAGAACCATTAGCAATTGCCCTAAGAGAGAACCAAAATGTGAATGGAATCCGGTTAGCCAATAAGGAGTACAAACTTAGCCTTTTTGCTGAAGATATCATGCTCACTGTGACTGAACCTCTAACAAGTCTTCCTAATGTGTTTAACACTTTATCACACTTTGGCAATATTTCAGGTTTTAAGATTAACTCTAGCAAGAGTGAAGCACTCAACGTTTCTTCGCCAAAGGATTTAGAAGCACTATTGTCAGCTAATTTCTCGTTCAAATGGGCTCAACAAACTGTCAAATACCTGGGTATCAATATCCCCAAGAAATTCAGTTTGCTATATTCTGCAAATTATCCTAGAATTATAAAAAATAACTCCTGCAAGATAATCAGCGCTTGGTCCTCATACAAAATTTCCTGGATAGAAAAAATCCATGCGATTATAATGAATGTACTTCCCAAACTCCTATATCTTTTTAGGGCAATTCCAGCAGCAGTTAACATGAAGGACATGCAGAAACTCCAAGGGACAATCTCTTGCTTTGTTTGTGACCATAAAAACAAAACTACTAAGCAAGCCCATAAAAGTAAAAGGAGACTAGCTTTACCGGACCTAATAAAATATTTTAAGGCTTCTAGATTGGCACAACTATCGAAATGGTTCATTAAGGAACATCCACCTGTATGGGAGGAGATTGACAGACATGCTCTAAGAGATCAGAACCTGTTAATCAGCCAAGCTCTCTGGACAAGTCTCCATTTTAAAATCAAACATTCTCTACTCCCTAGCAGTGTAGCCCAATATCTTACCCTTTGGAACCAGAATATAAAATAAAAAATAAAACTTTATTGTACACTAGTGACGTCCCGAACAGTTCGCCAGTTCGCATGTTCGCATCCGCCGCAAACGGCGAACACATGTGCTTTTCGGTTCGCCCCCTATACTTTATCATTGAGGAAACTTTGAACATCATTTATTTTATTTTATTATTTTTTTGTGTAATCTATGCCTGCCTGCCAGTGTGTGTGCGTGACAGGCTAAAACCTAACAGCTTATATTGTGCTTATTTTCACTACTCATACCTGGTGGTGTAACATACATTGAAAACAACCATTTTTTCCCTGTAATCTAATTTCAGTTGCCTGCCTGTGTCAGGCTCACAGCTTATATTGTGCTCAGTGACATAAAACAACACTTTTTTGACTGTAATAGATTGAATAGCAATTGCCTGCCTACAGGCGTGTGTGTGAAGCCTATTGCATCTACTCTGCCAACTTTTGCCAGTGCACAGTGACACTCATATCTGGTGGCACCTTAGATTGCACGCGCAGTGCCCCAAATTTAAAGTGGGAGGACTGACCAAGCATCTTTTTCCATCTCCCGCTTCCAAAACTCCATGCCATATACACGTCCCCTGAGGAGGTGGAAGACCAAACACAGCAGGCGTCCCAGGGGGCTTGTTGTCCCCTTTCAGGGACCCTTAGTGGCTGGGTGGAGGAAGAGACCTTCAATGACATCAGTGAGGACAAGGAACGGGACATGGCTAGCTTGGTATCCAACCTTGTGCAAATGGGGAGTTTGCGGTTGTGCAAAGAGACTGTTTGCGGTTGTTTGCGGTGCATTAAACGGGGAGATTGGTCTGTTTACTGTGAAGGGGGTGTAACCCTTACACTACCTGATCGATACAACATCATACCTGATGTTTTAAAGCATGTTATTCCAAACAATTTAGGAATGTTAGGTGATTTATGCCCTTTATGGATTAAAACCAGACTCTGCATCAACTATGTAATTTTCCGTGGGAGTTTTGCCATGGATCCCCCTCCGGCATGCCACAGTCCATCACTATTGTGGCCAGAAAGAGTCCCTGTGGGTTTTGAAATTCGCCTGCCCATTGAAGTCTATGGCGGTTCGCCCGGTTTGCCCGTTCGCGAACATTTGATGGAAGTTCGGGTCCGCTGTTCGCGACATCACTATTGTACTTTTGTAAAAAACTCAGCCGAATAAAAATGTATTTACAAAATTATTATTGTCTTTATTTATATCGCGCCAACATATTCCGTAGCGCTGTACAGTGGTATTGTACAAGGCAAAAAACAAACTTAACACCTTATAAAGAATGGAAGCCCCTGTTTTTGAGCATATAATCAAATGCACATAGTGCTTGTTTCCAAGACACGGACACACAATTGAAAACTCGCAAACTTACAATCTAAGGGTTTAGGTGTGATACAAGAGGGTGACAAATACAAAATGGCAACGTGAATGCAATTTGTTTAGTCGATTGGAGGGGTCTGTGTGTTGTACTGTAGAGTGTGGGTGGGAGTGTTATTAAGCTGTGGAGTGTGCAGTTGTAATTATAAAAGCTGAAGGTGATATGATTTTTTAAATAGGTGTGTTTTTAGTAATTTTTTAAAGGTTTTGGGGCAGGAAGATAATCTAATGGAGCGAGGCAAGGAGTTCCAAATAGGGGGGGCAGCACGAGAAAAGTCTTGAAGACGGGAGTGAGAGGAGGTGATGAGAGAGGAGGAAAGAAGAAGGTCGTTAGCAGAACGAAGGGGGCGGTTAGGAGAGTATTTTGAAACAAGAGCAGAGATATAAGGGGGTGCAGGGTTGTTGAGGGCTTTATGTGTTAGGATCATGATTTTGATTGTGATTCGGGAAGCTATGGGAAGCCAGTGGAGTGATTGACAGAGAGGAGCTGCAGACACTGATCGTTTGGTATTGAAGATGAGTCTAGCGGAGGCGTTCATTATGGATTGGAGGGGAGACAGACGAGAGATGGGTAGGCCAGCAAGGAGTGAATTGCAGTAGTCGAGTCGAGATATGATGAGAGAGTGTATTAGAATTTTAGCTGTGTCTTGTGTAAGATAATGACGAATTTTGGAGATGTTTTTTAGGTGAAACTGACAAGATTTTGTTATCGATTGGATGTGAGGAATAAAAGAGAGGGCGGGATCCAGTAGAACCCCAAGACAACGGGCCTGGGAGGTGGGAGTGATGATGGTGTTGTCAACAGTGAGAGATATTTGAGGAGTGGAAGCTGTATTAGAGGGTGGAAAGATTAGGAGTTCAGTCTTAGACATGTTGAGTTTGAGTTGACGGGTAGACATCCAGGAGGATATGCTAGAGAGGCAGTTGGAAACATGAGCTAGAAGAGAGGGGGATAGATCGGGTGCAGAGAGGTAGATTTGAGTATCATCTGCATAGAGATGATACTGAAATCCAAAGGATTTTTTGAGGGTGCCAAGGGAGAAGGGGTGTAGATGGAGAAGAGGAGGCGGCCTAGGACAGAACCTTGGGGAACGCCAACAGACAGAGGGAGAGGTGAAGAAGAGGTGCCAGAGAAGGAGATGCTAAATGTACGATCTTTTAGATAGGATGTGAACCATGAAAGAGCTGTGCCCTGGATGCCAAATGAGCGGAGAGTTTGGATTATAAGAGGGTGGTCAACAATGAACATAAATTAATATAAATGACAAAATTAAGTAGAAAATTTTTTTGGGGAGAGTTAGGCAAAATAAATGTGGCGAAGACCCCCACACCAGGGTTAAAATAGTAGAACCCTGTGATCTCAGTGGATACCTCCTACCTCTGGAACTCTAACTATGTAGGAAGACCCACTTTCTACGTGTAGTCCCTACACCTTAGATAGTACTAAAAAGTGGTATGCCAAGAAAACTCCCCCCAAAATGTACATATGTAAGTCATATAGTGAGTGGAAAGGGGAAAAATTTATAAAAAGGATATTAAACATGGTAGAAAAATAGACAAAACTAAGTATATACAACAAGCTATAATTTGATGATTTTAATCTCTCTTTTATTTCCGCCAATTTCAGGCAGTTAATCTTAGGGTCTTTTCAGTATATCCCTCAAGTCTAATTTGTACTAGACCAACAACCAATATAATATGCTCTTTAAAAGAATAATATTCCCCCAGACTCATATGTGGTCATAACACACCATCATTGGCTATCATGTGTAAAACAATACTTCATATTAGCCCAAGTACTTAGCTTTGTAAAATGATGCATAAAGTTGCCAAGATGATATTCGTCATAATCACAATCTGTTTCACCACCTTATGGGTCCAGGGTTTTGTTAGACCAGACAATCGTTTCCCCGTAAGAACGGATTCCTCAGTCTTTGTCATTGTCAATCATAAAAAACTTCAGTGGAGAGCGCGGTTAATAAAGCCTGCGAAATAAACCCCGCAAAACGTGCATTAAAATGTCATCACGTGAAAATGGAAGTGACATCACTTCCGGTTGGCTGTAAAGCCGCAATTTTGAATAGGGACAAAGAGCTGTATAGATGCTAAAGGATACCTATTTCGATGGACTAAAGGACAAAGCTGGTAATATCTGTAAAATGAAAAAACAAGCCTAATAGACTCCGGGAACACATTAGTTCAAATCCACATACATATATTACAGAACAGGGGTTTAAAATAACTGTATATATGAATAAAGAACCAAAGAGATGTTAACGGATGAATATGCTACCCAGCCTTAAAACTGTAAATCAGCATCAAATATATATACCAGTTATCAAATAGAAATAGGACCAAAATAATCCTATAAACATATGATTGAGTGTAAGATGAACTAGAAATCATGATATAGTGAATACTAAAATTGGAATAAGTGAATGTGCTTTGCACTAATTGCAATTGTATATGAAGTGAACCTAATGAGTTTTCTATAAAAGTGCATAGATCCTATTATTGATGACATAATCTATATAACTATGGTGAGACTACATAAGTGAAAAAAATGTGTGTGAAATGATTGGAAAAAGATAAACAAAATGTATATAAAACATATAATATAACACCTTGATCGTGATAGGCTTAGCATAGAAATATAATGATAAATGTACTGTTATAAAGTGTTAAAAGTGAGTGTAAACATTGAATAATTGTTTAATAATAAAGTGATATAAACTATAATGATACTAAGTGGATTACCTATCTATAGATTAATTAAACATACTAATATAGTGTGTAATAACTATATCTGATGTCCCTAGTCAACATTTTATTCTAGATCAAATTATGGTGAAAATGAAAATCCTTCGCGCAAGCAGTTTGGAGACTGTGGGCCTCATTCAATTGTGAATTGGCTAATTGAATAGGGCTCTATATAAACACAGAGCATATTTTTTTACAGAAGTTTTTAGTTAGTTAAGACCTTGCTTTTCGATAGAAGTTCACTAACTAAAAGCTTCTGTACAAAATATGCTCTGTGCTTTTATAGAGCCCTATTCAATTGGCCACATCACAATTGAATGAGTCCTTGTGTATTTAGCAAAAAGATCCATTTGCATTCTCTCTGAGGATCAAGGTTTCCCTTCCTAAGTACTTGAGCTTGATCTGTTACAAAGAATTGAATGCATTTTAAGTCATTATTATGGTACAATTGCAAATGTTTGGCTACTGGGTTATCAAGGCTATGCTGTATGGAATAGATGTGTTCAAGAATTCGACATCTGAAATGTGGAATGGTCTTACCGACATATAATTTACCACATACACAATCCATAACATAGATACCGTATATACTCGAGTATAAGCTGAGTTTTTCAGCCCTTTTTTTAAGGCACAAAAATGGCCCCCTCAGATTATACTCGAGTCACTCTCCCCCCATGTCTCTCTAACCCCCCCGTGTGTCTCCAACCCCCCCGTGTGTCTCTCTACCCCCCGTGTGTCTCTCTATCCCCATGTGTCTTGTCCTCCCCCCTCCTCAACCTAAACCCTTCCTCAACCCCCCTCCTCCACCTAAACCCTGAGCTATTTGGGTGGGGTTAGGTGGAGGAGGGGGGTTGAGGGGGGATTGGGTTGAGGAGGGAGGTTGAGGAGGGGGGTTGGGGTTGAGGGGGATTGAGGGGGGTCGAGGTTGAGGAGGTGGGTTGGGGTTGAGGGGGGTTGAGGTTGAGGAGGAAGGTTGAGGATGGGGGTTGAGGATGAGGAAGGGGGGGTTGAGGAGGGAGGTTGAGGATGGGGGTTGAGGAGGAAGTTTGAAGAGGGGGTTGAGGATGGGGGGGTTGAGGAGGAAGGTTGAGGAGGGGTTGAGGATGGGGGGGTTGAGGAGAGAGGTTGAGGAGGGGGTTGAGGATGGGAGGGTTGAGGAGGGAGGTTGAGGAGGGGGTTGAGGAGGGAGGTTGAGGGTGAGGAGGGAGGAGGAGGGAGGTTGAGGATGAGGAGGGAGGTTGAGGATGAGGAGGAGGGGTTGAGTATGGGGGGTTGAGGAGAGAGGATGAGGATGGGGGGTCGAGGAGAGGGTTGAGGAGGGGGGTTGGGGTTGAAGGGGGGTTGAGGTTGAGGAGGGTTGAGGTTGAGGAGGGGGTTGAGGATGAGGATGGGGGTTGAGGAGGGAGGATGAGGATGGGGGCTTGAGGAGGGGGTTGAGGATGGGGGGTTGAGGATGGGGGATTGAGGAGGGAGGTTGGTATGAGGAGGGAGGTTGAGGATGAGGAGGAGGGGTTGAGGAGGGTGGTTCAGGATGGGGGGTTGAGGAGAGAGGATGAGGATGGGGGAGTTGAGGAGGGGGGTTGATGATGGGGGTTGAGGAGGGAGGATGAGGAGGGAGGTTGAGGAGGGAGGTTGAGGAGGGAGGTTGAGGAGAGGGAGGGAGGTTGAGGATGAGGAGGGAGGTTGAGGAGGAGGAGGGAGGTTGAGGAGGGAGGTTGAGGATGAGGAGGGAGCTTGAGGATGAGGAGGGAGGTTACGGATGAGGAGGGAGGTTGAGGATGAGGAGTTAAGTTGAGGATGAGGAGGGAGGTTAAGGATGAGGAGGGAGGTTGAGGAGTGGGGTTGAGGAGGGTGAAAAGGGAGGGGGGAAGAGGCACAGGGAAGGGAGAGGTTGGAAGAGACACAGGGAAGGGAGAGGGGAGAGGAGACACGGAGTGAGAGGGGGACACAGGGGGCACAAGAGGGACACAGGGGGCAGCACATTTCCCACCCTCGGCTTATACTCGAGTCACTCATTTTACCCAGTATTTTGTGGTAAAATGGGTGCCTCGGCTTATACTCGGGTCTGCTTATACTCGAGTATATACGGTAACTCCAGTAAATAAGCAGTTGTAAAAAACCCTCATAATAAATGATCATTGAGTAGAGTGATGTATAAATAGTTTTATTGGATGAACAAATTTGTAAGCTTTCCAATGACCACATCTATAGTTTTAGTCAAGATTGCTGTTTTTTGGAATGAACAGTTGAACAAAAGAACTTCCTTGATAGAGAATGGTTCCAGGCTTACCCCTTTATGGCTACCATATAAAAATATCTCACTCAACAAAAACTCCCTATGGAATTGGTGGATAAGTAAAAATATGACTATTGTAGCCGATGTACTTAAAACAAACCAAAATGGTCATCCATGTCATTTAGCGAACAGAATCTGGTACCAGTTACAGATTGGCTTAACCTATCACAAATTAACTCAAATAATTCTAAAATGTTGCAAGTTAACAATTTGGCTAACAAAACGCCATTTGAGAAATGTTGTGTCTTGAACGCAGAGGGTAATAAAAACATCTGTATTATTTATGATTACAATGTTAGATCATGCGAAACCATCCAAACTCCACCTGGGAAAAATAATTGGGCATTACTTTAGATCAGGGACAATGGAGCAAAATTCACAAAAATGCAATGCAATCTTCCCTTAACATAATTCTTAGGGAAAATTCCTACAAAACTATTTTGAGGTGGTACCTGACACCAGCAATGTTAAAACTAGCAAATCCATCATTGACGAGAAACTGCTTTAGGGGATGTAGCTCTATGGGAACACTCCTACACACTTTATGGGAGTGCCCACAAATTGCCCACATTTGGTCTGAAACATTTGAAACTGTGGAAGAAGATTAGCAGAAGATTACATCAAAAACCATAAGAGGCCTTACTAGGCCTTCCCATTACCGGTCTCAACAAGTAGGCCCAACTTCTTACCAACCAGATATTCCCAGAGAATTACCATTGTTAAATCTTTGAAGAATCCTACCCCCCTGTATAGAGAGGTCCTAGCCAAGCTTAAACACATACATTCTAAGAGTATGATAGAACTAGACGTTAACTACAAAAAATGGGCTTCATGCTATGATATGTGGGAGTTTCAAATTGGATGGGATTAACAATCAGCAGATACCAATGCTAGCGAGCAAGAGGTATACTAAAACAATTCCACCCCCCAACCCCCTCTCCTAACCCCTCTCCTTTTCTTTTTCACTCTCTTTCTATCTGTCTTTCTATTTAGTTATTTAAGACTTTCTATATTATCTCTCTTCTCTGTAGGGCTAATTGGATATAGCACACTATATTGTATCTTATATTAAAGGTTTGTAATGTTCACAAACAAACAATAACAAAAAACAATGGAAAATGTTGGGAAAAATTTAAGAACATGCCCTCCACAATGACATTTGTACTTTCTTCAGTATGTTCTTGCTATATATTGTGCATCTAACATACTACTACTTTTTTTCTTTCCATTAATAAAAATGATTTAGAAAAACAACAAAAAAAAACAATAATAGAAGCATAAAATAATGTACTGTTAAAAGTGACACTACTATCCAAATTACCTTTAAAGAACCGCTGTAGTCAAAAAATTTAAATATACTATCTTGCAGGACTACACTTGAAAATTTAGAAAGTGCCTTTAGAATGGAAGTATATGCTTAATTTGGAATCTACCATTTTGGTTTCCAGTGATCAACTTCCCAATTTGTGGTGGATACATTTTGTACACAAGAAGCTTTTTTCTGCCCAATGGTTATGTGCAAGAGCTTTTAGTAGCAGCCAACCCTCTTGAATAGATAAGAGACAAAATCCCCTAACAAAGAAAATTTATAAAAATGCAAAGAGTGTGTTTATTTTTTTTACTTTATAAAATTATTTTAACCCTAATTATTATTATTATTATTATTATTATTATTATTATCATTATCAAAATATTTTCAAAATACTATGTACGACAAACTTGATTGAAAACACATGAAGAAGGGGATAGCAGAGGTGGAGACGGATAGATAAGGTATTTGAAGCAATATATATGCACTTGAGAACCCAAAACTAAATGTGTCTAAAATTAATTCCCGCCATGAGCATCGCTTAAACAACCTCTGTGGCCTAGCGGTTAATATAAAGCTGGCATGGAAGTACTTTAAGGAAAGGGAATCCCTGAAGTACCTCTGGCTCATAGCCCATGGGCAGGAAAAATCCCTGGGGTTCCCCTGATTTATAGTGGGTAAGCCGGGGGATCCCCGGCATATAGGGGGTAGCGGGTCATAGTCAGAGGCATCATAAACTCCAAGCATTCATTTTTGTTATTATTTAACACCTTCTCTGACTATACTTAGGGAGAATCTTAGGGCTGGCATAGTGTGTTAACTGCAGCATTTCTATGGAGCCTGCTGAGTTTCAGACACAAATTCTCAAGTAAGCAGGAAGAGTGCACACATTAGGGTGAAGTCACCTATGTTGAGGGGCAGTTTTAGGAGAGCAGCGATGGAATGACTCCCTTGTATGTGGAAAAACAGCTTACAAAGTTATGAGGCAGCCATTTCCTGTTGCTGTGTGTCAGATCGGAATGAAGCTCTAATTCTATATGCCCAATTAACAAACATATGAGCATTATTTTTAAATGCTCTAGTCTGGTCATTTAATTAACCTTCCAGGGTACGTAGTAGAGATGACAATCAACATTTCTTTAAAAAAATACAAAGAAACATTGTTAGATCAGACAAATGAGATAAGCTCTTTTAATGCATTATTGAAAGTTATTATAGTTTTAGACTACAGTAGCACTTGAATCCCAAAGATTTTATGATACGTAGCTATATTTTACAGATATATATTATTGAGGATGGGAAATATTGAGGATGGGAAAAAATAGCTGACCACAAAAATTAGTTTTAAGAAATGTTCCAATTATAAATGCAAAGTGACATTGAATGGTCCTAAATATTAATGTAACTTTGAATACCTCTTAACTGGTAAAGGTATAATATAAATAATTTTTACACTGTAATTTTTAAAATATGATTTACCTGGCCTAGTTCCATTGTGGCGGCCACCTCTAAAAACTTTGGGCCCTATTCTATTTCTCAAATTGTAATGTTACATACACAAAAACATTCTTAAAATTGCCACATATTCTCTTAGCTACTCGCATTCCGATTACGAGTTACCCGCCCACAATCACTACGAGCCAGCCAAAGACACAGTTTAGGGCTTACATCTTCATTGATATTTGCACAGCTTGAACATTACGAGATCTAATCATTAAAGATACACAAAATCAATATTTTATTAGAACTTTATGTCTAGCTCACAAATTAAGTCTGACCCGCAACTAAAAAAAGTATCAAGTTTCTGACAAAATATTAGTAAAACATGAAGGGTTAATCATTCTCCTTTTACACATACAATAAGTTCTGAGTTTACTAACAAGTCTCTCAAGCGGGGGCTGTGCCAACACAGAATAATATCAGGCAGATCAGCAATTTTGAATATAGTTAAGATAGTCTTCGGACGGTAATACATCTATGCAGGGTTACTATTTGCTAAATTTACCATTTTTTACGAGAGTGTTATTAAAACAGGTGTAGATAATGGAACACAAATTTATTCAAACCTTTAAAAAAATTATTCATTTGGCCCAAAGTATAACTCATATTTCTGCCATGGAGCGTGTTTGTGTACATTATTTAACCTCTATACACCATTTTATTGATACATCTTAATTATGCATGTATATACAAACATGGTAGGAGGCTATTGCAGTTCGTTAAATGAGCCATGCGATGGGGAGTTGGTAAAAAGGAAAAAAAATATCGATTAGGACAAAGGGAGGCTCGGGGCTGTCCAGTCTGTCGCTCTCAGGCATCAACTTCTTCCCCTTTTCTCTTTTCTCTGTGATTTTCGCTAAATCTATCTTTACTACAAATTCTTCCTAAAATTAAGACCAAAAGGGATTATCTCTAGACAAAAAAAAAGAGCAGACTTATTCAGACAAGGGTCCCTTTGCTAACTTCATATTGGGTAAACTATAGCTCCAAGTTTCTCTTATTACATTTTATAATAAAATGTAAATAGTCCAGATCACAATTGATAGGGTCGGTACAACCTGAAGTAAGGTTTTGGGGGTCATGGTCCGGACATGAGTTTCAGTTCACCATTGATTTCTCCTTGGGTCCATTCTATCAAAAACAAACTGATTACTTTGATATATTATGTTAAATCAATTCTGTTATAAATCCCCTTATATGCTCTAATACATATATACAAAGTTATTTAGTTGGCCATAAACTTACATTATACCTAAATAGTTTTATTTACTCCTGGATATTTTTAAACTCTAGCTGTCATATAGACTTTTATACCTGATGTAGCTGATTGCAGGGTCATAGAGCACATTGATTGTTGATCTTTGAATATGCTGTATCATAAAATAATATACCTATAATGTGATAAAGTTCTTACAATAAAACATAAGCAGTCTTCTACTAATTTTGTGCATTTTGAGACATTGATTGCCATGTAGGTTTTATACTTGATATTGCTCCATCATAGAGCCCTATGGATATCAGGTGCTCTAAGTTAGGGCATTGCCTTAAATTGACTTCGGGAGCTTTTTTCTTCCCCAAACTACAACACTATGGGCCTCAGTAAATTGCAAGGCTACAGGCCGTATGTCTGAGAGCATGAGATTTGCTACAATTACAGAGCGATTCAATTGATCAAAGCCGCAAGTTATGGGCCAAAGCCTCAAGACTGTAAACCCTTCCCGCGCCCGCAAGCTGTTAGTCGGCTAGAATAAAAGCGGTCTGCAGGTATGATTGGAGTGCGATGCAGGCCTCTCAGCCAATAGAAAGCGGGCTAGAGGAAAATTATTCAGAGAGAGAGTTTATAAAGTTTATATAGACTCTCACGAAGTAGCACGAAAGGTCCCGGAGTCAGTGGTTTCAGCAGTTTTAAAGAGGGAGTAGGCGATTTTTGAGAGCAGTATCTTACGATTTTATTCTTTTATATTACTCTAATTACGAATTTACACTTAAACTTTGTTACACATATTTACAGATTACACATAATACAAATACACATATATTAAATAACACTCATAGATACACATAGAGCTAGGTCACTCCATACACCACCCCCCTGTAATGGCTGAAGCATGCCAAGGCTCCAGCTGTGCAATACCTTACAGATTGATGCCCTATTGTGCCAGGGGAAAGAGGCCCACTGAGATGGGTTAACATTGGGGATGTTGTGATTTATGTGTTATTCCTTGTTATGCCTATTTAAACTCGCCTGAGTGCCTGTTTATAGTTAGGGTGTGCCTATGAACATCATGGGAGTGATGTAAGTCTGTGTTGTGCTTTCGGGGTGCTAGCACTTACAAGGGAAATATTCTATTTACCCAATATTTCATAGTAATCGACTAGTCTCTTATTAACCAGATTAGGGAGATAATTGACTCCTATGAATCACCTAACACCAGTATCTCTCTATATGTATCACAACCCTCAGCCTGTTGTCTACATGCCTTTTGTATGTAATTGCCACCAACCAAAAATACAGTGGTGCCAAGGGAAAACAATGGGTGATTGTCTTAGACTGGCAGGCAGGGGTGACAACGTGAGCTAGAAGGATTGGGTGTAACCATGGATGTATTGAATTGATTGGACTGTTGTTGCTAAGAATGTGGTATAAATATGTCTGATGGTTTCAGTAATAAAGTTGTTATACTGGTTCACATAATTAAAGTGTGATTTTCGTTATTAATGCTGGGAATTCTTCCTGCTGTACAGTGGTAAAACGAACCGGTAACACATGTGGGGAGAGGTTTGGGCAATAGGCTCTTATCATACCCCATTCAACATACAGGTTGTGACCCCCCCCCCCCCCATCCCATCCTTCACACCCCATCCCCCAACAGGTAATAAATACACATAAAACTTTTTTTTTCATCATATATATACAGTAATACAGGAGAGAGGAGGGGAGAGGAGTGGAGAGGTGGGCAACAGTAATCAACCAATAGAGAGTCCATGTATGTGTGTGCCCACTGCAGCTCATGCAGTTACAGACTGCAGCCGGAATCAAGATAGCGTTAGGAGCCAAGAACAATCAAGATTAAGAACCAAAGAAGAGATCACATCTAGCAAATAATAGCTGCTCATAGTTCCAATTAAGAGAATCATCCAGGTTCATGCCTAGATGTCAGATAGTTATGAATGATAACACACAAATGTATTATTAATCATACTTATAACATATACCTTTTTTTTCTTTTTTTCAGCTTCCAGGAGGTTTGGGTACAGTGGTGAGCCAGAGGTGGGGGTGTTGGCTCCATCAAAGCAGGGCATCAGGGACAGAGCCCCCTCCTAGCAGGAACCGGCGCAAGGGGAGGAGGAAAGGAGAGAAGCTGAGGGCCGCTTGTTCTGAAGAGGAGGAGGATGTGATCTGGGCAATGAGATCATCGGCAGGACCAATGGCATTCAACCCCTCTGCCCCCCTCCTCCAGAGACTGAGCTTGTCACGAGGGACCTACTCCTCCCCCCAGCAGTGCGTCTGACTGGCCTCCACAACCAGGCACACAACCACCACTTCACTTATGGAGCCAAGCTCCAGCTGGGCCCCAGACCCTCCCCACTAGGCCACCGCCACCACCTCCTCCATAATCTAGCCTGGCTACAGAGTATAGGATCATGGCCTTTGCGATAGTGATATGTTCTATGCAGATGGCTACCTCCCATCACATGGTCCATGATATTCTTCTCTGTGGACACGTAGCGTTCTGGTTAACATTTCACCAATTGATGGTCACTTAGGAATGCTGTTGAGAAAAGATGTTGCAGTCCTAATAGTTTTGTAATGCCTTATTTTGCAGGTGTTTATTTGTTTTGGTTTTTTACTTTAGGCACAATTCAGGTCCATGAAAGCATCTTCTGCATCTGCAAGCAATGCCAAAGAAATCAAGTAATTGTAAGATCTTCCTAGTGCCTCTCAGGTGGACACTGCTTCAATTACAGCCCCCTCCCTCTCATAACAATTAGCCCCCACAATATTAAAGCTATCATATGTCTAGATATGTAAGACATGATTGTTGTTAGCTTAAATGTAGACTAGTACAGCTATGGCGGTGGACTGGCAAAGTCTCAAAAAAGCATGTTAATGACAGCCAGCATTAATATATGCACTAGTGAAGCATGTGATCCTGACCTCAATATCAGTATGAGAACAGAGCCTTGTATCTGATGTAAGTAACAGTGAATCTGGCTGCTGACCTTTGTGTCCTCTCTGCATTAACGGGTATTTTCCCATATTGCTGATATCACGAGTATCCTTTAACATGTGCTAATAGCTGTATAGCTGATGGATGAGATATTAATGTTGATGAATAGAGATGTCGCGAATAGTTCGCCAGCGGATTGTTCCCGGCGAACATAGCATGTTCGCGTTCGCGGCGAACAGCGAACATATGCGAGATTCGACCCGCCCCCAATACTTTATCATTGAGCAAACTTTGACCCTGCATGTCACAGTCAGCAGACACATTCCAGCCAATCAGCAGCATACACTTCCTTCCAGAGCCATCTACCTCATGGACAGCAGCCATTTTGGAATCATAACTAACTTGCAGTCTTACAGAGAGGAGGTAGAGTGTAGGTGATGCTGATTGAATAGGAAAATCAATAGCTAGGCAAGTTTATTCAGTGTCCAGTGCAGTGCTGAAGGACTCATCAGATCTCTGCTGTAAACACAGCACCCCAACAAACCCTTTTTAGGGCTATAACATCATTTTTTTTTCTTAGTTTTTTTTCTGTTAGCCCCTGCTTGCAAGTGTGTGTGTCAGGCTCACAGCTTATACTGTGTGTGCACAACGCATACAATATAATATTGTTTAC
Organism: Discoglossus pictus; assembly: GCA_027410445.1. Classification (NCBI taxonomy): domain Eukaryota; kingdom Metazoa; phylum Chordata; class Amphibia; order Anura; family Alytidae; genus Discoglossus; species Discoglossus pictus. The sequence continues at coordinate 207,344,641 of CM050164.1, forward strand.
TAGTTGTCTACTTTTAAAAAACCCAAACTTTTATTTTCTTAAATCTAAGTGCATTTGCCTGACTGTCAATCAAAGTTCATTTGCTTGACCGCTACCCATAGTGTGTGTCTTGCTTACAAGTACTGTGCCAAGTTCAACCAATCCAATCTATTTGGGGTACCAACAGTCCACATTTAAAAAACCCAAACTTTTATTTTCTTAAATCTAAGTGCATTTGCCTGACCGTCAATCAAAGTTCATTTGCTTGACCGCTACCCATAGTGTGAGTCTTGCTTACAAGTACTGTGCCAAGTTCAACCAATCCAATCTATTTGGGGTACCAACAGTCCACATTTAAAAAACCCAAACTTTTATTTTCTTAAATCTAAGTGCATTTGCCTGACCGTCAATCAAAGTTCATTTGCTTGACCGCTACCCATAGTGTGTGTCTTGCTTACAAGTACTGTGCCAAGTTCAACCAATCCAATCTATTTGGTGTACCAACAGTCCACATTTAAAAAACCCAAACTTTTATTTTCCTAAATTTAAGTGCATTTGCCTGACCATCAATCAAAGTTCATTTGCTTGACCGCTACCCATAGTGTGTGTCTTGATTACAAGTACTGTGCCAAGTTCAACCAATCCAATCTATTTGGGGTACCAACAGTCCACATTTAAAAAACCAAAACTTTGATTTTCTTAAATCTAAGTGCATTTGCCTGACCGTCAATCAAAGTTCATTTGCTTGACCGCTACCCATAGTGTGTGTCTTGCTTACAAGTACAGTGCCAAGTTCAACCAATCCAATCTATTTGGGGTACCAACAGTCCACATTTAAAAAACCCAAACTTGTATTTTCTTAAATCTAAGTGCATTTGACTGACCGTCAATCAAAGTTCATTTGATTGACCGCTAACCATAGTGTGTGTCTTGCTTACAAGTACTGTGCCAAGTTTAACCAATCCAATGTATTTGGGGTACCAACAGTCCACATTTAAAAAACCCAAACTTTTATTTTCTTAAATCTAAGTGCATTTGCCTGACCGTCAATCAAAGTTCATTTGCTTGACCGCTACCCATAGTGTGTGTCCTGCTTACAAGTACTGTGCAAGAGAGCATGTTGTGTGCATGCTTGAGCTCCAAACAAAAGGCTTTTTAGGGTCTTAGTCCCTCAAATACAAGTTTTATTTTAACACCTTTCTGTTTATAAGCACTTTGTGCACGGTGTTGTTAATTTTTGGGAGTTTTTGTGGTATTTTTCTTAGTTTAATTTAAGTTTTAGTTTTCTGGGAGCCAGGCTCAGCCCTCTATCCCAGGAGAGTGAGCTGTCTCCTGGATACTTTGCCACACCCCTCCCTTAGCACTACACCTTCACTCCTGGAGCTTTGTTACTTTGACTTTTTTTCTTTTAAAAAGTTTATTAGGTTTTGTTGAAGTTTTGTTTGTTTGGTGTTGGGTTTTATGTTTTGGGGGAGAGAAGACAAGTAACATCTTTGTAGGCAGTGGGGGGGAAAACAATTAGAATTTTTGTTGAAAAGGCTTTTTTTTTTAACATCTGACACAGAGACACAGAGGGGTTAAAAAGCCTCTGTGTTCTCTGTGTTGTTGCAATTAGACACCTTGCAACAGGCCATTAACCCTTCCACTGCCAAGCATCACCTCTCTCTCTCCCTTAGTTTTGTCTCCCTTAGTTTTGTCTTTTTGTTTCTTTTTCCCACTTTTATATTTAAAAAAAAAAAGCAAACAGTAAAAAATCATAAAACACAAAATAAAAATAAATAAAACAAATAAACTAAAAAAAAAGGGTCTAAACATGAGGGATAAGACCACTAAGAAGCCTCAGGGGTCAAAAGGGGGAATAATGGCCCCTGAAAATCCTAGCTGCAGCACTGCACAGCATAGGCCCCAGGCAGATAAGGCAGCCCCAGCTCCTGATGGTTCTGCCAGTAGACCTACCCCTGTGGCTAATACCTGGTCACAGGTGGTTTCTGCTGGCCCCAGTAATACCACCGCTGGGGCTGAGGGGCAGATCACTAGGAAGCATGGGGTTAAATGTCAGATGTCTGGGGTCTACAGCATTGATATCTATCTGCGTGCTGCAGTTAACGTCATCAGCCCCTCTGTTATAGTAGCAGCCAGCAAAATGTACGGGAAAGCAGTTTTCTTTACCCGTACGCTGGCTGCTGCTCACATTCTTGTACAGAGAGGCATCACAGTGGGGGGATTATATGTCCCAATAGAACCCCTGGAAGGGTTGGGCACAAAAGTAACACTCTCTAATGTGCCCCCCTTCCTACCAGACTCCCTCCTGCGCCCCCACCTGCTAACCCTAGGGGAAGTAAAAACACCATTTATTAAAATTCCCCTGGGGTGCAGAGAGAGAGCACTTCGTCATGTGCTCTCTTTCAAGAGGCAGGTACAAATGTGCCTGCCTCAGGGCGCAGAAAACATAGAGGGGTCTTTTGGGGTTCCATTTGAGGGGGTGCTGTACAGGATTTTTTACAGCACTACGGAGGTGCAGTGCTATCATTGCAAGGGGTTGGGGCATACACGTAGGAATTGTCCTAATGTAAAGCATCATGCCCCAGCCCCAGCAAATGGCACCTCCGTCAGTACGGCACCCATCCCCGCTGAGCCCATAACAGCGGGGACCTCAAGGGTCATAGCCCCCCCACAGAGCTCAGGCAAGGAGGCCGTTCCTCAAGCCACCACCACGGCCTCCAAACCCCCTTCTTCCCCAAAAAAGCCATCTGTGTCTGTGGTCTCCAGCAAGACTGCAGACACGGGGAAAAAGGGGAAGAATGTCACCGGTCCTCCCAGTGTCACAGCTGCATCTCCCAAGTCCCAATCTGCCCCCATCATAATTACATCAGTTAGTGTGGGGGCACAGTGTAAGCAGAGGGATAATAAGCCCTCTGCAGGGGAGGCAGCTAGTGGCAGCTCCTCTTCCAGGAGTGACGTCCCCAGGAAGAGGAAGCATAAAACCAACAGGGAGGTTGCTGATAAGTGGGAAGTGCTCTATAGTGGAGCACCTCCCTCTAAAAGCAAGAAGAGGAACAAAACATCTCCTCCTCATCCGGTGACATTGTCTGGCCCGGTTATTAAGCTCAGCCAGCCGGTGCCAGACCACACATCTCTCTCTCCAGACCCTATAGGGGTTAATGTGGAAAAGGGTCTGGAGGAAAAGCAGGGGCAAGAGGGTCTCCCAAGTGAGGCAGGGGTAGACAAGAAAGATCAGGTTCTGCCTCTGGCCTTTGAGGGGGGTCCCAACAAAGCCCCTGCTGAATGGGTAGTCAGTGTCCCTGAGGTGCTGAGCTTCAAGGGCACCAGTCAGTCTCCTCCTCCAGTGTCACTCTCTAGTGACGTACCTCGGGCTTTGTTAGAGCCCCAGGCTGAGTCACTACTGGAGGGGGGGAATATAGGCATGACCCCCATTCAGGAACCCATGGATTTGTCTGTCAGGGGGGATGTGGCACAAGGGGAAGTGGAAATGGGGGAGGGTGATAAAACAGGTTTTCCTGTTAACATCATGGGAGAGCCTGTCTACCCTCCTCAGCCGTCCACTGACCCTAACATCGGTGCCATCCAAGCTGAGCAAGCAGCGGTGGAACTGGCAGAGGAGGCATATAAAGCCTCCAAGGCTTCCATTAAGGAAGCCATGCCAGCCACTGCTGTCCAGCCAGCTACCCCTGAATGCACTCCTGAAGCTACAGGGGTGCAGCAGCAATCCAAGGGTCCATTATTTACCTTGAAGGGTGCTAAAGGGACTCCTTCTGTATCATCTAAGAGGGGGTCCCTGAGAATAAAGCTGAGGAAACTGACTCCAGCCGGGGAGGATGGAGTAAAAGCCCTCAGCCAAGAGGAGCCCAGGGGTGACCCACTAGAAGGAACATCAGATTCTGGGTGGGTTATCCCTGTCAAGGAAATAGATCTATTCCTTGAGAGCACCCTTCATGGACAAAAGAAAAGGAAGGTGCGGCTGGCCTTGGAGAGGTGGAAGAATATGTCGTTTATTCTCCACTCTCTCCAGCAATATCTAGTGGTCAGCACTAGGGCCAAGAATTCTGGGACTGCGGAGCATCTCCGCGTCCGGAAATTCTATAAAATGTGCGTGTCCTATCAGCAGTCTCAAGGGTCTGAGGAACGCACAATTCCTGACACGCAGTAATGGCTTTGCACATCAGCACGCTAAATACCAATGGCTGTCAAGACAGTTTCCGCAGGTTCCAGGTACTCTCCTATTTATATCAGGGAGGGTACTCTGTGAGCTTCCTGCAGGAAACTCACACCACTCCAGAGGCTGAGGCCTCGTGGCAACTGGAATGGAGAGGCAGGGTCTTCTTCAGCCACTTCACATCGGCGTCATGTGGAGTGGTGACCCTGTTCTCAGAGTCTTTTCAGCCAGAGCTGCTGCTTGTGAAAGCTGTTATCCCAGGCCGTCTAATCCACCTCCGGGTCCGAGAGCAGGGTAGCATTATTAACCTAGTTAATATATATGCCCCTGCTGGAGGGCCCGAGAGAGCGAGGTTCCTCGCCAGACTGTCCCAGTTTTTGGAGACGGTTGACGCAGATGAGTGTTTGGTACTCGGGGGTGATTTCAACTGCACCCTCGACGCTCTGGACCGGAATAGTCCAGAGCCGTACCCGCCTTCTGCGTCAGCGCTGCGGGAGATCATCGCCCGCTTCTCCCTGGAGGACATCTGGCGAGAGCAGAACCCAGGGGCATCAGACGGTTTCACCTACGTCAGGGTGAGAGCCGGTCTGGTGTCCCACTCCCGGATCGACAGACTATATATATCTAGTCACTATATGTCACGAGTCGGTTCTTGTGCCATTAGGCTGGCTCCGTTCACAGACCACAACTGTGTGTCTGTGACGGTGGCGCTAACGCCAACAGCGCCACGAGCCGCCTATTGGCACTTCAACAATGCTTTGTTGAAGGACCAGGGGCTCGTGACATTGATCCGGGAGTTTTGGACGGACTGGAGGGGTTGCAAGGGGGACTTTGCCACGTTAAAACTGTGGTGGGACGTGGGCAAGGTTCATTTGCGACTTCTGTGTCAGGAATATACCAAGGGTGCGAGTGGGCAGCGCGAAGCTGAGTTGGAGTCACTCCGGGGGGAGGTACTCCATCTGGAGCAGAGGCTGTTCACTTGTAGGGACCAATCCCTGCAGAGCGAGTATGTAGAGAGGAAGGGTGTCCTCTGTGACCTGGAACGACACCAGGCCAAGGGGGCATACGTGCGCAGCCGCTTAGGTTTTCTCAAAGATCTAGACCGCGGCTCGCGCCTCTTCTACTCACTGGAGAAAAAGGGGGGTAACAGTAGGCACATCACCTGTCTTCTAGATGAAGACGGTGCCCCCCTTACAGATCCGGAGAGTATCCGGGATAGAGCCCGGAACTTTTATAAAGATCTTTACTCTCCGGATCCCATTTCTCCAGACGCCTGCAGGGTGCTATGGGAGGGGCTCCCCACAGTCAGTGAGGGTGTAAGAGAGCGGCTTGATATACCACTATCTTTTCAAGAGCTCTCTGAAGCCCTCCGTGCCATGTCCTGTGAGAAGTCTCCAGGACTGGACGGACTGACTGTAGAGTTTTTCCAATTTTTCTGGGAGACTCTGGGACCTGATTTCCATCTGGTCCTTGGGGAAGCCCTGGAGACCGGGGAGATGCCCCTGTCTTGTCGCAGGGCAGTACTTGCCCTGCTGCCCAAAAAGGGGGATCTCCGGCTTATTAAGAACTGGCGACCGGTCTCTCTGCTCAGCACGGACTACAAGATTGTAGCTAAAGCCATCTCGCTTAGACTTGGGTCTGTGCTGGCAGAATTGGTTCACCCTGACCAGTCCTATGCGATCCCGGGCCGGACTATCTTTGATAGTATCTTTCTGGTCCGGGATCTATTGCATTATTCTCGCAGGACTGGCCTGTCACTCGCCTTTCTCTCTTTAGATCAAGAGAAGGCGTTTGACATGGTGGACCATGGTTACCTCATAGCCACTCTGCAAGCGTACGGCTTTGGCCCACAGTTTGTGGGCTTTATAAGAACGCTGTACGCCTCTGCAGAGTGTTTACTTAAAATCAATTGGTCCCTAACAGCACCTTTGGTATTTGGACGAGGGGTGCGTCAAGGATGTCCCTTGTCTGGACAGTTATATGCACTGGCCATCGAGCCTTTCCTCTGCCTACTGAGGAAAAGGCTCACAGGGCTGGTGCTAAAAGATCCAGACATGCGGATTGTCCTTTCAGCTTATGCTGACGATGTGCTCCTCGTGGCCCAGGATCCAGTTGATCTTGAGCTGGCAAAACAGTGCCAGGAGGTATATTCAGCTGCCTCCTCCGCTCAGATCAACTGGTCCAAATGCACAGGCCTTTTAGAGGGTAATTTACAGGTGGACTCTTTGCCTCCCACGTTTCGTGACATCACGTGGGAGGCAGATGTCATTAAATATCTGGGGGTCTACCTGTCCGCTGCGGACGCTTCCGTCCCAGACAACTGGAGGGAGTTAGAGGGCAGTGTCCTCTCTCGTCTGGGACGATGGAGGGGTCTAGCAAAAATGCTTTCCCTTAGGGGGCGGACTCTAGTGGTGAATCAGCTGGTGGCTTCTCAGATCTGGCACCGGCTGATTTGTCTGAGTCCGACCCCCGAGTTTGTCACCAATATCCAGAGAAATTTGTTAGATTTCCTCTGGATGGGAAGGCATTGGGTCTCTGCAGGGGTGGCAAGTCTGCCTTTGGTGGAGGGTGGACAGGGAGTAGTTTGTGTGTGCTCCCAGTTGTCCACCTTCCGCCTTCAGTACCTGCAGAGATACCTATATGCAGATCCCTCTCCGCAGTGGTGCGCACTGGCATCCAGCTTTTATCGCCAGTTGCGCAACCTGGGGTATGACCGGCAATTATTTCTGATCAGGCCCGAGGGGTTTGGGAGAGACCTCTCTGTGTTGCCGGCATACTACCAGGAAACCCTCAAGGCCTGGAGCATGGTCTCCGTGACCAGTCAGGGCGTGCCTTTGGGGGATGAAATATTCACGGAGCCCCTGCTATTTAATGCAGCAGTGGGGGCTCCAATGTTACAGTCCCCCAGTATCATCCGCCGCCTTAGTCATGCACGGATGACCCGAGTCGGGGATCTCCTGGAATACGGGCGTTCTGATTGGGTGTCACCCCAGGAGCTTGCGCTCCGTTTGGGATATGTGACGCCCAAAGTCTCAGGGCGCTTGCTCCAGGAGATTAGAGATGCCATCTCCCCCGACTCGCGCACCTTCCTTCGCGGGGCTTTGCAGGCCGGAGTGCCACATGCACCTTTCAACACCCCTTCTCCGGCTGTTTGCATTGGACACAAGCCCCGTGTTTCCCCTCAGGCTCCTCCTGTCCCCAACCTCTCGAGGTTGAGGGACATACCCTCGGCATGCTTTCGCGGCATGCAGAGGAAGAGCTTATATTCTCTCGTGCTCCATACAGTGCACTTCCTTGCCCTCGTGACCCGTCCCGATACCATCTGGAGGCGGGTCCTACCAGCTGACGAGGGCAAGAGGCCCCGGTGGAGGGAACTTTATTCTGATTTAGTTCCACGACCCACCGGGGACTTGAGTTGGAGAGTGCTCCATGGTGCACTGAGCACGGGAGAGTACTTAGCTAAATTCACGGACTCTCCCTCCACTTGTCCATTCTGTGGCAAGGGAGAGTCCGTGTATCATGTTTATTTTAGTTGCGCCAGACTGCAGCCCCTCTTGTCACTCTTGAGGGGCCTCCTCCTGCAGTTCTGGCTGCATTTCTCCCCTCACATTTTTATTTTTGGGCGCCCAGTGTCCCGGGGCAATAAGGCCAGAGACCTCCTCGTCAACCTGCTCCTGGCATTAGCCAAGTTGGCTATATATAAGTCCAGGAAGCAGTGTTTGATAGGGGGGGTTCCCTTGTCACCTGAGGCCATGTTCCGGGTGCTGGTGCGCTCCCGTATCCGGGCAGAGTACCACCTGGCTTTGTCTACTGGGGGAATGGATGAGTTTGTCTCCCAGTGGGCTGTAGATGGTGTGCTCTGCTCGGTATCCCCCCATCTGGTTTCTTTTTCTTTCAACCTCCTAATATGATTTTTATTTAGTTTACAGAAAATGTTTTCTCATAATTTTAAAATACACTGTGCCAAGTTCAACCAATCCAATCTATTCAATCAAAGTTCATTTGCTTGACCGCTACCCATAGTGTGTGTCTTGCTTACAAGTACTGTGCCAAGTTCAACCAATCCAATCTATTTGGGGTACCAACAGTCCACATTTAAAAAACCCAAACTTGTATTTTCTTAAATCTAAGTGCATTTGACTGACCGTCAATCAAAGTTCATTTGATTGACCGCTAACCATAGTGTGTGTCTTGCTTACAAGTACTGTGCCAAGTTTAACCAATCCAATGTATTTGGGGTACCAACAGTCCACATTTAAAAAACCCAAACTTTTATTTTCTTAAATCTAAGTGCATTTGCCTGACCGTCAATCAAAGTTCATTTGCTTGACCGCTACCCATAGTGTGTGTCCTGCTTACAAGTACTGTGCAAGAGAGCATGTTGTGTGCATGCTTGAGCTCCAAACAAAAGGCTTTTTAGGGTCTTAGTCCCTCAAATACAAGTTTTATTTTAACACCTTTCTGTTTATAAGCACTTTGTGCACGGTGTTGTTAATTTTTGGGAGTTTTTGTGGTATTTTTCTTAGTTTAATTTAAGTTTTAGTTTTCTGGGAGCCAGGCTCAGCCCTCTATCCCAGGAGAGTGAGCTGTCTCCTGGATACTTTGCCACACCCCTCCCTTAGCACTACACCTTCACTCCTGGAGCTTTGTTACTTTGACTTTTTTTCTTTTAAAAAGTTTATTAGGTTTTGTTGAAGTTTTGTTTGTTTGGTGTTGGGTTTTATGTTTTGGGGGAGAGAAGACAAGTAACATCTTTGTAGGCAGTGGGGGGGGAAACAATTAGAATTTTTGTTGAAAAGGCTTTTTTTTTTAACATCTGACACAGAGACACAGAGGGGTTAAAAAGCCTCTGTGTTCTCTGTGTTGTTGCAATTAGACACCTTGCAACAGGCCATTAACCCTTCCACTGCCAAGCATCACCTCTCTCTCTCCCTTAGTTTTGTCTCCCTTAGTTTTTGTCTTTTTGTTTCTTTTTCACACTTTTATATTTTTAAAAAAAAGAAAACAGTAGAAAATCATAAAACAAAAAATAAAAATAAATAAAACAAATAAACTAAAAAAAAAAAAGGGTCTAAACATGAGGGATAAGACCATTAAGAAGCCTCAGGGGTCAAAAGGGGGAATAATGGCCCCTGAAAATCCTAGCTGCAGCACTGCACAGCATAGGCCCCAGGCAGATAAGGCAGCCCCAGCTCCTGGTGGTTCTGCCAGCAGACCTACCCCTGTGGCTAATACCTGGTCACAGGTGGTTTCTGCTGGCCCCAGTAATACCACCGCTGGGGCTGAGGGGCAGATCACCAGGAAGCATGGGGTTAAATGTCAGATGTCTGGGGTCTACAGCATTGATATCTATCTGCGTGCTGCAGCTAATGTCATCAGCCCCTCTGTTATAGTAGCAGCCAGCAAAATGTACGGGAAAGCAGTTTTTTTTACCCGTACTCTGGCTGCTGCACACATTCTTATACAGAGAGGCATCACAGTGGGGGGATTATATGTCCCAATAGAACCCCTGGAAGGGTTGGGCACAAAAGTAACACTCTCTAATGTGCCCCCCTTCCTACCAGACTCCCTCCTGCGCCCCCACCTGCTAACCCTAGGGGAAGTAAAAACACCATTTATAAAAATTCCCCTGGGGTGCAGAGAGAGAGCACTTCGTCATGTGCTTTCTTTCAAGAGGCAGGTACAAATGTGCCTGCCTCAGGGCGCAGAAAACATAGAGGGGTCTTTTGGGGTTCCATTTGAGGGGGTGCTGTACAGGATTTTTTACAGCACTACGGAGGTGCAGTGCTATCATTGCAAAGGGTTGGGGCATACACGTAGGAATTGTCCTAATGTAAAGCATCATGCCCCAGCCCCAGCAAATGGCACCTCCGTCAGTACGGCACCCATCCCCGCTGAGCCCATAACAGCGGGGACCTCAAGGGTCATAGCCCCCCCACAGAGCTCAGGCAAGGAGGCCGTTCCTCAAGCCACCACCACGGCCTCCAAACCCCCTTCTTCCCCAAAAAAGCCATCTGTGTCTGTGGTCTCCAGCAAGACTGCAGACACGGGGAAAAAGGGGAAGAATGTCACCGGTCCTCCCAGTGTCACAGCTGCATCTCCCAAGTCCCAATCTGCCCCCACCATAATTACATCAGTTAGTGTGGGGGCACAGTGTAAGCAGAGGGATAATAAGCCCTCTGCAGGGGAGGCAGCTAGTGTCAGCTCCTCTTCCAGGAGTGACGTCCCCAGGAAGAGGAAGCATAAAACCAACAGGGAGGTTGCTGATAAGTGGGAAGTGCTCTATAGTGGAGCACCTCCCTCTAAAAGCAAGAAGAGGAACAAAACATCTCCTCCTCATCCGGTGACATTGTCTGGCCCAGTTATTAAGCTCAGCCAGCCGGTGCCAGACCACACATCTCTCTCTCCAGACCCTATAGGGGTTAATGTGGAAAAGGGTCTGGAGGAAAAGCAGGGGCAAGAGGGTCTCCCAAGTGAGGCAGGGGTAGACAAGAAAGATCAGGTTCTGCCTCTGGCCTTTGAGGGGGGACCCAACAAAGCCCCTGCTGAATGGGTAGTCAGTGTCCCTGAGGTGCTGAGCTTCAAGGGCACCAGTCAGTCTCCTCCTCCAGTGTCACTCTCTAGTGACGTACCTCGGGCTTTGTTAGAGCCCCAGGCCGAGTCACTACTGGAGGGGGGGAATATAGGCATGACCCCCATTCAGGACCCCATGGATTTGTCTGTCAGGGGGGATGTGGCACAAGGGGAAGTGGAAATGGGGGAGGGTGATAAAACAGGTTTTCCTGTTAACATCATGGGAGAGCCTGTCTACCCTCCTCAGCCGTCCACTGACCCTAACATCGGTGCCATCCAAGCTGAGCAAGCAGCGGTGGAACTGGCAGAGGAGGCATATAAAGCCTCCAAGGCTTCCATTAAGGAAGCCATGCCAGCCACTGCTGTCCAGCCAGCTACCCCTGAATGCACTCCTGAAGCTACAGGGGTGCAGCAGCAATCCAAGGGTCCATTATTTACCTTGAAGGGTGCTAAAGGGACTCCTTCTGTATCATCTAAGAGGGGGTCCCTGAGAATAAAGCTGAGGAAACTGACTCCAGCCGGGGAGGATGGAGTAAAAGCCCTCAGCCAAGAGGAGCCCAGGGGTGACCCACTAGAAGGAACATCAGATTCTGGGTGGGTTATCCCTGTCAAGGATATAGATCTATTCCTTGAGAGCACCCTTCATGGACAAAAGAAAAGGAAGGTGCGGCTGGCCTTGGAGAGGTGGAAGAATATGTCGTTTATTCTCCACTCTCTCCAGCAATATCTAGTGGTCAGCACTAGGGCCAAGAATTCTGGGACTGCGGAGCATCTCCGCGTCCGGAAATTCTATAAAATGTGCGTGTCCTATCAGCAGTCTCAAGGGTCTGAGGAACGCACAATTCCTGACACGCAGTAATGGCTTTGCACATCAGCACGCTTAATACCAATGGCTGTCAAGACAGTTTCCGCAGGTTCCAGGTACTCTCCTATTTATATCAGGGAGGGTACTCTGTGAGCTTCCTGCAGGAAACTCACACCACTCCAGAGGCTGAGGCCTCGTGGCAACTGGAGTGGAGAGGCAGGGTCTTCTTCAGCCACTTCACATCGGCGTCATGTGGAGTGGTGACCCTGTTCTCAGAGTCTTTTCAGCCAGAGCTGCTGCTTGTGAAAGCTGTTATCCCAGGCCGTCTAATCCACCTCCGGGTCCGAGAGCAGGGTAGCATCATTAACCTAGTTAATATATATGCCCCTGCTGGAGGGCTCGAGAGAGTGAGGTTCCTCGCCAGACTGTCCCAGTTTTTGGAGACGGTTGACGCAGATGAGTGTTTGGTACTCGGGGGTGATTTCAACTGCACCCTCGACGCTCTGGACCGGAATAGTCCAGAGCCGTACCCGCCTTCTGCGTCAGCCCTGCGGGAGATCATCGCCCGCTTCTCCCTGGAGGACATCTGGCGAGAGCAGAACCCAGGGA